>RCWM02000093.1:0-527500 GCA_003667255.2 Euschistus heros
TTCCTACCATTAATTCCACTATCCAGTCTCTACACACAGTCACTTCGGACCGTCAATACATAAAATAAATAAAGATCTTACTGGAACATATGTACGGTTCAATTCTCAAGTGATTACTTTTATAAAGTAATGGGAGGAAGTTTTATTTTGTGTTTTTTTTGTTTGATAAAGTTGTATCAACCACTGCACATTCCCTCTAGAAAAAAAACAGATCATTAGAAACCACAAAAGTACAAATAAAACCAAAGTAAGAAGTTTGAACTCCCCCCCCCCCCCGAAAAAAATGTTGTAACTACAAATTTGCCAATTGAAGTCAGAACAGTCTGGTTGCGATATAAACTTATGTGTACTTCAGTTCGAAGCTGACATAGCCTTACATAAATTAGGCCTGCATTACCTTTTCTGTTTTAAATTGTCTTCGTCCTATTATACAATTAGCTTACGTAATCTTCGAGTTTGTAATTATGTACAATGTATGTATTATAATTTTTCTAAATAAGGTATATTGTCTTTTTAAGCCTTCTGAGAGTATTTCCAGGTATGTCAGTCGTGGCCATGTCATTATTGAGTATGTTGTTATGTCCATGAAGTCTGTCATGAAATCGTCTATAAAGGTCATGTATATGTTCCTTTACTGTGGGTATTTTTAAATCAGTGTGAAGTGTGTGGTTTGAAACGTACCAAGGTGATTTCGTGATTAGTCTGAGTAATTTTAATTGGAATATTTGTATTTTTTTAAGGTGTGTATTTTTCGCAGTCCCGTATATTTGTGTGGCGTATGGGTTTAAGTAAGTAAGTGTATGTATTCCGTCGTTGTCGCAGTTTTAATGTCGACCGTTTATGAAGCATTGGATACAGAAGTTTTAATCTCTTGGTTAGACTGAGACGTTTTTTGTTTTACGTGTGGGCCCCAGGTCATTCTTCTATCAAATGTAAGTCCTAAGTAATGAATTTCGTTTGTTTGTGGTATGGGTTGACTGTCGATGAAGACAGGTGGACAAGAGTCTTAGTCTGAGTTTAAAGGTTATGTGCTGTGATTTGGTGTAGTTTAGTTTTATTTTCCATTGTTTGAACCAGTCTTGTAGTATGGTGTGTTAAAGAGTTAATGATGCAATTGTGGGGTCTTTATGTCTAGTTAATATTGGTGTGTCATCAGCGTATGTTGCTGTCAATGTTTGAGGTGGCGATCAAAGTGGCATATCATGAGTGTAAAGAATAAATAACAGTGGAGCTAATATTGACCCCTGTGGTACTTCGGCTTTTACTGGATAAATAGAGGAGATTTCTGAACCTTGTCGGACAGAAAAAAAATCTATCAGAGTGAAAAGATTGAAGGATCAGATAATAGGTAAAAGGAAGAAGATTTTTCAATTTAAAAACAAGTCCGTCATGCCAAACTCTGTCAAATGCTTGAGCTACATCTAGAAATGCCCCAGTAGTATGTAGTCTTTTCTCGAGTGAGATTGATATGAAATCCGTTACACGGTGTAGTTGATCAACTGTTGAGTGAAATGTACGGATTCCAAATTGATGTGTAGGCAGTACTTGTTTATCTGTCAGTATTCGTCGGTAAAATAATTTTTCAAAAACTTTAGAACACAAAGGAAGTAGGCTAATTGGTCGGTAGGAAGAAGGTGATTCGGTATTTTTGTTTGGTTTATGTATCATGGTAATATAAGAATATTTCCATTGAACTCGGAATTTCGTAGTCCTGAGAATTGCGTTAAAGTGTAGTTATCACGAGGTGATAGCGCCTCTCAGAAAGAAGATGGGTCCTGGGTGGTGTCGGACAAAGAAAAGTCTGAACTCTTTGCTGAACATTTATCGACTGTTTTTACACCACATACAGACTACCAAGACAATGAACATGAAAATTACCTACAAGAAACTCTAGAAGCTCCCCTTCAATTGACATTACCACCACTGTCTTTCACTCCTTCTGATGTATTGCAAGTAATCAGAAAGCTATCACCAAAAAAAGCTCCAGGATTTGACTTAATCACCACTGTCCTCCAGAAATTGCCAAAAAAAAAGCTATAGTCATTCTGACATATAAATGTTAAATTCTATGTTTCATTACCACCGAACACTGTCACCAATCGTGTTCAAAAATAAGAAAAATGAAGTACGAAATAATGTTTTTGAGGAATGATATATAATTATAGACCTTAGAACAGAAATAAAACATCACAATTCTAGTATAAAACAAAAGCTTTAAGTTAACGATTAACTTGAATTCATGATGCAAATACAAAGAATAAAACTGGTTTAGTTGGAAAATATTTACTTTAGAAATTACTATCTTATTATCTAAACCTTTTCACTCCTCTTTTTACCTATTTAAGTACCAATCTCTGCTCAATTATTTATTAACTAATATTGGCCAACAGTGTAAAAATGGTTAAGTTCTGTTGTTAAGGATTATGTAAGAAATTATCAACAATTTTTCAAATTTGAAAATTATGTTTTTATAACCGTAAATAGTACATTTCTTCCCCTTTATTTTGATGCCTAGTTTATCTACCGCCGATTGCCTCTTACGGTGATTTTATGGTTTGAGATTTCAAAACCAATTCTCTAAGGTACGACATCACACGTAGTAATGAACCAAGCACCAGAAACGATGGTTTATTTAATAAAATAGTACAAAAATATAAATTATCTGAATTATCGGATGAAGGTAAGGAGATAATAAAATCCGTAGGATTGTTTTCCTACATTTTCTAAAAAACCAATGGGACTGCTTTCAGGTTTTCATTAAAATTCGAAACAAAATATGGAGATAGGCTGAATAGAAATATTAAACTTCCAAAAATATGTAACCGAGATAATATTTCGGTTCTACGAACGATGGTAATACTGCCCGCAGATTTTTTGGAAATCCAAAATTAAGCAGTGAAATTACCCTATTAATAACATAAATAATTAATTGGTGTACCATTTTGAAAGCAGCTTCTAGTCGTAAATCAATTAATATACCGAAATTCACTGAATTAATTGCTGAAACTAAAGATTTATATCTGAGGTATCATTCGTGGTATTATATACCAGTGTCGTTTTGTACATTGCTTTTACATGCACCATGACCTTTTACATTACATGTTTTCTATCTCATTTTTCATTACTCCGATTGGGCTATTGTCAAAAGAAACTTTGTTACGCAAATAAAACTTCTCGTATTGATACAAATATGGAACTAATGAAAAAGAAAAGCACCTTATCCATATTTCTCAACTTTAATGTTGGAGTCAAAAAACAGACAACAATTTAAGAAAATGTTTTAACATACATAACTTAAAGAGAAAATATATATATATTTTTTTATAAATATATATATTATAAAATAAATACTTAATCCCCGACCTATTACACACATCATAACTGTTTTGGCAATGATTTATTATAATGATCTATTCATTCTCTATTCAAAGTAATAGTTCTGCTTCATTTTTAAAGATAATTTATGATGGTTTTAACTTAGTTTTAACTGTCTATTCGATATCTGGAAGCACACAAAACAGTTTTGTGGTCCAGAAGGCTGCGGTAGCTCTGTTGAGGCGAACGGGTCGCTCAATGACTGACAATGGGCTCCGAATTAGTAAAACGCTGATCTAGAGATGGATTGAGTCATAATGGAACATGTGCTGTGCCAGATGGCACTTCTTGGGGGACGAGTGGCAATATGGCTAGGCCGCAGGCGGGCATATGCCAGACCACAAGCAGGTCGACCTGTTTCTATGTGGGCGTGCCGTGTCACTTGATCCCTTCCTAATGCAGGTGCCTCCAGGTTTGGGTGACAAATGGATTCCTGGTTACAACTGGGGATATCGCTTTAAACTTGTGTCGCATATCTACAATAAGGGCAATTAGTGCTAAGAGTATTATGTCTTTCCTTTAAAGAGAGGAAGGAATAACACTGAAAAATAAAGGAAATGTTCAAAGGAAATTCATGATAGGACACATTTTAAAGTATTCCTTATTTTTTTTCTAATTTACTTATAAAAAAAAGTGCATACGATTTCAAAATAGTTCTGTCACAAACTCTTTTTTTTGTATATTAGATTTCATTGGAGCAACCCCCTAAGGTACATACATACACACGCGCGCGCGATTTTTTTTTTTTTTTTTTTTTATTGTCAATGAATGATATCATTCTTTTTAGTATGAATGAATCTAGACAATTTTATTTATTTATTTATTTTTTTGTACAAAACGTTTGAAAAAACTAATTACTAAATGAAAAATTAAACGAATTTACTCACTATTTTGTTCCCATAGAACTCTCGTTAACTGCTAATTATCATTGAAAGCAGTCGTTCGAAAAACCCCACCTCTTCAACTGAGGATTTAATGAAGAATCAGCGAAAGCTATACGTACCATGGCTTAAAATAAAAAGCTATTTTGCATTTATATTAAATTATATTTAATTTCCATATGATATCCCGGTGCACAGTGCCACGAGTATATAACATAAAGAATCAAAGATCGTAATTTTGTCTTGACAAAATTTATTATACTTTTAGATTACTAAACAACACAAACATGGTGACATTAAAATTTATTACGGTATTAACTTAAATAAAATGTATATAGAAACTTACATATGACATTTACGAACTTACAAAAAATATTTACATAAAAAAACTTATTCCTCCTCCGGATTACTAGATAGTAAACTAATACTTATCCCTATTAATTATTAATTAATTATATTAGTATCCTTATATTATAATACTAATATAATTATCTTACACAAAGGAAAATATAGGAAGAAGGAAGGGGTAAGCCCTCACATTAGGGAAATGATACAAAAAGACTTAAAAGGTTTATAAAGAAAAAAGAATGTTTACATTATGTATATATATATACATTATGTATATATATATATATATATATATATATATATATATATATATATGTTTTATAGTAATATGTGATATAATAATTAATATGATGTTGCAAAAGTAGTACATCTGTTTTCTTTAGGTATCCCAAAAACTCTTATTAGACTGATTGGCCAAGAGCGGATGTAGATGCTCCAGAGGTTTCAAATAAAATGGTTAGTTGAAGACGATTTCACTCCATAGCTACCAAGTACAGAGTTGTCTAAAATCCAGGTACCGCCATACTTGATAATTCGACGATATCCGATTTAAAATTCAGAATCACTGCTCAATCCGATTGCCTATAGACTTTACAGAAGACTCTACAATTAAAGAACCTCTCAAAATCATTTGAAGTGAAGAATGATATTTATATGAGTTCCAATTTTTTTCATTTTCATTTGTGGGTAGTTTTCAAATAAAATGGCAATTCGCTCTCCCAGCACTTTAAATGACTTTAAAAGACTTAAAAAAAAAAAACATACAACCAATATTTCACTATTATTAATTTTATCTTGTCGAGTTCATTTGTTTAAATTAATGTAGGCCTTGAAACTTTAATTTCAAATGTTTGAAAAAGAAAAAACAAAATTAATTATTAAAAAATTTGACGTACGTTACTGTCCACAGGTCAAGTTTTTCAACTTCTAACCTTCACAATGAGTATAGAAATTTGTTTTCATTTTATTATCTTTGTTATTTCTTGTTAAATTATGAGTATATTAAATGAAAATAGAACTTTCTTTTTAAAATATGAAATTTTGTGGGCTTGAGAAAAGATTATCTTTGTGTCCGAGAATTTCCGAATTTATTCATTTGATGTACATGATCGGGTGTAGAAAAGTGGGTTCTGGAGCTAGGGAAGTCGAAATAACGTCCTAAAACCCTACAGACTATGTATTGTAACCATACCCAACCAAGGGCCCAGGTCGCAGTATTAACCAAAGTAAGACGACATTGATTCCCAAAACATAGTGAGTGCCTTAATTCATTTTGACATACGTTACCATTGTTTTCTCACATTGAATTCAGCACTTCCAATTTGACTTTTTACAGTTCGTAGTTTTCTACATTACAAATGTTTCAATCCCATTATATTTGAAAAAAATTGTTGTTAAATAATCTTTTTCTAATTACAATTCCTAATATTTGACGTACGTTACTGTTGACATACGTTACCGTTATGGTAATGTGTGTTAACATTTTTTAACCTACGTTAAATTTATGTCTCCATTTGTTAAATGTATGGTAAAAAAAAGAAAGAATTATAAATAAATCTTTTTTTTTCTCTCTCTCTCTCTTAATATATACATATACAATGGGAAAGACTGTGATAGCTAGAAATGAAAATTAGGTCTTAGCATTTTGCAATGCTGTTGATAAAACATATAATAAATACTTTTACTATTGCTTTTTTAAAGACTTTTTCTTAAAATGCAATGGTTCTAAATGTTTCTTGAAGTCACCATTAAGTGTGAACATATTTTTGACGTACGTTACCAACAATTAAAAATAAATAAAATAATCAGTCAATAATAATTTTTTGGTAATAAAGGATTATTGAAAGGGTCTAGACATTCTTAACAGATGGGAATAACTTTGGTGGGGGGGGGCGGGGGGGGGTCATAATAAAATCAAAGTGAAAAAAAAAAATTGGTAAAGTACGTTAAATTTTTTGGAAAAAAAAACTTAAATTTTTCACACAAAATTTATTACTATTGCTCTTCCTAAGAAATCAATTTAAATTAGCAGAATCCTTTACCAAAAGCTGAATAAAAATCATAATACTGATAAGTTACAAACCCGGTTACGTATGTCAAATTATTAGGTTTTATTTCTTTTAAAATTCATTAAGAATCAAGGAAGCAAACATTTGACGAACCAACTCAGATATATATTCTCAAGTAGACTGGCAACATCATACTCGTAGTATGCCACAGAACATGAGTAAGTAACTTTTTTTTTTAGGATTTTTGGGTTTTCTGGAAAGCTAAATTGCCATTTTATTTGAAAATGACCCATGTACCATTTTTATCAATCATCTTCTTCTTCTTCTTCCCATGGCGCTACAGACCGATGTGGTCCCTGGCCTCCTCAATGAGCCTTCGCCAGGTGGCTCGATCTTTTGCGACTGCTTTCCAATTCCGTGTATTTAGCAGGGTCAGTGCATCCTTTGCAACAGCATCTTCCCACCTAAGTCTCGGTCTGCCTCTGCCCCGAGAACGCTCCAGTCTCCCCTCCAGCAGCTTCCTCGGAAGCTGGTCATCCATCATTCTGGCGACATGTCCAGCCCATCTCAGTCGTGCCAACTTAATAGTTCGCAGCACATTAGCTTCCCCGAAGAGTTCATAGACCTCATTGTTATGTCGTCTTCTCCATTGGTCTCCTTGCTTAATGGGCCCGAAAATCCTTCTCAATACCTTCCTCTCGAAAATGAGGATTTCTTTTTCTTCCTTGGTTGTCAAGGTCCATGTCTCGCATCCATAGGTAAGAACCGGCCTAATTAGGGTTTTATATATTGTACTCTTCGTCTTTCGGGAGATTTTTATCAATCAACTTGATTTTATTGATCAACTTGATTTTAGTACTATTATAACTTTCACCATACTTAAACAGCTTTACCATTCCTGCAAATGGATTGTACGACAGTGAATCAACTACCCTAAAAACAAGAATACAACAGAATTTCAAATCTCTGGGAGAGAAAAGTACTACAAATATCCACTGCTGTAAAATTTGGAGACGCCTGATGAATCAGTATAAGAAACTTTAGGATTTGTTTGGAGAGAGAGACATTGTGGCTTATATCCGGATAGGTAGATTGTGATGATTGACTCACGTGGAAACATTAAACCCTCAAAAAAATGCTATATTGGAGGCATGGTGAAGGACGAAAACGCGGGAGGCCTACATTGCTGGACAATGTTGAGCCTGAGGCTTTGGGTGTACACCGTTAAAGAAGATTATGAACTGTCCGATCAGAATAGAGCAAACTGTCAACGGAAGCTAAGGTCCTGTATGAACACTACTGACAAGCCAATAAATTAACGAACAAACAATAATATGGAAGTAACTACAAAAATAAAATTAGAGATATCGGATGATTTGTTACCTGTTAATAAAACAAAATTTCGATATACTAATAACAGATAATATTTTTGGGTGATTATCAAATTGGCCAAAAGTGTAAAGAAATATACTGAACTCATATAGGTAGTCTTCCAAGTATTAAACAACTTATTTTTGTCATGTTAATTGGTTTTATTTCTATAACGGGTAAAAATAGCTAGAACATTAACGACACCGCTTTAAATATATCGAATAATTCAAACTCTGAAGATAAAATGGATAAAAATAAAAAGGAGGAAAGAAAAGACAACGGCGGTCGGATTTATGGAACGGAATAAAAGTAGAAATCATTCAAATGAGGTAAGTTTTGAGGGAAGAAATGTGTTTACCAAAGAAGAAATGATGTAGGAAGTTTGTTAGCCGTTGCCACTTCAAACACAATACGGAATGTATAATCAATAGACGTTCTCCTCTTCTTCGCGGCAATAGAATTTTTCAAAAGGGGAGGCCAACTTCTTTTCTTTCCTGTTTCGCGATTAATATTTGTTCTCGGGGCAGGGAACAGACTCTGTGGGCCCGCCCCGCGCTCGATATGTAAATGGAATCTAATAGAGCATTCAAGTTTGTTTTTTGTCTGCTATTCTTCTGCTAAAATTATCAAATAATCCTTATGTAAATAAAATGTATATTAAACCATAATAAATAATAAATTCAAGAGAAAATTATATTTATAGCAACTATAAAATGATCAAATAAATATTAAAACCATATAACTGATATAATAGAAAAACAATTGGCTATAAATCATTAGGTACTTAAGTTACTTCAGTTAAATGGCTAAAAATAGAATAATTTAAGAATTATGACTTGGCTCTAGACTTCAAGCTCTAAAACCAGGCTAGATAACCCACCGTTATTAATGTTATAAATCTGTGTAATTTCGACAGGAATATAAATTTTATTTCTTTTAAGAACTCGATAAAGAGATTTGATAGTTCCTCATAACCTTTGTTCTTGTTGAGAAAAATATTTTATCTCGTTATAGTTTTAATGTGCCTACTTCTTCCTGAATCAAAAAAAGACATTAAAAGTTTATAGTACCACTTCAAATTTGCAATTAAATAACAAAAATGGGAAAAGTAAATGAGATGGAATACGAATTTAATGGCAAACAACACGTAAAGAAACTACACATCTGTATTACTCTATATTTATTTGTTCTTTGTTAAAACTTTAAAAGGCCATCTTGTTTTCAGCCTTCCCCCAATTAACATAACAATTTATACACACACACACACACACACACACAGGGGGAGAGAGAAAACATAGTTGCGGCATTACGAGCTAGAGGGCTATCTGATAACCAGTACGGATTTAGAAATGGGAGATCGACGATCGACGCAATCGATTATGTGATCAAATCCGCTCGAGAAGCCATCGCAGGAAAAAGATGGAGGAGAGGTGGCGAAAAGTACTGCGTCATTATCACGTTGGACATAAGGAATGTATTCAATTCAGCACGATGGGATTGCATTCTGGAGGGATTGCGAAGGATGGAAGTTCCACAGTACCTTATGAGAATTATCGAGAGTTATTTCTCTGATAGAGTACTGAGGTATGTTACAGATGCAGGGCAAAAAACTTATAACATCACATGATGCGTTCTTCAGGGCTCCGTTTTAGGGCATCCCTTGTGGAATGTGATGTCTGCTGCAGTGCTTAGACTACCCATGGAGGAAGGAACAGTTACTTTGGGTTTTGCGGACTATCTGTCTATCATATCTTGTGGAAAATTGCTAGAGGAAATTATCTACAGTGCGAACACTGCTGTAGCCACAATACACCAGTGGCTCTCATCAGTAGGTTTCTAGCTTGCTGATCATAAAACTGAGGCAGTTCTGGTTACAAGCAGGAAAGTAAGAGAAAAAATCATCCTGACCGTTGGAGAGATTTTAATATTTCCTCCCAACCATCTATTAGATATCTTGGGGTGCAGATCGACGCCATATTAAGGTTTGATGAACATCTGCAAATAATTAGCAAAAAAGCAGCCCAGGTAACGAATGTACTTGCTAAAATTATGCCGAATATGGGTGGCCCCAGGCAAAGCAAAAGAAGACTTCTGGCTAGTGTGGCTAGATCTGCTATTTTATATGCTGCATCGATCTGGACAACCGCATTCCTTGTGCGGTCAAACGCCCGAAAGGTCAATAGTGTGTACCGAAGAAGTGCCATTCGTGTCACTATAGCATTTCGCACTGCTTCTTATGATGTAGTGTGTGTTATAGATGACATGCCACCAATTGACCTTATGGCGGATGAACGCAACTGGATCTACCGTCGAAAAAAACGGGAGGAACCTGATGCTTATTGGCCCTCAATCACCAAGGAGGAGAGAAATGATATTCTACAAAGATGGCAAAGACGCTGGGATTCATCATATTCAGGAAGATGGACCCACCGTTTGATACCAATGTTGCGACATGGATACCCCGGGAAACTGGGGAGGTTGATCATTACCTTACCCAATTGCTTACTGGGCATGGGTGGGTGTTTCGGTTCAAACTTGACTATGAATCATCTTGCCCCAATCGCACAAAGCTAGAGGAAACAGTAGAACATGTATTCTTCTGTTGCCCCAAATTTGCAAAAGAGAGACAAAATCTAGCCAGGACGCTTGGCCATCAGTTGGTGCCAGAAAACCTGGCTAGCCAGATGACTTCTGCCGATGAAAGCTGGAATGTTGTTGCAAATTACGCAGCTAACATCTGCAGAAAACTACTTAAACAGGACCGGGAAAGAAGAGGTATCCCAGTGGCTCAATAATTAGCTGCACTAAAATATAAAGTAGGCACATAGCCAGTCCGCCTCCCGTGAAGTAATGTTTGACAGCAGTTCTGCGGGGTAGTGAAGAAGAATAGGGAGGTGGTTTTTTAGTGAGTAAGAATCTCACACTGTTGTCACACCGTCCACTTAAAAAAAAAAAAAAAAAAAAAAAAAAAAAAAAAAAAAAAAAAAAAAAAAAAAAAAAAAAAAAAAAAAAGAGGGAGAGAGAGAGAGAGATGTTTCAATAGGCTATTTCGTAGAGTATTTAGCCCAAAAATGGATAAAGATAAGAGAGAATTTAGAAGGCTCTACAATCCGGAATGGCTGTCGATTTAGTTCAAGTAACATTGCACTGCAGTTACATATATCATACTATAGGTACACTATTTTTTATGGAAAGGGAGAGTGTCCTTTGTAAAAAACATAATAATTAGTTCAATTTTCAATAAGGACAACAAAGCAGAATATCCATCTTGAAATCGTTAGATCGTTAGGCAGATTTCAAAATAGGATCCTTAACGGCGAAAACTAATTGTTTGGTGGAAGGAGAGTGGTCAAGAATGTGTATCCGCCATCTTATCTAAAATCGGTAAATCCTGGAAGATTAAAAAAAAAAAGAATCCTTAAGGACGAAAACAAATTTATCGAGGAGAGTGACCATGGATGTCCTTCGGCTGTAAAAAATCGTCAGATCTGAAATCTGTCAGTGTCCTTTACTGGCTTTAGGGCGTAATGGCAGGAGCCACCTTTTAGTCCCACCCCGAACCATCTCTTGACACAGCCATGGTTCCATATTGTACCAATTTAGTAACAACAAAGAGACTTTCTTAAAGTTCCCTCTTAATGTGTTAAAATGAGACCAAAATGACATATATAGACAAAATGACTATAACAACTGTAGCAGTGCGATATTTAATATGGGTATAAAAGTCGTTGAGTTTAATAATTACCTAATTCCGAAAAAGTAATAAACTTTGAGACGGCGGATAAACCTCCGAGGGGTAGACCAAGAAGTAGAATGGAGGATTGTGTCATAGCTGATTTTGGGAATTTGGGTTTTGATGGGATGGGTTGGAGCCTCAACCCTTCGGGTTTGCTAAGCCTTTCCATTTTTTGTATTTGATATACGCAAATTTGTATCAAAGATTTCGATCTTTTAATGATTATCATTAGAATTAATTCATATGGTAATTAGTAATGGAATAAGTACTGGAATAAGCGGCTGACCATTGTCATCATACAAAACTTTACAAAAATAAAAAGATGCACCTTCTCCTCCCTAGCAACATAATGATAAGAGCCTTCCTTACACCCCATCAAAAATATTTGAAAATAAGATTAAAAATAGATACCTGTTTACCTAATTTTATATAACTAATTAACAATTTTTAATTATTTGAAAGAAATCAATAACAAGTAAAACTTTCCTATATAATGTTCATAAACAAGAAAACAAATGGAAAAAAAAAAAGCCATTCGGCACGAATTTAGTGGTAGCTA
Source organism: Euschistus heros (assembly GCA_003667255.2). NCBI lineage: Eukaryota > Metazoa > Arthropoda > Insecta > Hemiptera > Pentatomidae > Euschistus > Euschistus heros. The sequence continues at coordinate 12,280 of RCWM02000093.1, forward strand.
ATCTCTTCTAATCTATATTATGTAAGCATTTATAAATGTATGTTACAAGTTAAAGTATTGATGACATTTTGTATTATGTAATAATAAAACTGGTTCATTTTCATGAACATATTATTACCTATAAGCGAAAAGAACTTCTCACCAGTAAAGAACTACTCAATAGTAAAGAACTACTCACTAGTAGCACTTAAGTAGTTAGAGGGTTTCTTGGCCATCTTCTTTTCAGAAGTCTCGGAGGATTGTCGGGAATGGGTTGTGAGGCAAGCTGGGAAAATTAGGATAGGCGTGGGTAATGGACTTTACTACGAAAGGATAGGTATCTGGTTTAGGCCAAATCAGCTACATAATAAGGAGCATTGAGGGTTTTACGAAAGATTTTTCATTTTAAGGAGAAGAATTGGAAGGTCCAGTAACTGGAAAAACTCAGTATTTCCAAACGGATCTAATTACCGTTATGTAAATTAGTCTTTTGTAATCTATTAGGAAAAAAGAAATTTTTGTTTCTGAAAATTTTGAAATTTCTTTTTCCCCACGAAATACAATAAAAAACTCAATAGAATTAGTCAACAAAATTAAAAACGTAAATGTTGCAGACAATGCAAAGTTAATATCATTCGATGTCACAAATCTGTTTACCAGTATCCCACCTTCAGAAACAATAGAAATTTTAGAAGAACTAATTTTCCGGTCCAATCTTCAACCAATAGAAAAATTATACTTTTACAATTTAATGACAGTTTGCGTGAAACATAATTATTTTCAATTTAACAATGCATTCTATAAACAGGAAGAAGGGTTACGTAAAAACGTAAAAGTTCCAGACAATGCAAAGGCTACATCTGTAAGGTACCTCGGCATCGAAACTTACCTTTTTCTAAACTTTACTATTATTATTATCCTTTACTTATTAGCTATCATTGGAAATAAAATATTATTCTACATATATTTGTAATATCTACACTTACCAATTCTTTTTTTTCTTCTATCCCATATTTTTTTTTCTTATCATATCCACCATGGAACTGGAGTTCCACAGACACACATCCCCTCCTGGATCCAGTAGCTCACATCTCCAGCGAGAAGGACATGGACCGAACAGGAAACATATTGGTGAGCTAGGGAGGATCGGATAGTAGTTAAAGCGATGAGGAAGGGACGACAGATGCGGACACAATGGCCGGGTGTATTTATCAAAGGCCCCTTCGCTAATACACTTACTGCCTCGTCCGATTCTATTTAATCTAAGCACCACTGGCATTTGGTCTTTACACGCTATATAGCCCCCAACCTCTCTTTAAACTTCTTTTCTGTAGAGGGCGAGTTAATAGTTCGAGGATTGCAATGTGATGAATGAGAAACTAGAACTACTCGTTGAGAATGCATACCTATAAATTATGTGTATGTGGTGTATACATACGATGAGTTGGGATTAAATACGACCTATATGGAAGAGTACTTCGGCAATATTATTCAAGTTATTAAAATTTAATATTATTAAAATTGAACATTATATAACAGTGGAGAAGTGATAAACGGGTGACAGGGGTAGATTGGAAAATTACAGCGCATTAACTCCATCCTCTTTAAACTTTAAACTTCTCATTAAAATAAAATCGATATTAATTAATTAATAATTAATGAAAGCCTTCTCACTTGGATAAACGAACTGAAGAAATGCTGGAATATCCTATCTCTAGCCTAGGAATCCCTAGACAGAATGAAAATATTGTAAATAAGTATGAATGTACAATTATTTGACCTTATATTATTCATTTCTATGTTATAATTTATTTATTTTTTTATTTTTTAACTACTACGATATATCATAATATGAAATATGCTATATAAGATTTCTTTTGTTCTTTCTTAATTTAATAATTTCTGTGCTAATAAAGTATGAATGTGTACTTTTATGAAAAACTACTTTTTTCTCTTTATTGTGGCAGATTATATCATTACTTTATTATTTCTTTGGTTTAATTGTAAATATGTCTGTATAATTATATTTCCATAATTCTTACAAAATAATACGAAGTGCTCACTAGATCATACTCATTATGCGAAATAGAAAAATTATTCTGAGCTTTAAGACATTTCTTCATTATTTGAACCTTCAGATATGACACATATACTTTAACGAACATTTTACAGTTTATACCATTTTAATATTCAAACAGTCGCAAAAAAAAGATATTTCCTGGAGACAAGTCCCCCTATTGGAGACTGGGAATGTCTTTATTAATCGACTCGGAAACAGAGAGAAGACTAAGAGGGAAGGGAGATTGATGTAGCGGCTAAGAGAGGAAAAGGGAAGACTGTTGAAAGAGGCTACAAAGAGAGCGGGCGATTGGATAGGACAAGAAGACTGATGTTCCCCGCGTACTGATTAATACACAGAGTGTTCTCAAAAAGTGTTATTGTTTAGGAGTTGCTAAAAACAAGGCTCTGTCTAATCGACCTTTAACTCTAACAAATGATCCCTCCCTGACCCACAGCCCTCCTCTGCGCCACTTTATTTCTCACAATGTTGTCTGCGCAGCCTTTCTGCCTTCTAATGTCTACATTTTTTATCAACGTTTACCGGACATTTTATATCTCTACTAGAAAAAAAACAAAGGTAATTATTAGACGTACATAAAGTTAATTTTTAGAAAAACAAAAACCGACAACTAAAATGTACAAACTTGAACTATAAAAATAAAAAATAACATTTTACCTAATTACTTCGAAACAAAGAGCATAAAAGGGCAATCAACAAAATTATCGAAACTTATATACCTATTCATAATTTATAATCTGTTATTTTTGGAGTCTGTACCAGCCAAGAAGGGCAGTTTAATCCTGCCTTTGCATTAAACTTTCGAATGGCAAGAGATGTGAAGGTGATGAAATAGTGGGGCGGCCATAACAATTACCGGATTTTTTTCGAATTTTGTTTATTTTGGTTGGCACTGACTCCAAAAATATCTGATCATAAATTGTGAATAGATATAAAATTTCGTAGATTGTCCTTTAATACTCTTTGTGTCGAAGTAATTAAAATATTATTTTTTACATTTTAGTTCAAGTTTGTACATTAGGTTTAAACTTCAAGTCGGTATTTGTTTGGTTATCCTAAAATTAAACTTTCTTTTTCAATTTTTAGTAGTGAATGTATTTTTGTTTATATATGTAAATTTTTTAGTTCTAGTCACCATGGAGTAATAAGTTTTTAGCGAAAAAGGTTATAAAACAGTGATATATATATATATATATATATATATATATATATATATATATATATATATATATATATTATATTTTTTTATTACTTCTTTTTTCTTTAAAAGCGCTGAGATGATTTTAATAAAATTTTTATGGGACCACCTGTGAAGTATTACAATATTATTTCATAATTTACGGAATAACCGTATAACAATTATAAAAAAAAAAAATAAAATAACAAAAGAGTGGAATTGAGAATCTTCCCTTTTTCATAACAGTTAAGAAGTGAAGGTCATACAGTTAAATTTGTGATTCCTACTTTTAACTTCTGTTGCGACCAACATGTGTCATGCCATCGGATTATGTACTTAGCATTAGTTGTAATTTAGTTTAATATAAGATTAAATCACTATTATCCTTATGTCTAATTTAAAAATGTAGTTGCACAAGAGTTCGATAGCAATTTAAAAGTAAAGAAAATTAACACCCACCATAAATACATTAATTTCAAAGACCTCAATCTCCCTCAAAAAATAAGGAATGTAACGAAATAAGCATACTTTGAAACCAAGAGGAAAGCATGAAACTTTTTTTCTGTATAAGAATAATCGTTGAAGATAAAATTTATCTAACGGTAATGCTGCATTACTCTGGTAATGGTAAGATAACTAGTCTTATTTTAATTTATTTAAACAGGATTATAAAGAATATCAAAAAAAAGTAAACGAATATTCAATGATGTTTCAAAATAAGTGTTCAAGAGAGAATACTGTATTCAAAAAATACATGGAGGGACAGAGGATGATGATATGGAGAATATAAAAAGGATTTTTTGTTCTCAAGTATTGGAATTCACATGAAGCTAAGATATAGTCACTAGCTAGGATTATCAGTAAAAGATGTGAGAGTTACTGAGAACCACCAAAACGAATCTTAGAAAGCAATTCATTAATCTCTTCAGTCCCATTTCGAGTCCACCAGACAGTCCCTCAGATACTACAGTCGGAATAGGGGAGAATAAAGGATGATCCAGGAAATTGAAAGATACTTCGGTAAATGAATCACAGAATATTATAAGCTTGATGAGGATTGAGGTATGTTTTTGGTTGATCTGAAAAAATACGTTATTTTAAGATCAAAGGTTTTAAACAGAAATTCGAAACGTAAAATCGTGATAAATGTCCCCCTTTTTATTAGATTCTAGTATACCACTCATTCTTCTGCTGCTCAATCTCACTGACCTCGAGCTTGATAACAAGATGAGAAAATTGAATAATTTATATATCGCTCATATACAAAATGACATGAATATCCACCAAAGAAGAAATGGCCTTTGACCATTTATTTTAATTAATTTAATTAACAATGATTTGTTTACTCAAAGGTCTAAGGTCATAACATATTGGCTTGATACAAGAATAATTTGTCCCTAAATATAAAATTGTGTTCTAGTTCACCTGCCACTCTGATCAACCATAATCCGTGAACCTTAATATTGAGATATCCACATCAACACAGTGTTCCATCAATAAATGAGCCGGTAAGAATGAAAGTGGTGTAAATCAAGTTTTCTTCATTTCAAGAAAATGAAGATTTTGAAAACGTTCTTATTAAAAATTACATATGCAAGATAGAATGGACTGTGTATATATATATATATATATATATATATATATATATATATATATATATATATATATATATAAATGAATGTGTGTATGTCTGTTCTCGATTGATTCAAAAACCATACATTCAATCGCCGTGAAAATTTTGGAAATTATTAAGTATGTCCCGGGGAAGGTTTTTGTAATTTTTTTAAAATCAGAGTAGGGGTTCAACAAATATCCCAAAAATATCAAAATAATATTTATCTATTATATATTTGTCAAATACCACTCACTCACTTAACACGAAATCTCAGAAACCACCGAACGGATTGGAATGAAATTCGATATGTAGATTCCTCTAGGGCCGTAGGTGCTCGCTAAGAAAGGAATTTTAAAAAATCGGCCTGGATCGGCCTAATTGCGAAAAATGCGATTTCAATTTTATTGGGTGAATAATAAAAGATTAATTATCATATGGTATTTGGATATAAGCTAAGTTAAAAAATAGGTTAGATCTTTAAGCCGCAAACTTTGACCACCGTTTAAGTTCCTTATAGTTGTACACAAACAAAAACGATCGATGTCGAAACCTTATAATATTGGTACTTTCTGTGAACTCATGGTAGCTGCAGAGGTTACTTACAACTTACAAGTTTGAGTTGTTTCGTGAAGAGAAGCTATTAAAAGACTTATGTTAAAGAGGAGGTTAAAAGACTAATGTTCTCTGGTGATGACATGTAAGGCCAGTTCGATGTAGGGACTAAAAACAGATAAGAATCAATAGTTCTACCAAGTGTATGATTCTCTTTCGTATGATTCTCTTTATGGAGAAGAGAGGTACAGTAGTAGTATCCCTCAGCGTGACCCAAACTCCAATACATCACTTAAGAAAACTGTGTCTGCAGCTGATTTTTACGCCTAAATGTTAGTGGAGCGAGGAGGTGAAGGACCTTATTTACTTTAATTTCGTAATCTCCTCAACCAATTTATGCTTGATATGTACGCAAAAATAGAAACAGAAAGACTAAACTTTCTTCAAAAAAGCTGAGAAGTAAAGACTATATTCACTTAAAGTATGCCATAAGAAAAGCCGATGGTCTGGTATCAGATCTGGGTAAGATGGTAGTGCTGCCTCGAACCTTCACTGGAGGGCTATCAAAATAATATAAAATTAACTTTTGCAAATTGTCAAATTTACTTATTGAAATTATTCTAAGAATGGAATTGTTGAGGTTTATTTAAGTAATAATAATTATCAACGTTGAGCTTAACTTTTACTAATTTAAGTTGTCTTCATCCTAATGATATTAAACCGTAGCGGAGCGGGGTACTTTCAGCTAGTTTTTTATAAACATTACTTTAGTGCAGGTGTTTTTAAGCAATTACCAATAAAACATATGTTCTAAATTAATCTAAATCTCCTTAGTTTTTTATGAAGGTTTTAAAAGCAATGTCATCACCGCCAACATTAACTGAATTTTTAACATTATGTAGAAATGATACCTTTGCAAGGGCACTACTGTACTCTGAAGTACTAACTTAATTTACGTGGAATACATCAACAAGAAAATTTCAGCGTCGTAAACAAGGTAGAGCAGTACAAGGACACCTAAATTTATTCCACAGATGCATTGGGTCGTCTGTACACTGTACATCCAAATAACGCAGAATGCTTTTACCTAAGGTTATTATTAATCAATGTTCGTGAACCAACATCTTTCCAAGAATTAAAGGTCTAAGGTCATAACATATTGGCTTGATACAAGAATAATTTGTCCCTAAATATAAAATTGTGTTCTAGTTCACCTGCCACTCTGATATACGTTGGGTGCTCACGAGTTGGAAAACAATCAAATTTATTTGTTCTTGCAGCAGATAGGAAAAACAAAAAATGTTGTATATTTATAAGCGCTACTAACATAAAGTTCACCATCAATCATCAAATATCATTCATTTCATGATGATATTTAATGATTACAAAAAATTATATATATATATATTATATATATTTTGTACATGTTTTGTATGTTATATTCAAATGACATATGTATAGATAATTTTATTGTTTATTTTCATTTTGATATATTGCATACATTTGATCATTAATAAATTATGTTTGAGGTATCAAAACTGCCTTTTTGTTCAAACACAGCAACGTGTGAACGGGTACAGCTAGTATATAATATACCATACAGGAATGAATGAATAAGTAAATAAGGAGTAAAAATGCACGATATTAGCAATGGACGAACACAAACCGAGTGTGTGAAATTTTGAAGATTTTGAAAAATGTGACTTTGTACCTTTTCGAGACCCTTCAACTACTAAACCTTTCTTCTCGGGATTTCAGGACTACTCTGTGAATCTCGTGAATGTTTATGAGAAATGTTGGTTGATCTGTTGATCTGTGAGAAGTTTTATTATTATTGTAGTATGCTCAACTGGCTAAGGCGCAAACAGAAATAAATGCAAGAATCATTGTTATTCCAATTTATTTTTAATTTTTATTCTGAATATTGAATTAACTTCGAATAAAAATGTATCAAATTAGGTAGGATCAAAAATTAAAGACATGTTTCTCTAAAATTAATTAAATTTCTCGTATCAAAACATTTTACAACAGTAATGGGAAAATAAATCTTATTATTATCGATAATTAATTAATTTAATACAGACTGCCAAAAACAACTCTGTTAACTAAAAAAATATTATCCTTAACCCAATGATCATTCATTACAAGGCAGACAGCTCACCCTCCAATTGATAAATATGAATGCTATAAATGACTGAAGGAGACAGTGTGCGTAGCAATCAGTTACAGAGCGTAGTAGTCCCCACACTATCACTGACTCTGAAGCTAACCGGCCGTGGCTAAACCCTCAGTCCGCAACGAATCGGCCCCATCTTCCCATGACTAGAGCACACATGTTCAACTCCTCTCACATAAGTTCTAGCCACTTAATCCAATTTAGCAGAAATCTCATCATGTGCAGGAGTTAGGGCAGCAACTGCTTCTACAAAGCTGTTTAGTATTGTTCCATCCAAAGCCCATCAATATTGTAGGCTAAATCATAGGACGAGCTCATGTCTAATCTGTACAAATATCCAAAAATTTAAAGAGAATTGGGCTACACACTGCATATTCAGAATATATTTTGTTTAAAAATAAAAACATATAATGTTATTATATTAAAATAAATATTTTAAAATATAAAAGTCAGATTGAGCTGTGTCGTAGAAATTGGCTTTTTGAATGTGGGATACGACCTAGGATTTATCAGTCTTGACTTATATAATGGATAAACAAAGTATGGAAGTTTAAAAAATTACTTAGGAATCTGGAAAAACACTACTTCAATCTACAATAATAGAAATATTATTATTTATAAGAAAGATAAAGAGCGAAGGAGGGAGGTGTCAGATTCCTCAGATTTACCTCTTGCGAAAAGGATATTCTTGGGTGAAAGAGTGGTCAATAATATCCTTCAATCACCTAAAATTTTATCAAAGAAATTAAAGACCTAAAATTGCCAGTGCTTTATTTTATAACATAATGTCAGAACCATAGTATACAAAACATAAAAATGTTGGATCGGCGGTTACTCAAAACCATCTTTTTTGACTTAGAGTGTTTCACTTTTAACCCCACAAAAATTTTTGCAAGAAGCGGTATGTGCTGAGGGTGTCTTAGTTAGGATCTCCGTCCGCTCGGCACTGAGGATGTGGTTTCGATGCTCACTTCAGCCGGTGATAATACATGTGGTAATTTCTCACCATTAATTTTATTTTGAGCTAAGCAAGGTTTATTGTAAGCTTAACCTCAGCTCCAATAACTGATGCTTTGTCTTTCTGAATGCTTATTTAAATTATCTCAGTTACAGACTATTAGCTGACAATTAGAAATTGGGATCTAATGTATTTCTTATTACGTTTAATGGAATTGGATATCCTGATTTGCACATGACCATATTATATTATATAAACGACAACGGTAGTTTATTTACATGGCCTTGCTATTCTTTGTTTATTAATAATCAGTATCTTAAGGTCATACTACACGTTTAATTGATGTGTTTTAAAATGTCTACAGTGGAATAAAATTATAGCTTTGTCCATTAATCCTTGCCTTGCTGAAAGTACTATAGAAAATTTGCCTTATAGAATAGTTCAAAAATCCAAGAGTATTCTTATAAAAGAGGAATAAGTACAACATCTGGCAAGCTCAGAGTAGATATAAATAACCAAAATCCTTCTCAATTAACATCAGAGTTATAAAATTAATTGAATTGATGATAAAATTATAATCGTTTATTTGAATCGATACAAAACGAGGCAGGAGAAGACAGTAACAGTTTGAGAAGGATAGAAAAAAAGCCGTGACTCAGTGGATGGAGGAGCCTTATTGACTAAACAGAAGTGAAGAGGCTTTGCGGGCTGAGCCGATCCCAGCTATCTCTCCACGGCCAGCGCTAATAAAAATAAATCAGTTGCTATCAGGGCTCTGTGTGGGGGGGGGGGCGAAAGTAAAAACCTCCACAGTCAGGGCAATTTGTCATCGGCTGTTCGGGAGAGCGGATGTGGTTAGTCTGTGTCTGATACGAGCGGGCCACATCTGCAACCGCCAACAAGATGTCTTCTAGGGCCCAAGGGTTTTAATTGAACACTCTAATCCAATAAAACCATAATGGTTCAGGTTACTTATTCAGTCAAATTACCGAAGGGAAAAGAAACAGTAAATGATAACTGATAAATATGGTAATTTTTACTATGGAAGGTCTATAGGTCATCTTCTTTTCAGATATCTCGGAGGGTTATAAGGAATAGAATAGGAAGCAAGTTAAAAGATAGTGGAGTTGAGTGGTTAAGTAACTTACTAGAAAAGGATAGGTGTCCGGAATGGGCTATACCAGCAAACTTAGGAACTTTTTCCTTCCTTAAAAGAGATAAACAAAATGAATTCATAACACAACATTTAGTTAAATGATTTTGCACACTCAATAATTCAGTCAACTAGCCTAAAAAACAATTTTGAAGTTAGTGGTATGTTATACTATATTTTACTACACAAATAATTTTTGGTGTGAGGGGTATAATATCAATGCACAATAAATATTTCTTCTATGCAGTATATTGAAAAAAGTAATATTTACAATATTTTTATATAGGGTTCTGGAGGATGCTGTACCTATTTAATTTGTAGTTATTACATATTTTCACAAAGATTAATATGTAACGTGTTAGTATTTTATTTAAATTCTAATGATTATTCAGTTTCTGAAAAGAGCAGTATCCTATGCATACTTTATTCTTGGTTGTAAGTGATTAGGCTTAGTTTGATTGAGGATGAATATTAGCTTCCAAAATATAGAAATATTTTTAAAGTTATAAATATTGGTTGATGAAGGTGGGGATGGCGATACGGAAGACGCAAGCAGCTGATAATAAAAGTTAGAGCGTGGTAAGTGATTGGTGATATTGGATTACTGAACACTCGTAACGAATACTCATTCTCAAGGAATGCACGGTTCCTCAGGCAACTACTCTCACCACTTGAGTGAGGTCCATCATGCTGCTGGAGGCCACTCACACCGACCGAGTGGCACTATACCATGTATTCATTTTGGGTATAGTTATCTGGTCTTGTAGGAAATAAGACAGCCTCCTAGAGTACAGCCTCTAGTTTGGTCCATAGATGGTATGTTTCGAGAAGAATATATATATATATATACAGGGTAAGTATTTCTAGTGTAAAAAAAAAAAAAATTAGATGAAAATAGAGCAAAATTGAAGAAAAAAAGCCTTAGATCTTACCTTTCTATTCCAATCCGTTGCAGATATACGCTAATGGAAAGACTTTTTAGAGGAAACCTAGTTTTTTACCAAAAAAAAGCTGTACTATCTCAACTTTGTTTAAATATTTTTTTAATTTTTCACCACATTTTCAGATTTAACATTAAATTTCCAATAAGAGCAGAGTACATGTAACCTTGAATTTCAAAATTGGGACCTAAAGAAAAGCATGATCTTCACCTTATTTAGGGAAGTTACAATGTTTCAAAATACTTCAAGGTTTTTAAAAAAAAACTGTCCACAAAACTGCAAATCTCACAAAAACTTGCAAATTTAATTAGCTTTCCTGTGGTATGATCAAATTAATGATCCATATCGATTAATTGGAGAAATATACTTTTAGAACCGGAAAAAAACATGGTGTTTTCATTTGGCATACAAATCAGTTACTTGTGTAAATAAGACATTATGATAATCACTTAATGAACATGTACACTTTACACATAATAAACCCTTCATTGGAATAAAAAATCAAATAAAAAAATGTTTTTTTTTTTTTTTTTTTTTTTTTTTTTTTTTTTTTTTTTTTTTTTTTTTTTTTTTTTTTTTTTTTTTTTTTTTTTTTTTTTTGTAGAAAAAGGAAAACTGTCAATAAAGCGACAATCTTAAAATAAATAAAATAAAAGGATTTTATGTTATTACATTTGTTTATTTATTATTATTATTTATGATTTAATTTATTAGATTTCAATGTAAACCCAATGATAATGAACATAGACCACAATTTTGCCGTTAGTTTCTGTATGCAGATGATGTTGAATACCACTTTTTGAGGTGAACTTTATGGACAAATGTGTCTATTTTTACAGGGGAAGGCATTTTTCTACCTTTTCATGTGTAGTCCTGTCATTTAAGTTTTAAGCCCCGATCTGTGGAAAAATTCCTAGTGAGCTGAATTTTTGTATACACCTTTATTACGGCATCTTAATAAATTTGTGAAAAATGGACATTATCGAGCCGGCTGAAAAAGTTATAAGTTTTCCCCAAATATCTCGCGACCTATTGGTCGGAGGTCAATTGAAATTATAACAAAAATTGTTCATCATGCAATTATCTACAAAAAATACTTGTGGCATTATTCTGTATTATCTGTTGTATGGCGTTATAACTCCGAAAATATTTTCCCGATTTCCTTTTTTTTTTTCATCTCAAAGCTGATTAAATTAACTATCAGATCCCATATTTCAATTAATTCCATGTAATACCCATGCTAGCACGCTAAATGTGTGGATGTTTTGGCAAAACATGACAGTTCTGATCTCAGTGGGCTTGAGTGGGTGTTTTACGGAATTTAATCAATATTTGATACATAGGATTTAATAGAAAATTTATCCAGCTTTAAGGTTTCAAAAAGAAATTTAAGATTGGACAATTTTTTTAGGAGTTATAGAAAAAAGGGGCCAAAAAAATCTTGGATTTTATAACAGTTTGCAGTTTTTAGCGTGCTGACACGGGCATTACATGGATTTTAATTTTTAAACTAAGAGGTATTCACCCTGTATATTATGGGTCCAAGTTGGCCTACTAGCGGCCACGCGGAAAAAGATCTCCAAGGACTAAAGAAATTCTGAAAAAAATAAACCATACCAATGGTCTTTTTTTATTAATCAAAAATATTAGGATATATACTGGAGATAACTATATTCAGTTTTGGGCAGTTACGGTTATATTGGCAAGTTTATACGACTAAAATAAATGGTGGAAATATGATGTAACCTAGAATGGTAATTATCATACAGTTTTTTTTTTCCACTTTATTATTCAATCTACATAAGTGTTAAAGGGCACAACCAGCAGATATACTAGTATACTAATGTAAAATTTGGTATGAAATGTATGTCAGAGAGGTCAACATGCAGTGCTGATTTCCCTCGACAACATTTATAAGGATGAAAGGAAGATAAAAAAAAAATGATAAAACAAACAAACAAATAAATTTAAAATATTTAACTTCTACCCGTCCCTTATAAAGGTTCTTTTAAGTTTATGGAATTTGATGTTGTTATGTCATTTCGTCGTGGAAAATTGTATTAATTTTGTTTGTAATTGGTTGAATAGTATGCAATACATATTGTTAAAGTGTTAATGTCTCAGTCGCACTATAGTAAAAATTATTTACAATTTTTTGTTGTCTTTTTTTCCTGTAATTGTCTGAAATCGAAAGCTAAATATGATCCTCATCGCCTTTCATTCAGGTACTACAGCATGCTGGAAAGTTATTATATAGTTCAAAAATATAGCGTATAAGGAGTAACACAAGCGCTATTTATAAATATTTATTACACATATTTTTTCAAGGTATATCCGTTCATGATAGAAGGCGAATATAATCAGTAGGGTGTGAGAAAATATTGCTTTTCCACCAGGCGATGCCTTCAAGTAATATGGAACACTTTTACATTTTCTTTCTAAGTAGAACTGTTCTCCAGAAAAGTATAACAATAGGTAAATTTGCATAATGGCGGAAGGAAGGCGGGGAAAAAATAGGGTTCTTTCTTGTTCAACAGGATTAGCCAGAAACGGGACATTGTAAATCAGTGAAAGAGTCCGAACAAAGGTGTCTCTTTTTACAATGAGCTTGTGTATTTATTAATTTATTTTCTTTTTAATTTTTGTTTGTTTTTAATTTAAGGTGTAATTACAGCCATTGTAGGCTATTGTCTGGAGAAAGTTTAAACACTTCTTTTAAAACCGGTTGTGGCTTTTGTAAAGGTCTTTTTGTTATTTTTTAAATTTCACTTCTTTTTACTAGCTTCGCATAACACAAGTATAACTTTATAAAACCTAAAATAACAGTTGGGTGGATTCATACGATAATATTGAAGGTTTTAATTTAAAGAATAATGAAATTGTATTTTTAAGAAATGACAAAGGGAATTCTTGTAGTTGTAGCAATAAAGTAAATTATCATAATAGAGATAGACCAAATATCAAACATTCTAAAGAATATTATATCTATCACACATCAATTTGACGCTCACTGACGAACAACAACTAACTAGCACACCACACACACACACACACACACACACACATATATATATATATATATATATATATATATATATATATATATATATATATATATTAATACTGATTCTTCTTTCAACTCATTGTATTGTTTCATTGTTCTTAATTTTTGGAAGCTAGTATTCGTCCTTAATTCAACCAATAACAACAAGCCTGTTCACTTAAGTTCAATACTTAAGTATTCATAGGATACTGCTCTTTTCAGAAATTCCTGACTCATTTAAAAAAAAAAAAAACATTAAATATCAATCTTTGTGGAAATAGGAACTACATATTAAATTAAATTAAATCCCTCAGAATCCAACAAAAAAATTTAAATATTACATTTTCCCAATAAACAACCAATATATATTTGTAGAGCATAGATTTCATACCTTTAATCTCATAAACTATAAATATATGGTAAAATAATTTATAGTATAATATAGCACTTCAAAATCAGTCTCTAAGGCCAGGTGACTGACTTCTTCAGCCTGTAAAATAATTTTACTGAAATGTATTGTGAGGAATTCATTTTGATTATCTATTACCCCTTAACGGACAGGACGGGAATTTCAGAATACATTTCTTTTTTTCTTTTTTTTTTTTCCTTTGAATGGCTCTAGCCACGCTAACCCCCACACATGTATCATGAAATTCAAGGTTGAATAAAGGATATTAGACGATAATGAGTAGGATAATGCGTCGGATATTACGTCATTTATTGAGCAAAAGGCATTAAATATGTGTGTCCTCCAGGATACATTGCCTGTAAAAGGGTTAACAGGGTTTTATGTAAATAGATTTTCTTTCAGGTCAAGGCCAATCTGAATGAAATTTTTCTCACAAAAAAAAAAAAAAATATAATAAAAACTAAATGGAACTAAAAACCATACCGGAAATGCCATTGAATCCTAATATACTAAAATCATTGACGGCCTAATTTTTATAATTGATACAGGTATGTATAAGATCTTTTTTGGAAGGAGCCAGTGGTCTTTACTTCATAACCTTCAACAAAATTTACTACATTACTAATAACGCCATTTATATATATTTTATTTCCAGATCGGCTTGGAAAGCCTTACGTGGATGTTTCAACAATATTAATAATGATTTAACAATTAACAGAAGGGACAGAATTTTGGGGAAGAAATATAAAATAACAATAAATTAAAAGGGGGAAAAATGCAAAGAAGTGAAAATAAAGAAAATAAAATAATAATAATAATCCGTGTGAAGTTGCTAGTCTTCCATCGGACGCCTCCCCAGATGGCGGATAGGGGAACGCTCACCAGATATGGTGGGCACAGGGGAAATAAAATACCCGGGGTGGACCAAACTAGCTCAAATCCAGGTGCGTCTGAACCCAAAATGGGCGGCATCCTTTTCAGCGTCTGATCCTCAAGTTTGAGGCGGCTGTGCAAGAACCTGGCAGCAGGTATAAAATGTACCTACCAACCAACATGGAGTTACGCAATAGAAGAATTGCCTCGGACGAATCCAGAATAAGGGCTGCTCTGGAGAGATTGATCCACCAGCCCTCGACATCGGCAGACAGTGCGAGTGGTGCTCCGGTGTCGTATGGATCCGTAAGACCGGCTATCATAGGACCTACAATAAGAAACTCTGAATCACGCTTGGAGGTTATTGAATCTCCCGCGCGAGGAAGAGGACAACCCCGTCAAGATAATAGGCAAACAAGGATGAAGTGGAACCGCAATATGAATATTGCAGCAATCCGCGCCTTTTTTTGGCTACAAACAATGAATCAGATAGAACAGGTTATCGGAATAGAATCCTCAATTATTGGTATGACAAATTCCCAGATATCACTGTCACTTCCCAAAGATTAGCCGATCAAGTAAAACAAATACGGCAGCGAAAATTCCTATCGGAAGCAGAAATACATAGCATCAAGCTAGAAGTAAGAGGTATATTGGGCCTTAGTTCAAGAAACGAGAGAGAACACCTGGTCGAAATTGGAAGAAAGCTTGCTGAGACTGGACTAGAAATGGAAGTTTCAAACACAAAAGAAGAGTCAACTAGTGAGCTGCGTGACAAAATACTAAAAGAGCATATATGTTACGATGCCATTCCATTGAATTATAGACCTCAGATCCCAAGAGTTCCATATTCCAGATTGACATTGAAGACTGTTAAGACTCTCGGCATTTATTACACCAGAAGCCTCATTGGAGCAGGTATGTCACTGGGTATATATAGGAGCACGCATAGTGGGAATTGAACTTGGCATGATAAAAGAAGTTCCAACAAAGCGAAAACCCACAAAGCTAAATGCTATTGCTGAACCATCATGGAAAACAAGAATCAGGAAAAGGTTTGAGAACCTGCGTAAGAAAATTGGTATTATTACCAATTATCTCCAAACCCCTGAAAAATCCTCAACGAAATTAAAGAAAAAAATTGATGAAATTGTGGTTCTGGATATTAAAGATTCCTACACTTAATGAAACTTTAACAATTTTAACCTAAAACAAAAATTGGCTGTATACGCTAACAGAATGAGAAGGTACAATAGAAGCAGACGATCGGAGAAGGCAAAATCGCACATTCCTGTTAAATGAACGGAGGTTTTTAAGGCAATTGGGTTCTGAGAAGAGTGCTAAACCAGACATCTCCCCAAATATCAATAAAGGTTATAAAAACTGGAAAGGGATTTGGGAAGGTGGAGAAAATTACAAGAATGATGCCTATTGGCTGAAAAATACAACTGATAGTGTCTCACACCACCCAAACAGTGCTGCTACCAGTATAGTTGGAGAGGATGTCACAAAGGCACTAAATCAAATGAGAAACTGGAAATCCCCAGGCCCAGATAATCTACAAAACTTTCACTATATCAAAAATTTCACCAGTGTTCACGCAGTATTAGCAATGTGCTTTCAGGATCTCCTTACAGGCGTTACTGAGGTGCCACCAGACTTCTGTACTGGTATTACCTACCTCAAACTAAAAGGCAGTAAAGAAACGCCATGGCCTAGCGACTACAGACCGATCACTTGTCTTATAATGCGGTCTATAAACTATTAACTTCAATAGTAAGCTACAAAATAGATCAGCGCCTCATTCAAAACAAGACCATGGCCCCAGAGCAGCTAGGGAATAAGAAAGGATCTAGAGGATGCAAGGAACTTCTTCTTATTGACAGTTTTATAGCCTCGCAAGTTTCTAAAAAGTTTCGTAATATAGCAATAGCTTGGATAGACTATCGCAAGACATTAGATTCAATGCCACACGATTGGCTTCTGGATGTTCTGAAAATATACAAAGTTGACCCCAGTATAACAGATTTATTGGGACGCCTAATACCTACTTGGAAAGTCATATCTGTGTCCAAACGGTTAGTGGTGCCAAGTTTAGTGACCCGATTTTTATAAAGCGAGGTATATTTCAGGGAGATTCTCTCAACCCGCTTTGGTTTTGTTTGGCCCTTAACCCACTCAGATGATTGTTGAACGAGACTAGGAAGGGATATGCCATCAGCAGAGACAACAAGATCACTCATTATTTTTACATGGATGATCTTAAAATATGTGCAAAGAATGAGAATGAGTTGACTTCCCTGCTAGAAACGGTAAAAACATACAGCGAAGATATTGGAATGGAGCTTGGAATCGAAAAATGTACTTTACTGATCATAAAACGAGGAAAAGAAACAAGGCAGTAAATATAGAGATCCCGAAAGACGAACCCATTCGGCAACTTCCAAGACCAAGATTCGTACAAATATTTAGGGATGCAGCAGCTGTTGAGGTTTAAGCCGGATATAAAGAAATATTTTGAAGATCAGTTTAAATACCGAGTAAAGAAAATATTTAACATCTATTTATCCGGTGAAAACTTGGTTAAAGCATTGAATACTTGGGCTGTACCAATTCTAGCTTACTCCTTTGGAGTTTTAAAATGGAGTACTACAGATCTTGAGGCTCTGGAAACGGCACCCCAACTCCTCAGTGGCCAGGCAGTGTATGCCAAGAAAGATTGGAGGACGCGGGCTGACTAGTCTGTTAAAAGCATGTCGAATGGAGGAAAACAATATTCGCGACTATGTGCTATCTAGTGACTCGTCTTTACTATCCCTAATTGTGTCGTTAGATAATAATTATACCGCCCTCAATTTGTTAACAGAAGCCACCCAAGAAATTGTTACTGACGCCACCTTGACTGATTCCTGGAAAAATAAAGCCTTGCACGGAAGATTTTATCATTCTCTAACGGACGAGGGAGTGGATATCGAAGTATCCCTAACATGGATGAAATATGGCAACATCTTCCCGGAAACCGAGGGATTCCTATTCTATCCAGGAACAAGTTATCACATCCAAAGCGTACAGCACATCTATGGGGAGACCATAGATGATCAGTGTCGCCGTTGCAAAAATGCCGTAGAATCGATCCAGCATGTAACTTATGGATGCAAAGTACTGGCTGGCAAGGAATATCTTCAAAGGCATAACAATGTAGCCAAAGTTGTTCACCACGCTATGGCCCTCAAGTTGAAGCTGTTAGATAAAAGCTGTCCATACTATCATTATCATCCACAAGCCATAATTTCGGAAAAAGGGATAAAGATATTTTGGGATCACCCGATAATTACTGATCATATGATTATAAACAACAAGGCGGATATAGTGATCATAAACAAAGTAGGGAAATCAGCTTTTATCATTGAAATCGGTGTGCCATTAGATGACAATATGTTCCGAGTTTTAGCTGAGAAGAAGAGGAAATACCAGGAGCTGGCAGAAGAACTCAAACAACTATATAGACTGGATAAGTGCAGTGCCTTGCCCATAATTATATCTTGAAATGGGCTGATTCCGAAAGACACAATTTGTTCAATAGAGAAGTTGGAGCTGCTAAAAACAGAGCTAGAAAAAATGCAACAAGCGGCATTGTTGGGAACTACAACAATAGTTCGGAAATTTTTAAATTCCAAAAAAACATTCATGGTTGACCATGTTTGGTCCCCAGAATGTTTGCTAACACTAGGTGTGAAAACAAATAAAATAATAATGAGGTTGTTAGTCCCCCATCGGGCGCCTCCCCAGGTGGCGGATAGGAGAACGCTCATCAGATATGATAGGTACCGGGGAAATAACCAAAACTATCGAAACCCAGGTTGCGACGGTATCCATGCGGAAACCTGGTCAGCGTCTGTTCCCCACGTCAGGGGCGGCTGCATCTTCACCACCTGGCAGTAGGTATAAAATGCGCTTACCCAGTAAACATGGAGTTACGAAGTAGGACATTAGCCTCGGACGAGCTCGATACTGAAGCTGCATCGAGCGGAAATAGTGGACAGTTTCCTTCAGGGATTAGTGGAGCGAGCGGCGCTGTCCTGTCTTTAAGATCCGCAAGACATCAACGTTTACCGGCCCATCGTTCGGATTCGAGCTTGGAGGAGAGGTATTCTCCGCCCGCGCAAAGTCGACAACAGAGATCAGGAGGTGCAATGAGGATGAAATGAACGCCAGATATGAATAAGGCAGTCATGCACTACCGGGCAACAAATCTAGAAACAGAAAAAACAGGATATTTTAACCGTATTCAGAGATATTGGAGCGAGACATGTTAGAGTAATTCAACGAAGGAATTTCCTAACGCCGACAGAACATCATCAAATTAGAGAAGAAGCTCACAGGTTAGTTATTGCTGAAGTGGATTCCTAATTACCTGATAGTACTCATGATAACTGATATACCATTAAATATACCACTAATATTGATAGAGATAACGGCAACAAAGAGCTTGAAAAAAGATTGAGTGAATCAATTTTAACGGAACATGTGCTTCTAGAGGGGATACAACTCAGAGAGCGTCCGCTGCTACCACGAGTACCGCACAATAGGACCACGCTTAAGGTTACCAACATAATGAATGAGGTTCTTAAGGAACATGTTTATCTGATAAATGGCCTTCAAGATGTACCTCATTGGCTATATATAGCTGCCAAGACAGTTGTAGTAGAGCTTGGGATTAAAATGAATGATGCTAGCAACAGTAAAACATCAAGAATAGACAGAGAGAACCCCCTTGGAAAAAAAAAAGCGACTTGAAGTGAAAGTGAACACGATAAAAGCAAAAATTGGCGTGATTTCAAATTATATACGTAACTCTCAAGCAGCGAAAGCCAAAACAAAAAGAAAAATTGATGTAATGGTGGTACAAAATCTAGGCATAGTTATGGAAAAAGAATTGACTGATAAGCTTATTATGTATCTAGACAGCTTGAAACAAAAGCTAGCAGTTTAAGCAAGCCGATCACGAAGATACAGTGAAGCAGCTCTTCGTAGGCAACAAACAAACAATTCAGACAGAATGAACGCCAGTTCTATAGATATCTTGGCCAAAAAATTAAAAGATCATCTGTATACTCTGATGGCATCGAGGATTACTGGAGGTATATATGGGAACAGCTAACTAGACACAATGTGAATTCCCCTTGGATAGAGCAAGAAATACAAACGTTCCAAAATGCTTCTGAAATGATAGATGCAAAAATAACTGTAAACAATGTCACGCAAGCAATCAAGAGCATGAAAAATTGGAGGGGACCTGGTCCTGATGGAATTCAAGCCTACTGGATTAGAGGATTCCGTTCCTTAAATGAAGTATTAGCTAAGGGCTACCAAGATATACTTGATTGCAGACGGGATCCCTCTGTTGGATTCTCTGAAGGCATTACTTATATGCTTCCAAAAAAAGATGAAGAAACCCTACGCCCAGAAGATTATCGGCCAATAACATGTTTAAATTGCCTCTACAAAATGTTCACTTCTATCTTTGCAACCAAGATATACGACCACTAGGAATCCAATAATATGATTCTTTCAGAACAACTTGGGTGTAGAAAGAGAGCTAGGGGCTGTAAAGAACTTTTATTAATCGATTCGCTGCGCAAGTATCAAAAAGCCAGCGAAACCTTTCAATGGCGTGGATTGATTATAAGAAGGCATTCGATTCTGTACCGCACAGCTGACTGCTCCAGATACTAGAAATTTATAAGATTCATCCCAAAATACGATGCCTTCTCTCAAACCTTATGACTGGTTTGGACAACTTCGCTAAAATTTGGAAATACCTGCTCAAAAAGCCAAATAAAAATCCTTAGAGGAATATATCAAGGAGATTGCCTTAGCCCGCTATGGTTTTGTATGGCGCTTTTTCCGTTAAGTCGGATTCTTCAAAGGGATAAAGTAGGATACAAACTCGTAATTACAGATGAAGCAACCACAATAAGTCATAGTTGGTACATGGATGATCTGAAGTTATATGCAAAAAATAAAGAACAATTGAAAAATATGGTCAAAACCGTAACATCATTTACCAATGATATTAGTATGTCATTTGGTTTAGACATTCTTGTATTAAGGAACTTGAATCGAACCAACTATATAACATATTTAGGAATGCAGCAGCATCTCAAAATTGCCCAAAAGGGAATGAAGAACAAACTTCTGACAAGATTCAAGAAAAGGTTGAAGCTCCTATTGAAGACACATTTGTCTGGATTACAAAAAATCAAAGACATCAACACCTGGGCCATACCAGTTTTAAGCTACAGCTTTGGTGTATTACATTGCTCCAATACAAGTCTGCAGGAGGTTGACCGTAGGGCAATAACAACTCTATTTCAAGAAAGGGCCCACCATCCGATATCCTCCACAGCCCGGCTGTATCTGCCGAGAAAGGAAGGAGGGCGTGGCTTAATAAAATATAGAAGAAGCACGCCGAAGGCAGGAATCGACACTACGCCAGTATTTCTTGTCAAAAGCTACGAATATTCACATGGCAATGCAAAGATTGGACGATGGTCAAACGCCACAAAATTTGAGCAAGGACGAGGACGTAATTATTAAGTCACAAAAAGAGCGTGTAGATGAATGGAAAAGTAAGTCTCTACACGGAAGGTTCTACAATCAGCTAAACGAAATTAACATTGACAAAGAAGAATCTTTAAAATGGCTGGCTGCAGGGAGACTATTCTCAAAAACGGAAGGCTTCATCATGGCCATCCAACACCAAGTAATCGCTACAAGATCCTGTAGGAGACATGTAGTTAAAGACACATCCATTCCGGACAAGTGTCGACTATGTTCCGCGACACTGGAGTCGATCCAGCATATTACGGGTGGATGTACAGTACTAGCCAGCTCAGAATATCTCCAAAGGCACAATAATGTGGCCAAAATTGTACATCAGGCTATGGCACGGAAGTTAAATCTATTAAAGGAACACACACCATATTATAAGTATAGGCCTGATAGATTACTTCAAAATGGAGCCCTAAAACTGTATTTGGACGAATCTATTCTGACAGTCCACACTGTGCGAAACAACAAGCCAGATATTCTGCTTATAAATATGAAATAGAAAACAGCACGGATAGTTTGATATTGCCATTCCCAACGACAACAACATAACTTCAACCATCGGAGAGAAGTTACGAAAATATCAGGAACTGGCCGTTGAATTGAAGCGATTATATCGCCTAGATATCGCAGTGGTGACACCAATCGTAATTTCGACTAACAAGCTAATCCCAACATCCACTCTAGTTGGTATTGATGGCCTGAAATTGCCATTGTATGTACCAAGAGAGGCTCAATAAGCAGTACTCCATAATTTGGAATCGTCTACCAAATGGCTGGCAAATGGAAAAATGTTCCCTGAGACAGAAGGGTTCGTAATGCCAATGCAGGACCAATCGATTCCTAACAATGTTTACAGGAGACGAATTTGTGGAGAAAATATATCAGAAAAATGCCGCCTTTGTAAACAAAATCCGGAATCAATTCAACACCTGGCATCAGGATGTACTGGTCTTGCTGGAACAGAGTACCTTCGCAGACATAACCATGTAGCAGGAATTCTACATCAAGAACTTGCAAAAATGTTTTGGAATGCTAAGAAGTGGTTCCTTATTATAAATATAGACCCATCAGAATAGTGACGTCAGGAAGATGTTAATTATATTGGGACGACCAAATAATAACGGACCATACAGTTCTCCACAACAAACCTGATATCCTAGTAATGGATCTAGAAAAAAAAGAAGCAAAGATATTGGAGGTTGCAATACCTGTTGATGATAACATCCACAAAACCATATCAACGAAAATATGCAGGTACCAAGAGCTCGCTGGTGAGTTGAAGACAATGTACAACCTTCAAAAGATTTCTATCCTGCCAGTAATAATATCATGTAATGGCCTTATACCTCAAACGACAGTGCAATCCTTCAAAGATGGAGGAATTTCATTGAAAAAATTATAAGATGCACAGATGGCAGTCCTACTTGACACGACATCAATAATAAGAAAAACACTGAATATATAAACTTTTGGTTGGTACCATAAAACCCAAACGTTTACATCACCACGTAGTGCGTTTCAATAAAAAAACAATAATAATACTAAATAAAAAGAAAAGAAGTCATAATAATAGTAATATACAGGCTAACTCAGGTGCTTAGCAAAAATTAATAATAAAAAATAACGATAAATTAATTTAAATTTAATAAATTAATAAAAAATTTATAATAAATTCTACCAGGTATGCAAGTTTAAATGTCGTTTATTTCTTAAAATATATACACAGTAATTAAAAAAAAAATATAATATATTTTATTCAAAGTACTGACCCTCGCTTTCTACACATTTTGCCCATCTCTCGGGCAATATATGGATACCATTCCAAAAGAATGCTTCATCTTTATTTGAAATCCATTCATCGAGCCATTTTCGTACGTTTTTCGAAATTGTTGAAGTGTTGCTCCGCCAATGAGTGTCCCATCGATGAGAAGAGGTGATAATCAGAAGGCGCCAGGTCAGGTGAATACGGCGGGTGGGGTAGGAGTTCCCAACCAAGCGAAGAAATCGTTTCCTTAGTCAATCTGGCTGAATGTGCAGGAGCGTTATCATGCTGAAGAATGACTTTGGCGTGCCTGTGAGCCCATTCTGGGCGTTTTTTCGATCAATGCGTGACTCAAATTGATCATTTGTTTGTCGGTAGCGCTCGGTATTGACTGTTTCGCCGGGTTTGAGAAGCTCGTAGTAGACTACTCCCTTCTGATCCCACCACACACACAGCATTGTCTTCTTCCCAAAACGATCCGGTCTTGCACTCGATGTGGATGGTTGTCCTGGCGTTACCCATGATTTTTTTTTTCGTTTGGGATTCTGAAAATAAATCCATTTTTCATCGCCAGTTACAACTCGATGCAAAAAAACCCTTTCTTTCGTGGCGTAAAAGCAGCATTTCGCACACAGTTTTTTCGTTTTTTCCATCTGTCGTTCGTCCAATTCATGTGGAACCCATTTTTCCAACCTTTTGAATCTTTCCCATAGCTCTCAGGCGATCGGAAATGGCTTGCCTAGTGACATTCAACTGTTCTGCCATTATTTGTTGGGTTTGGGTATTGTCTTCGTCTAATAAAGATTGCAATTCGAAGTCCTCAAACTTTTTTGGTCGATTTTCTCGTTTTTGATCAGTAACATCAAAATCACCACGTTTGAAACTTTGAAACCAACGTTCACATGTCCTGACGGTTGGAGCAACATCGCCATAAGTCTCAACAAGAATTCGATGACATTCAGATGCCTTTTTTTCTTTTGATTAAATAAGAAATCATGACATGCCGCAAATGCTCTTTATTTGGCTTAAAATTAGACATTTTTAACACCAAAGAAAGGTATGATACGTCCACGTAAACGACTTAAAAACAACTCACTTTTGTAAACAATGTCTAACAAACAAAATAGCGTTTAGAGATAAGCAAATCCTTCAATAGGCTAAGAGCGCATTCTATTGGAATTAAAACGACATTTTAAACTTGCATACCTGGTAAGAGAATAATAACAAAGATAAAATAAAGAAGAAAGAAAATAACGAAATAATATCATCAAATTGTACTAATAAGAAAAGTAATTGGTGTTGTAACGAAGAAGTAAATACAGAATAAAATAGTAATGTTATTTACATCAGAACGTCTTACATCAGTCTTGGTTTCCAACTGCGGGATGTTATTTGAGCTCCTATGTTGAAAGCTACTACACCTTTAAAACCGCTGGTAACTTGCTATGAAAACCTAGTGAAGCATTTTCTGATGAATTCTTCTATGGACTCTATATATAATTCACGATGTAGTTGACTATTTCAAACAAACCAGGGAGCATCTACAGAAATTCTCAGAACCTGGTTTTGGAAAGACTGTTTTTTTTCCGTTTGGTAGAGGATGCAGCTCCCCACACTTCAAAACCGTTCATCATTAGTGGCCTGAGTGTTGTTTTGTAGGCAAAATAGTTATATTTGGTTTAAGACTGGATTGTCTATTTATTATCGGGTACAGCATTGCCAGCCATGCGAGGGTCGATGTAAGTTTAATATACCTGAAAATCACGTTTTATTTTTTTTCTCAACTCTCAGTCAAGATAGAGAAATGATTCTTTCACGTTTAATTGCAGTTATGTATGCTATTTGATATAAAAATACTTCCGTAATGCTCAAGACACCACCCGGTTTTAGGGTACTCAAAAACTCTAAAAAAATGACAACATTCCAAGGAAATCCGCTGTAAATCAGTTGAATTTTTTTTTTCATGAACAACTGACCTCAAATCTCGATCTAACGTACCATAAAACCCTTATAAGTTGAGATTTCATCAACCATTTCTAACAGCCATAACAACTGCTGCGTTCAATAAGGGGAAATCCTGCGACCTCCGGATTTGGGCTAAACTATGCTGTTATGCGGCTTCTAGATGATCATAAAATTTGGTTTTAATCGCTGGCGAAATGTCTGAGATAGCGCAAGTTATTAACATTTTTATCAGAAATTGACAGCAAAAATCATACAAAATTTTAAAGGTGAAAAAAATGTATTTTTTAGTTCGACAAAATTTAGTTTCTACATGTTTTTTGAGATGAAGAATCTGAAAATTATATCAGTTTTTGGTTTAAAAAATTTCCTCATCCATATTTTTATTTCAAATTGCATTGAAACCCTAAGATTGGTGAATAATCTAAAATTAACATAAGGTTTTGGTTTAAAAAAAAACTCCCCTTACCTTTATTTATTTTTAAATGGTCTTATTTGAAATTAATTGTGTAAATTAAATTATTATTAAAATAATAATAGAAATATATCATTTTAAAACGTCTTATTTATATAATAGACGTGAGGAAAATTCTTAAACTAAAAACTGATATTATTTTCAGAATCCTCATCTCAAAAAATATGTAAAAACTAAATTTTGTCGAAATCAATAATGATTTTTTTTTTTTACCTTTAAAATTGTCTATGATTTTAGAAGGCAAGAAGAATTTCTGAAACGCTGTCAATTTCTGAACAAATTTAAATAATTTGCGCTATCTCACACATTTCGCCACTGATTACCACCAAATTTTAAGGTCATCTATAAGCCGTAGAACTGCATAGTTTAGCCGAAATCAGGAGGTAGCAGGATTTTCCCTTATTGAGATTTATTCACATCAGTTTTTGTCCTGGAGTAATTCCAATGTCGTATGCAGGGATAAAAAGCAGAATGTATGCTGATTCTTGTGATACTATTACTATTGTAATCGGTTAAACACAGCAGTTGTTATGGCCGTTAGAAATTGTTGATGAAATCTCAACTTCAAAATTTTAACCTCCTCGAAAGGGGTAAAAAATCAATATTTTTTGATAAAATTTCACACATTTTAGAGTTTTATGGTGCGTTAAATCGAGATTTGAAGTCAGTTGTTCATGAAAAAAAAATTCCCACTGATTTACAGGGGATTTTCTTGGAATATTGTAATTTTTTAAAGAGTTTTTGAGCACCCTAAGGCCGGGTGATGTCTTGAGCATAACGAAAGTATTTTTGTATAAAATAGCATAAATAACTGTAATTAAACGTTAATCATTTCTCTATCTTGACTGAGAGCTGAGAAAAAAATAAAACCTGATTTTGATATTTTTTTTTTTCTCGGCTCCTAATTCTCATTGGCGGCTATAACTTCAGTTTTGCACTATTATAGGTCCCTAATACCCACACACAAATCGGCATTCAGATCTGTGAGTTACAACTCCAAACGTCCCCTTCTCAGTTATTATTAGTTTTATTTTAATTATAATATGAATTATTATAATTATACATATTTTTAATAATCTTTAAGGGCCTTCTCGTTGATTACGTAAATGAAAGTCAGGAATATTTACCAATGGATGTCCCAGGGAGGGGGGGGGAGGGAGTAAGGAGGACCTCTTCTCTTCAACAAAATACTGAAACATTTCAAAATGATTAACTGTTAAGTATAAAAAAATATTATTAAAATCTCAAAAAAATATTCATTTTTAATGTATTGCTCGTTTGTTTCTTGCAAAGGTTGATTAATATAAAATGTTTTATATAATCCATAGTTTTCACATGAAACTATTGTTTTCTCATGCTCAAAATCTTATTTTATGAAATCTTGAAATTCTTACCACGGACCGTCACAGATAATTACGCATTAATTAATAGTAGTTATTATGCCTTCAGCTAAGTATTTCAGTTATTCAAAACAAAATATTTATGGAACAGAAAAATCAGTAACTTCTCAATTGGAGAGCGAAACTTCTTTTTTAAAAGGGAATCATATAACGATATAAAAGAAGTGAGAGAAGAAAACTGTTCAACTACGGCCAATGTTGGTCATGGATTCAGTAATAGATGTACAATTATTGGTTCAAGATCAGTATGGTTTTAAAAAAAGGTGATATTGTAAGCATCGCTGTACAGGGACATCATTTCTTACTCATGTTAACCATCCTATATGCCACTTTCCTTCATTTGCTGTCAACGATATTTTCTGTTTTTATAATATCGCTCATCCGGTGAAGTAATGACGCTACTGTAAAATGAGAAATTTGACGGAGAATATTTTTTGTCGCTAGAAAATACCGTTTAGGAGCTATATTGGTTAGAAAGAAAAAAATTCATTCACGTTTGCCTAAAATTTTAAAGTGTTGGGGTTTTTATGACGCTCTAGTGTTGTTCAAATCGAAAATGTGCCGACAGTTTCTTCATCAGAAATTTAACGTGAAATATGTTTTGCTATATTACATTTGTTGCTAGGACCTATCATTTAGGAACGATAGTTGCATTATTTTTTTTTACTTGATTTTTAACAATCAATCTAGTCCCAAACGGACTAGAGCAAGCACGGACTACAATTCAGCTTATGTTCCTCTGATGTATAAAGCTTTTGGGAGCACTTCTACCCTATTTTATTCATTTAAAAAAAAAAAAATTAGCAGTAACGTCGTTGTTCCACCTGATGAGACATTTGTTAATGTTTAAATTATATATTTAAAATATTTTTTAATGTTATTTATTAAGTGGAATCAACAATCATGAGTCAGAACGGTTATTCAAAATTCCTAAAGCTATAAAGCAGTGCTCTCCTTATGGTAGGACGCCACTGCAACCGAGGGGTAACCATTTTTACATCTGCCCATGAATATCGCGTTAAAGTCGCGCGTTTTATTGCCGAATTATGCAAATGCCATAGCAATATTTTTTTTTTACCCTGGCTGCCATCTTTATACCGGTTCCCTTAAAATATATGAGTTTTGAAGGCTTGGGTACATATTCCTCTCCGAAGGCAGTGACAATCGGAATAGCATTAGGGAAGATAAGGCGTTGAACCTAATGTAGTGAAGACGGGCTGTTGATGTGTGTGTGTTCGTTTCACATTCGACTATCGCGGCACTTAGTAATATCGATAGTGCATTAGCGCTGAGTATAAGTATTCTTATATTGGACCACCAATCGATATCAGGCGGAAAAGGATTGTTGATGTTCGGTTATTCTTTTGGGTGTTAAACCACGAACAAAATTTGTACAAATCTATGCAATATGTTTTAGAAAATAATATATTTACTCTTAACAAAGAAGGAGAAAATTAACTTTACTCTGGGACAACTTGTCCCCTAAGAATAACATATTAGTTCTATCAATATGTCAATCTTGATAACTATCAAGACCTCCATGAATGACTATTCTGCAGTAGGATACACAATTACTTTTTCTAAAAAATATATTAGGTTTCTCTTCGAACTCAATTCCACCGTTTACTTATTTGTTAACTCTATGAAGGATTTACTGCAAAGAAAGGCTGTTGGATTTCATGTCCCGATTCGTACTGCAAAAATACGAAATCATGTATCTCACTTCCTTATATGATATTGCTATTAGGACTTGTGTTGCCTAAAATGTAGGATTGGTTAAGATATAATTGTGGTTATATTTTATGAAATTTTCCTAAATAATAATGTACTTTTGTAGAAGGTCAGTTTTAAAGTCTTCAAGAAAACACATTTGGTGTCGTCAGTTGTACAACTGGACCTTGGTAAACTGACTCACAGTAAAGAAAAAGGTGGCCGGATGATTAAAAAAGATAAACAGCTCTACAGGGTTAAAAAAATTAGTATATAATTATTAGTTTTTCTTTTTTCCACATTGTAGTAACCCAAGAATGGGTGCATATATTTCTACGCATTTCAAATATACCAGATATTTTAATAATAATACATAGCTATTTTTAGAATAATACAACTTGGAATAATTCAATTAAGATGAAATGTAAACAATTATTTCTGTTTGTCTATTTTTTTCATAAATAATACTGTACATTAAAAATTAAACAAGAATAAAAAAACAAAACAATAAAACTCAGAAATGAACATAAATGCTATTTCGTGGAGTAACAGCTTCAAGCAGGAAATTGCGTGCAGCAACATCAAATGAGCAATGTAAAACTATCTATAATCTAATGATAATGTTTGGAATTTTCATTAAATTTGAAGTAAGAAAAATGAGATAATATTGCACTTAAACGAACACTACCAATTCTAACCAGAGAGTTAAAATACGGATAGATCACTTATCCATGTCTATGTCACCTGCTTTCTATGAGAAGGGTATATTTTCTGGTTCAAAGTTGAAACTACGAGTATTTGTTCGGTCCAGTCGACTCGCGTCAGCCACCTTACCTCGTTCCGAATATCTTCAATAGGATAAGGGACTTAACTTAATCCCTCCCAATCGTATACCTCCTGAGGAGCGTAGCAAATGTGGTTCACGAGAAGGATATTGGTGATTGGACAGAGCTAATCCCTCACCAAAATCCTATCCAATATCTGTGGAAGAGATCGGAAGATAATCTGAAGTCAGTACAACTAACAGAAGTCCCAACCTTTTAAGTCTACCAAGCGAAAATATTCATTTTCAATAAATAGTATCAAGGGGCTGCAAGCAATGATAATAGGTGATGAAAATAACAAGTGAAAATAATATTAAAATAAATTAACTTAATAAAATGTCTTAAAATACATTTAACAATTTTAAGGCATTTTTTAACAATTAAGTTCTGCTTTTCTCTTGACCCATTATTATAAGTAAAAATTGAGAAATTTAATGTGTTTTCATGTTTTTAGTAAATAACAAAACAAATAAATATTTCTTCATTCAATCCGTTTTAATATAGCGCCAGTACATTTTTTACAATATAAAGGAAATTTGGACATCCGATCACATTGATTTGTTTATTTTTTCCTAAATTTTTGTAACCTTAAATGTTCTTTATGCCCTACATCTTTTTCCAAAAGGTTCTTTATTACTATGGTTACTTTATCTATATTTATTTTATACAATACTATATATACTTATTTTATACATACTTTATGTATGAATTTTATAAACTATTTATTTATAAATATATTATTTTGTTTATCTTATTACACATACTTTATTCTATTATTAATTTATTTGGTTTAATCATCATGAATTAAAATATTTAAATTATTTGCGTCAATATTGAGTTATATTATATTAAATTAGAGTTATATTAAATTAATATATAAAATTAATATTACCGTAACTGGGGCTACTTTGAACAGGGTTTACAAGGATCACCATGCAAGGATCAGTTCACCAAGTCGGTTGACTAAAGTTATCTTTAAATCAAAAACTAGAGAGGGTTAATTTCCACCTCTCTCTCTCTCTCTCTCTCTCTTTCTCTCTCTCTCTCTCTCTCTCTCTCTCTCTCTCTCTCTCTCTCTCTCTCTCTCTCTCTCTCTCTCTCTCTCTCTCTCTCTCTCTCTCTCTCTCTCTCTCTCTCTCTCTCTCTCTCTCTCTCTCTCTCTCTCTCTCTCTCTCTCTCTCTCTCTCTCTCTCTCTCTCTCTCTCTCTCTCTCTCTCTCTCTCTCTCTCTCTCTCTCTCTCTCTCTCCTCTCTCTCTCTCTCTCTCTCTCTCTACTCTCTCTGCTACTCTCTCTCTCTCTCTCTCTCTCTCAGCTAATAATACAATTATGTAAACCTTGTTCAAAAAATTAGTACCACGTAAACAAAATTATAAAAACTCCGCCTAATTTTATTGGGCTACTTTAAAAAAGAAGGTTATTACTAGTTGTGGTAAAAGAGCATGCATATTATGTACCAGATTGTATAACTGAATCTTAAAAATTCTAAATGAATCATATAGATATTTCCTGTGGTGAATCTGATACTAAGGCTCGGATTTATGAAGTTTCAAAACAAAATGTACGTTTAAAAAATAAAGATCTCAATTATTATAACTTTTCTAATTAATCTTGTTCTTAAAAAACGTTATTTATTTTTCAAGCGAAATATGAATCACTTCTGCCTCACGGAAACAATTAACAATGTACAAAATTGAAAGTAGATCATGGTTATCCTTGATGAGAATAAAAATCAATAAATTATTAAAATGAAATAGATTTGTACTTAAAACACTTATATATTTAAATAGACCTTACTAAACGGTTAATAATATATAAGGAAGGTTTTGATGGGCCGCTTGTATTGAATTCATTGTATCTGTGAACCTGATCCTGTTAAATTCCAATACACCCCCACCACAGCCTAAAGCAGCGTATAATATGCCCGTGACGGAAAGATGGGCCATAGGAAGGGATGAAATGAAAGTAGAGGGGGGGAGATCTGAGTGATTTGATTGGGTAGGTGTGGCCACGCCCATTGAGGGGCGGGGCTTCGGCCACCTCTGGTTGACTGTCTGTTCAGCTGACAGTCTGTCTCCAGGCTTAGGTTCGTCGGTACGTTGGTCTGCCCAGAGACTCACAGCTGTTGTTTACGTAGTGCAAGTGTCACCGCCCTTAATATCAGGTACTTATTTCTATTTATTTTTTATTTCTATACAGTGCTTTAATTAGAATTTTGATTGAAATATATGATAGTGTTTAGTAATATATTAAATTTAATTTAGTATTATGTAGACGAACATTACTTGTGTTCAGAAAACCTATGATCTGCGGAAGCTTTAAGAAGATAAAAGACAGGCCAGCGATTTTTCGTTTAATCAAGGAGTTTATTCAGCACCGTTGAAGGATTATTGTTTAAGTTACAGGGAAAAATCAAATTGAAAGATTGAGAAGTTTGGTTTGAAGTAATAACATATAGCACCTCGGTATCAAAGCTATATAAAACAAAACATTTACAAAATCCTTTTAATTATTGTTAACAACAAATCAGGAGTTTATAATAAAACAGTATTTAAGAGAGCGTTTTCAATGAGTAAATGAGTTTTACTTTAATACGTTATGAATCCTTAATACAAGGATACATAACGATAAAACTTTTCTTTTCTTTTTTTAGGCGTACAAGGTATTTAAAGAAATCATTTTTCTTTGTTACTAACCTATTTTGTTATCCAACGAGGGAAATTGAGTAAATTTATAATAAATAGCACATATGAGTTATAAAATGAGTTGCTTTTTGTTACATATAAAATGTTAATCATTTGAAAACATTATTAGAATGTTTTGAAGAAATTTCATTATTAAAATTTGAAGAAATATATGTGATGGTTTACAATGCCTTCTTATAGATTATTACTATATTAATTATATCAAAGATAATTTAAACAGTCTACAATCGTTGGCTATATTATAAACAAAAGCATGGTTGTAAATTTTCAATAAACTTTAGTAGAATATACATGAAAAAGTAAAGAATATACATTTAGCAGCAATTATACCTTGATTGATACAAGAAAAAATAAGTTGTATTGAATTGATTTTTTATTTTTGATAAGCAATAATGATTTTTTTTTTCTATTGTAAACGCCTGAAAATTGTTTTTTTTTTATACAATTAAAAAAAAAAAATATATATATATATATATATATATATATATATATATATATATATATATATATATATATATATATATATATAATCATCATTATAATCTTATATTCATAAATTGCCATAAAAAATTAAACTAAAGTGGATTTAGGTTTAAAAATATCTTTGCTGAGACTATTAAAAAAACAATAATTAAAAATCCTACATTAATGAGAAGAAATATTACATTATAATACTTTCCTATAATAATTTTACAAATATATGAACAGTAAGATTTAGAAATTTTAAAATAAATATCATTGAAAAAAATATACTATTTGAAAAAAAAAAACTTTCAAGTAACATCCCCACATATACTACAGATTAATCTGATAAGGATTAAAAAATATATCTTTAAAAAATATTATCTACAATATCCGTTGAAAATATACTTTGTATTTATACATATATAAATACATACACATATAAATACTATATATATATATATATATATATATATATATATATATATATATATATATATATATGTATGTATAAATGTATCCAGATATCGTATACAAATTGAATAAAATTATTTGCCACAATCTATTATTACTTATCATTTCATGAAATATTTCTATATAATCATCACAAAATTTTAAACCGCTGATTGATTAACCCAAAATAAGAAATATATTTCAAGTTGAAAGTGGAGGAAACTATATAAATATATGGCAATAAAAAAAAATTAATAATATAAAAAATATAACAAGCTGATCTAATGTTTCTGAACTATAAATGTCGTTTAAACCAAATATTATTGACAAGATGTAATCATGATCTGAAAAAGGCTTGTTTATAATCACTGGAAGATCAAGATTTAAATTACCTTTGGCATTTAATTATATTTTAATATATAATCCTTAAGTATTTAGCTGTAACTATCTAATTATTTCTTCTACACAATGGCACATATGTTAAATTTAAAAAAATTGTATGAAAATAAATCAATTGGAAATAAAAATCTAATCACTTCTAAAAATGTACAAACTATATATTTTGTTATAATTAATAAAGATCTATTATTTATTATGTATAGATTCATAATAAAATAATAAAAAGCTTATGATTGGTTTATCACTTGCCGATAAAGCCTGAAAGTAAAGACTAATGATCTAAGAATCTATTCGTTTATTGGTATAATTAAGAAGTTGTTAATTTTAGTTTGTTTTTTTTTCATAGAAAGTGTTCGGAGAGTTATCAGAATATTCTAAAAACACAGTTTTTTTTCTCTTTTGTTTTTTAAAATGATAGACATAAATAATATTTTTTTTTATAATTTATTAGTTTACGTTCAGAATAGTGCAACATAAAGTACCAGTAATTGAATTACCACAATATAAATATACCCTGTTCGATATGCAGCACATGAAATAATAAATATTAATTATACAAAGTTGAGACTAAAAGATAGTTTGTTTTATTTTGTTTTGTTTTTTTGTTAAAAAAGAAAAAAATTTACAAAGTAAATAACAATATAATAAAATAAATTATATAAAATTAAAAAAAAATATTGTTTATTTAATGCATCCTTAAATTCTACCTTAGACTGCAAACTGAAATTTGAAAACTAAAGTATTGGATGATATTTTGCAAACAAGAAATAAATACGCTACTTTTATCCGATGGCAGGGGTATTGCATTTAATCTTGGAACACCTGAGGTGCGCGAGGTGTAAGTAGGAGGATTATAATAAGGAACATAATTATAAAGGAAATAATAAGAGGAAGAATTATTTAATACACTTTAAGTTACTAAGGTTTATTAAGTTTATTATTAACTTAATAATAATTAGTAGTAATATGGTTGATGTTTATAAATAACAGAAGAAATAATATTTAATGAAATTGATTCCAAAGATCTTTAAATAAAATACTAATCTGTCTTGTAAATTTAAAAATAATCGGTAGAGAAATAGAGTTCAGCAACTGATCATCTCACATTTAACCCGATCAAGGCTGACTACTCGCTAAACAGTCTGATTCGGTCGCTATTAGCGCGGGGGAGGGGGGTGGGAGGGGACCCGAGGGGTTCGGTCCCAGCAACCGCAGCCGTCGTATTCAATTAACATAACCAACTCCCTTCGCTCACAGGTTTTACTTCTAGGCCGTCACTGTAGTCTTGTATCTTCTTAACTTGAATTAATATACAGGGTTAGTATCTCTTAGGGTAAAAAAAAAAAATTGGGTGAAAACTAGATCAAAAATGTAGCAAAATGCCGCAGACCTTACCTATCTATTCCAATCCGTTGTAGATGTACGATAAATCAAAGAATTTTTTGAGGAAACACGTTTTTTTCCATAAAAGCTGTAATATCTCCACTCTGTTTAAATATTTTTCAAATTTTGACCACATTTTCGGATTTAGCATTAAATTTCCTATATAGCTGAGTAACTGTAACCTTGAATTTTACAAACTTGGTATCTAAAGAACAGCTTGATCTTCACCTTATTTGAGGAAGTCACTATGTCGTATGTACTTCAACGCTCACCGTTTTTCGAAAAATCTATTCACAAAACGTCAAATTTCACGAAAACTTGCAAATTTAATTAGCTTTCGAATGATATGTTAAACGTATTGATTTTGTTTCAATTTAATGGAGAAATTTACTTTTGAAACCGAAAAAACATGGTGTCCTCATTTGGCATACACATCAGTTACTTGTATAAATAAAACATTATGACAACCTCTTAATGGAAATGTGCATTTTAAACATAATAAACTCTTCATTGGAATAAAAAGCAAAAAAAAAAAATTATTGTTTAATAGAAAATAAAGGAAAACTATCAATAATGCGACGCCAGATCAGAGGATCTTTGATCTTGGTATTAGCTTCTGAATGCAGATGATATTAAAGAATACCACTTTTTGCAGTGAATTCATGGCTAGATGAGTCTGTTTTTACCGGGGAAGCCATTTCTACCTATCTATGTATATGGTTTATATTTGTATTGCTTTCGAATAATGTGGAGGAGAAGCATGGTGTTGGAAAATCATATTTTGTCGAACTTCAGGTGGAATATCATGATGAAGTTGTGGTAGGATGTTTTGTAACAAATCTTAGTAATCTCATCATTGCATCTGTTGGGCAAACTATGATTTTTCAACACTATTCGACAGCAATACAAATATGAATAAACCAACGATACTCCACATGGAACGGTAAAAATGCCTGCCCCTGTAAAAACAGACCCATCTAACCCTAAATTCACAGCATAAAGTGGTATTCTTTAATATCATCTGCATTCAGAAGCTAATACAAAAATTGAGGTTTATGTTCATTATCATTCAGTTTTAAACCTTATATTGAAAAATCTAATAAAATAAATCCTAAATTATAGTAATAAAGAAATAAATGTAATAACGTAAGATCCTCTGATCTGGCGTCGCTTTATTGATAGTTTTCCTTTATTTTCTATTAAACAATAATTTTTTTATTTGCTTTTTATTACAATGAAGAGTTTATTATGTTTAAAATGCACATTTCCATTAAGAGATTGTCATAATGTTTTATTTATACAAGTAACTGATGTGTATGCCAAATTTGAATACCATGTTTTTTCGGTTTCAAAAGTAAATTTCTCCATGAAATTGAAACAAAATCAATACGTTTAACATATCATTCGAAAGCTAATTAAATTTGCAAGTTTTCGTGAAATTTGACGTTTTGTGAATAGTTTTTTCAAAAACGGTGAGCTTTGAAGTACATACGACATAGTGACTTTCCCAAATAAGGTGAAGATCTTTAGATACCAAGTTTGTAAAATTCAAGGTTACAGTTACTCAGCTGTAGGAAATTTAATGCTAAATCCGAAAATGTGGTCAAAATTTGAAAAATATTTAAACAGAGTGGAGATATTACAGCTTTTATGGAAAAAAACGTGGTTTCCTCAAAAAAGTCTTTGATTTATCGTACATCTGCAACGGATTGGAATAGAAAGGTAAGGTCTGCGGCATTTTGCTACATTTTTGATCTAGTTTCTCCCATTTTTTTTTTTTTTTTTTTTTTTTTTACACTAAGAGATACTCACCCTGTATTAATATTGTTTTAGAAAATATATATTTTGACTATGTTTTAACTAATCCAACATATTTTCATTTTAGGGGTACAGTGGAGATGACGATGGACATTCGACGGAGGATGATCGGTGACAGTGGTACTTATACCGAAGCAGAACCTCCAGTAAAGCCAGCCGCTAAGAGGAGTTTCGATGTTGCATTCTTAATGGCGCCGGACGATAATTCAAAAAAAGGCACCATGACGAGCTTAAAGAACAGTTGAGGTTAGTAACATCCAACCCTCTGATGTACCAGCCTCCCGAAGAAAAGAGGTTCCCAGAGGTAGGGCTATTAATGCCCTCAACTAAAGATGAATTCCCGAAGAGCGCATTCACTAAAGTCAATAAGGATAGCGTGTCGCCGGGTCCTGCTATATCTCCCGTTCCAGCAGACTACCAGAGGGTGTCCCCGGAGCTATCCCCCAACTCCAGGTCACCAACATACTACCCCAAATATGTACCCAAGCCTTATTTCCAGGAAAAATTGAGTCCAGACCTGGAGAAGAGTTCAACGTCAAAGAGGTTCCCTGACATGGTGCCTTATGGAGGACTAGCCATGGCATATCCTTTCCCGGCGGTGATCCCTCCTGCACCTCCTACTCTCCTCACTGCGGCCAACGTCACCGCCCTCCTTCCAACCTCCTTAGCAGCGCTCACTCTACCTGCCCAGAACGTTTGTGCTAAGTGCAATATCAGCTTCAGGATGACCTCCGACCTGGTCTATCACATGCGATCACAGCACAAGAGCGACCACAACAGTTCAGACAGTAGTAGGCGTCGCCGAGAACAGGACAAGTTGCGCTGTCCGGTCTGCAACGAGTCGTTCAGGGAGCGACATCACTTAACGAGGCATATGACCGCCCACCAGGATAAGGACGGCGACAAAGATGTCGACGAAGAGGAGAGCCCACTGCGGAGGAGATTGACCAAGTGACCAAGGTACCGGAAAGACCAACCCATTGACTACACCAATCACTTCACACAGGAACACTTCATGTGAATAGTATGGCTTCAGGAACATTTAATCTTACTGGTATAATAATACCTTCCCCACAAAGTCATTTTTGTCATTCAGAATAGACGTTAGTCAAATAAATGCAAATGGTCACAATGTTTCCATTGCCTGTTGGCTAATTCTTAAGAAGGTACAAAACCATGTAATAAATCATCTAATATTAATACGCCTTCCGAAAGTATTAGTCACTACACAAAACTGATGTAAAAATAGCTTTCGGGAGGAGCAGGTTTCATCATTATGTTCATAGCCGTAACTATTCCGGAAAATACACTTTCAGAAATTGTTTATTCTCAACGTTTACTTATCAACTCTCTAAAAAATGGAAACTAGATCGGATCAATTGATTATATTATTTTAAATAACCACTTCGATACACCTATCGAAATTTATGTTCGAACACATATCATTATTTTATCTCTGCAAAATGTTGTGTTAGTGTTAGCGAAGTGATTTGAAAACGTCCGAGGACGATAAACCAGTATGTTTTTACCATTTGTCTTTAGTTATTTATGTGATAATAATATATTCATACAAATATGTATTGTAAATTTATACATGAGTAAATAGATGTGTGATATGTAAGGTGAATGAGTCTTTGTCCTAAAATAAAAAATGTAATTACATATAAGACAAAAGGTAGTCTCGAAAATAAAAATTCAGCCCATATCTAGTCATAACTTAGAATATAATACCAAACATAAAATTTTAATGGTTTAGTATATTATAAAATTAATACGAATTAGCTAGATGTCTGTCATATTTCAAGTCGATATGTTTGTTTTCTAATGTGTCTCACAACAGCATTTATGCTTTAATTAAATTGATAGTTAAGTAATAATTGTACAGAAATAGTTATAATAATTTAGTGTACAATATTTATGTAAGTTATGTATATAATCGGCCAAGGCTACGTGCAATATTTATTGTTGATATTATTACATTGTTATATAGTATGGCATTTGTTCACAACGGTGTTAAATGTGTAATTTGCACTCAACTTGAATTATGTTCGAGTTAGAAAACTTTCCGCTGTAGTTTTCATTTATTTACAGTCAAAAAGAAAGAAAGATTTTTTTTCAAATCTTTTATTACATTCTGTGAGTAAACTATTGTATTTAAATTTTATATTAAGACTAGTCATAAGTCATCCCCCCCCCAAAAAAAAAAAAATAAGTATTATGTATCTTGAACAGAAATATGTTTATTGATCAATATATTTGTTGGAAATATGTGCAGTTATTTATTTCCTTTAAAATTAACAACAACAATGGTGCTATGATCCTTGCAAAACCTTGACCTCTTCCTCATTCCTCTCCATTTATTCCGGTCACCAGCGGCTCTATTCCAGTACCTCTCACCAATGGTCTGAAAAGGTCCTTAAAACAAAACTTGAGACACTGTATTAGGTCTAATTCAATGTCTGTCTAATTCAAAGTGAAAATTTTAGACCTAAACGTGTAAACATGGGCATTTTAATGTGAGGTCATTTTAATTTCTTTTTTTTTATAGAACAGTTAGTAGTATTACTAAATACGGCATGTAAAGTAGATTAAAATTAACTAATGATAGTTTAATTATATCCAAAGGTAAATTACATTATTATATAACAACAAATGCGTTAAATTCGACTGCGTTAACAATTAAAAAATATCCTCCCATTAGAACTGCTGAATATCGTAAATCTTTTGTAATTCACTCAACAATTTTGGAATTCCCTCCCTCTCAATATTCGTCATATTTTAAATACTTAAAATCTTTTTTCAATCCTTAAGAACTTTTTTATTCTGTTTTAATTTAGGATTTTAATTTATCCGTATTTCTTCTTGTTTGCATTTTTTATATACGTGTCGGATATGATCATTTAACCAAGAACCTCAAATTATTAATGTTAGAAAGTGGAAATAAGCTCGCAATAAAGTCATTAAACAAATTATGAATATTTGAGAAGTCAATATTTTTCTCTTTTCCTTTCAATTTTTACTATTGATCAGAGATCAACATTCCGGATAAGCATAGTATATTAAAAAGTTGTATCATGGGATCCACCCTTCGTGCTTCCATGTCAATGAATTTAACATGATCTTGTTCGCCGACTGTGCTATCTTTATACAGCTGTTATATAATAATTAAAGTAAGTATAATTAAATAAGAGCATTATTGTAAATCAATAATTATTGCATTGAATAAATATGGTCGTGAATGACACTCTTGACAAGAGGGTGACAGCACCCTTTAGATCATCCTCATGACCATCTGTTATATCTAGCTAGGACAAATCTCTCATCCAACTACTCTTCAGTATCCAACATATATCTGGATGTCGGCTATAAAGTTGAAAATATATCAGTATTTTCATGAAAATTTTATAAATCCGTTCAGCAATTACGAGTGTATTTACAAAAGTATACTAAAAAAACATGCCAGTTTGGGGTTAGATGGGTCATGATTTACAATATATATATATAGATTTGGTTGCTTATAGAATGAGTTCCCACAGAATGACAAAAATAATGTTGAATGGGCATCCCGAAGGAGGGAAGAGAGAAAGAGGAAGGCCTAGATTTCGCTGGAGGGAAGACATAGAAACGGACCTAAAGACCCTTGGTGTGAGGTATTGGAGGAGAGCGGCTGGTGACTGGAATAAATAGGAGGGAATGTGGAAGAGGTCAAGGTTCTGGATGGACCGTAACGCCATTGTTGTTGTTATATATATGGATATATTTCTTGACATTACTATTATGCTTAGTAAGGTTCTTGAAGTTCAGTCAATAAATGGGATTTTACGAAGAAATCGAGTGAACCCACAGTCCTGAGGCAGGATGAAGTCAGATGATGAAGGAACTTCAGAACTCTAACAGAAAGCTGGCGAGTGGGAAGAATACAAGGACATTCCTACTAAGGGCATGATTATAAGAACAATATAGTCTCGAAATGTCGCCAAAATAGTTGTTTTCATTTATTAACTAAACCTCAAGAAAAAAACTTATTAAAAACACACACACACACACACTATAAATGCGCCATGCCTGTTTTAGGCCTACCACACGTATTACACAAGTTCATTGGTTTATATATATATATATACCATATATATTATATATATATATATATATATATATATATATATATATATATATATATATATATGGGAGGCGCGGTAGCTCAGTGGGCAAGGTGCTTGACTACCATGCTCCCGGGCCCGAGTTCGATTTCACTGATTTCAGCCGTGGATCGAATTCGAGGTCGGGGGACTCTCCTGGGGCACACCCAGCCTCTTAAAAAGTTGGTACCCTTAATTGGGGAAAAACCTGGTGGTTGAGCGTGAATTCTGACCAATTCACCTTTCACAACCGTTGGCTCAGAAACAGTACAGCCTACCTAAGTACTGAACCCGAGACCCTTCATGGGTTATAAGTGGTTCAGGTATATATTTGTAATATAATTTGGCTATTGCATCGAAACTTAATGATTGATGATGCTAAATTTAGTTTTCCTTGCACTTCTTCAAACAGAAAATTTATTTAACAACCTTTCTCGTTACAAAATAAAAAAAACAACAAGAAACATTTTAAAAGGCCTACAAACAACAAAACTCATAGCCATTATTGAAAAATATACTTAATGATTTCAACTCCAATTTTGCGTTCAATTTTCCCATTTACATGAAGATAAATGGATTTATAACCTCGATAAGTGTTGGTTCAGTAAGTCGAACTATTTTTCAGAGTAGCTTGAAGATCGAGAATTGATTGTATAAAAAAAAAATACACTCACCACTAAAAAGTGAAAAATAAAAATAATGTTCAGATAAAAAACAAGACCGACTTCAAGATTAAGTCTACATATACAAACTTAAACTAAAAAATAAAAAATAATATTTTAATTGCTTCGAAACAAAAACTATTAAATGACAATCAACGAAATTATCGATACTTATATACCTATTCACAATTTATGATCAGTTATTTTTGGAGACGGTGCCAACCAAAACTAACAGAATTTCAAAAGACATGGTAATTGTAAAGATCCTACCACTGTTTCATCACCGCCACACCGCTGTCTCGGGCCATTCGAAAGTGTTTATAAACAGTTATTTTTGGAGTCGGTGCCAGCCAAGAAGGGCAGTTTAATTCTGCCTTTATAATAAATTTTCGAATGGCCGGAGACAGCGATGTGGCGGTGATGAAACAGTGGGAGGATCTTTACAATTACCATTTATTTTCGAATTCTGTTTATTTTGGTTGGCACGAAGTACGACTTATCGAGAGCTAACTGTATATGTAAATTATTTTCGTTAATAATTAAGATTTAGTTTCCATGGAGATTTTAGATTATCATAATATGTTTAAAATGGAAGGTTATATAACAGTGAATTTTATTAACTGTTTTTTTTTTGTTTTTTTTTCTTAAGAAGTGCTGAGTTGATTAAAAAATATTTTTTATGGGACCACCTCTGAAGTATGCCTTATCGATCTAAAAAAGAATCATCAAAATTTATTCATTCAGAATTGACAGAGTAATCGCGTAACATATACAAAAAAAAAAAAAAAAAAAAATACAGACGAGTTGAGAACCTCATCTTTTTTGAAGTCGGTTGAAAATAAATTGTAATTTATGATGCCGACGTTTCGATTTGCTATTGCAAGGCTTCATTAGAGCTAGAAGAAAAATAAAACAAACAAAAATATATGACTAAATGACAGAGAGTGTAAACAAGATATGCAAAGAATAACTGTTTCAGAATAAAAAAAAATCATTAAGACAATATATAAAAAACATGAAAACAATAAATGGAGACGATTGAATTAAAATTGTTGGTATTAGAAATTAAAATTTATTTTTAATTGTTGTGTATCTATTTCTGCATACGACAACAACCTACATCTTCAATAACTTTTCAGTATCAATACTACTATATTTTTATTTCATTTCAGTAACGGGTTCAACTTTATCACTACAAAGAATGGAAAACATTTTTGTTAAATCATGGTAAGACATAAAGTATGTTTTCTTGATCGAGGAATCTTACATTTAAAAAAGAAAGAAGAGA
The DNA here is from genome assembly GCA_003667255.2 of Euschistus heros. Lineage (NCBI taxonomy): Eukaryota > Metazoa > Arthropoda > Insecta > Hemiptera > Pentatomidae > Euschistus > Euschistus heros. Next base: position 55,291 of record RCWM02000093.1, read on the forward strand.
ACATATTCAAATAACGATGAAATGGTGTGTATGTTTAATGAAAAATTAACACATGCTAATGAACAATCAATTGAACTTGTAATTTATTCCTAAAGAATGAATAAATTCATATGTACTTATATTCCATATACATATATTCATATAGACCGCAAATCGCAATTCGTTATCAAATACTGAAGGATTCAGGTTTGAACCCTGCAAAACTCGCTAAGAAACTGAGAATGCGAAAGTACACTAGTCTAGAGTAATACAAGATTTCTATTTATTTAGACAATTGTATATAGAATTATATATATAGCACATATTTTTGTATATTTGAAAATAGATTTTATTGTTTCATGAAAAATAACGAAAAAACTAGCATAACATTTTTTAAATAAGAGCTTTTAAATGCATAATATTTTAAATAAGAAAATGTAAAATCTGTCAGAAGGGATTATTGTTCCTCATATATTCACACTAACGGTTTTACCTACAGAAAATAATTTTATTTTATAAAAATGTTGGTAACCTTGAGTATCTGTATGCCATCGAAAGTAATAAAAAAAAGTACCCCCCCCCCCCTACTAACTAACTATACAGGAAGTATTAAGATGGATCATGTTTACAAAATATTTTCTGTCTGCAAAGCCTTAGGTGAAAGCATATGAGCAAGAATTTCCGTTAATGATAGATTTTACATTTTCTTATTTTCAGATTTATATCACTAAATGTACCCTATTGATAAGTTGATTTTTTATGAATAAAATCTATTCAAATACAAATTAAAAAAATAAATAGCCCTTAATTCAGAAAATGTTACATCATAAATTAAGGAATTGCCAAAAAATAACGAACACGATACTATGTAATCTATAGTAATAACTTAAAAACATTTAGTATTTTAATAAAATTTTCCTTATCACTTTATGCCAGCCTTTTTATCAATACACTGAATATAAATAACCTTAAAAATTCCTCACATTAGGTTATGAGTAATAGAATGTATTGTTTTACTTTTTGTCAAATCTCTTTTCACTCCGCCTTATATCTCCAATGTCTTATCAAATAAAAATAGTTTATTCATTTAGGAGATATAGGGATGATTTAAGTATCTAAGGAATAAATACTAGATCAAATTAATTCATTCGGGTCTACAAAAAAGATTATTCCAATATTTATTATTAAAGTTCAAATCGTGGAAGATATATAAATCGGTCCCACAACAACCCATTAAGAGAGTTGGTCTCAATACTTCCGTGATTTAATAACGGATGCCCACTTAATTGAGGCAGGGTAAACCCTAGGAGCATCTGGTGGAAATAACAGAACATAATTATTTTGCATGCTACCAAAAACAAACCAAGGCACGAGACTAGGAATCTGGTGCTATACTTACTCAGCTACCGCAAATCCAGACGTTATCAGAATTAAAATTTGAAAATAGAAACTCTATTAGAATATTAGTTCAATCGGAAAAAACAATGATATTTAAAAAAGGATGAAAATATTAAATAGATAACATAACCTGGAAAATCCACAATCAATTCGGAGGCTAAAAGCGGACACCCAGAGATCCACCTGTCAGTTATACCTGTAGGTGTGTACCCGCCTTTACGGAAACTAACGAAATTAGTTTTATATTAGTGCTTTATTTTCCTATCGAAAAATAGCCATTCCAGTAGTTGAAAAATTATTGAAATAATAAAACAAACCTCATTTCTTCCGAGCTAGTAAATCATCGGGATTACGAAGCACTTAGTGATTTATGTGTACTTAAAATAAAATTAACAGTTAAAAGAGAGGTAGATAACTATTAAGACAATTAAAATTGTTATATACAAAAAATGATTATAATTTATTAAATATGTGTATTTATTTTTTAATACTTATTTTTGTTGGAAAACTTTTCATTTTCATTTTCCTCTTTTACGGCTTGCTCAATTTGTCATCAGTAAAAATTTCATGATTCTGTTGGTCTTTTATCATTACCACCAACTCTGCCCACTTTTGATCCTCTTCATCATTCATGATTTGATTTTACATCACCTTGTGTAGTAGTTGACAATGGTAAATCTCGTTCTCTGTTGTTTCTTAAAAAGATTTTAAGATGAGAGTGGATTAAATAGAAGACCAACAATTAGCTACATTAATGCTGCCGTCAGCTTACCATGGTTTCTTCAACCAGTAAGGATATTTATATGAAAGGGATAAATAAAACAAATAATTAAATTGATTGGTTGATAGCGATTTAAAATATTTAACATAAAAAATAAACCTTTATTGAACACAAAATATAATCTACCATTTTACTTCAATAACCATATATATATATATATATATATAAACATTACTTCTAATAAATCGGAAATTAACTAATCACTTGTTTCATATATACCAAAGTCCAAGGATTTTTCCTCCCACCTACGCCACCCTATTAGGTCGTAGTATTCCTATGCCTAATCTAAATATTAATGATCAGATTCAATGATCGGATTGGCTCTGGCCCAAGACCACTGAAATAAGAGGCTCGGACCGAAGGGTCAGCACCGATAGCCAGTCAGACGGTTTTTGCTGTGAACACATACTGACTCGAGCGGGCGATCGAATCCCGACTTATCTACGACTGCCGGGCCATTTAGCATCAACAACGGTGACCCTTTCGCTACTCAGCCTCCTCCCTCTTCATATATCATCATTAATGTTTTATAGAGTACGTCTGTCCGTCTCAAATGAGCTTCTTCCCATCAACAGAGGGTGTTTGGTCAGGCGATCGTTGCAGTGTCGGAAGGGTTAGTTGTCAGACGATATTGAATGAATAATATGTTAATATGACTTATTAATAATTACTAACTTTTAAAAAATACAATAGTTTCGGCCAATTTTGATTATAATTTTTTTAATATTCATTCGTTGAATTTCATAAATGTTAAAACAAAATTATGTAGTGTAAATGAAAAGAATCTTCAATCAGATTGATTGGTAGGATTCCTATAAAGGCTTTGGGAAGATTTTGAGTCCATATTTGTTTCAGACGCCTGAAATTATTTTGAAGGCGAATGTATCGAATGGGAAGTAAGGAACATTATAGGTAAGTTTATTAATAAGGATATTAATAATCGGATAGATTTCTAAACACAGTTTAGATTTCAAGTTCTTATGTCCAAATCGGTCAAATTATGGTCATGGAAAGGAAACTTTTGCATTAGGAAGCTTCTAACTTTTTTCTAGTTCAAACATTTTCTCATCGTTTAGATCTAATAAAGTTTTATTAAATTCAAACAATTTTTAAATTATTAAAAATTAAATTAAATTATACAAAAATTTTAAAAAAATAAATCAAGACAAATACCTGTGACATTTAGGGTTTCAATTCATTCAGATGTAATGGATTTTTTTTCTTTAACAAATACTGTACCTTCTTTATAGAGAATACAATTTAGAAGACATGTTTATTTAAATATTTTTATGACATTTTATTTTTGACAATCTCAGGTACCTGATTTTTTTCTAATATTTATAGCATCCTCTTCCAAGTGGTTATGTTACGGTTATTAATAACAATGCCTAATTAATAATTTGAGGATGTACTCACATACTAACTTATTTTACTATATCTAAAACTAAGTTGATTTTCAATCAACTATCGCTATTACTGATGTGTTCATTCCTTTTTGAGTTATTTCACTAAAAGAGAGGTTTGTTACTTTTATATCAGTTAAAGGCAAACTTGATGATGATGCCTGATAAAGTATAACTAGGTAGTCAAGGTGTAGTAATTAATTTCAAACTCAATTAAAAGTTTCAACAATGATATTTTTCCATATTATATTATATTATAACCGTAGAATTTCAAAACCTGCTTAGTCCATTTTTAAACATTTTTCACAGCTGGTAAATAAAGGTTAAGGTCACACTGGATTAGGAAGGGTAATCATTTTTTGTATGGTCATTTTCAATGTGATTTAACTACATCTTCGTAGTTAGTATAGTAATATCTCTATAGTAAAAACATTCATAAATAAAAAACAAAAAAACTGGTAACTGGACTAAGCTAGTTTTGGAATTCCACGCCTCACATATAACATAACATGTGATATATAATTATATATATTATATAGTCATGGTGGTGTTACATATATTATAATATTCATGGTGTTCATCACTCGGGATCAGAAGCATAACAACACACACTGATTTACACTCTCTGACTGTCTAATTACACGTTAAAAAAAAAAAAAAATTAGTAATATTTCAAAGTTCGAATTAATATCAAAAAACAGTACTGGAAATACAATCGCACCTTGTTTAACTCCTACAATTGGTCTGATTTTGTTGAATAGTCCGGTATTAAATTAATTAAAGTTGATATAACATTTTTAATGTTATTTTCTTTCTTGCCATTGTCAATTTTAAATTTAGATTATCACTTGGATATGATTGCTGTAATGAAATACGATTGTTTTAACGCTGAATTGATAACGTTAAAATGGTAAGTGTGAAATTAAATAACTTATAGTAATGTTAAAATGATTGATTATGTTTGGATAAAATATAAATTTGATTTTTAAATTTATAAGATACATAAAGAGTAGAGAGTTTAAAACATAAATAAACAATATCTGGATGCATATAATTATGTGATATAAAAAAAAGTTCACGATATTTCTTCTTTACCTATGATGTGGAACTCAACACAACTTGTCACCATTGAAAGAAATATTTCCTCTTTTGGTAATATGACAACTTATTATTATTTTGCTAGTTTTTTTGTGTATCTTAGTGTGAAGTATTTTGTATTTTGATATAAAGCTTTATTTTAAAGATTTTATTTAGTTCTAATTAATTTGATTATCAATGTTAAAGCAAATATTATTTACTTTTATTTATCGTTTATTTATTACACATAAATTTAATGAAATCCTAATTAATCCACTATCATATTAACATAACTATGAGAATCATTAAATTACAGACGTAACAAGATGTATTTAAAAATTAGCTTGAAAAGACTATAAAACAGTAAGTCATAACGATTAAGTAATTGATTTTTTATTAATTATTGTTGGTTTAATTCGATTTCTTATCAGACGTACAACTTTAATCTTTGTTTTTTCCTGTCCAGGTGGTCCATGGCTGTCAGTATTGGTTGGGCAACTATTTGCATTGCTCCCAAACAAGAAAAAGGTCGCAACTGTCTGTGTCTTTAGGTCCTCTAATGTCTTGGATGTTAGTCCTCGAACAGATCTCTGGGACTTCTTTAAGTAAAGGTACAAGGTATAAGACCCATCGGGCGGATACTCGGTAACGGGGGATTGCAAGAAGAAGGGGACAATATGGTGCGAGTCAGTTAATAAGGAGAGAACTCCGATTCGGATTGGTTAAGCTTTCGCGCAGGTCCACCGCCCCCATCGGGGTGGTTGGCTTAAAAGCATATGTCTGCGAGGCGTCCAAAGCTGTAGGACGGTGTAGTCCTTAGTATCATATGTCACAGAGTTTAATATGTTTTTAAAAATCCAATATAATCAAAAGTAAAAGTATGAGGTAAGTCTCTTGTTCCTAGTTCTGGTTCTTGCTGAAAAATAATATCCACTTATAAAAGACATGTATCAACTTCAGTGTTAGGGTGGAACATACCGCTCCTTTGTAAAGATGATATCAAAACCTTTGATGGAATGTTTAAAAAGCTGGTAATTGAACATGAATCCAGGAAACAGATTGTATAACCGATCGTCAAGAAACATTGTTTTTTTAAGGAAGTTATTGAGTAACGTAATATATACAAGTTTAATATGTCAAGATTTCTTTAAAATATTGGTAGTCTTTCGTGAAACCAGATCTTAGTGGAAATATGGCAGCTAAAGTATCTGAATGGACTAAAACTCTAGAGACACTAGGTTTAAAATTGCACGGTGTAACCGTGTACTAATTCACATTGTCTGACACTAAAATATTTTTGCGGCAACCGGGACCCTAAAAAGTTATTAAATATTTATAAAAGAATATACCTAAATATTAACATTCGAGATCATGAGATAAAGTGTCGTCGATCTTATTTAAAGCATAAGAACAACCGAAATTTTTGTGAAAAAAACATAATTCTTGTTTTCATTAGGTATAGTTGTTCATTGTTTTATCCACAATTAACGTTTACTTCGTTTTTAAATTTTTTATAATTTCCTTTACAATATTTATCTGTGTTTTTACGTACGTACATACTGTTCAACTGATAAAGTTTGGGTGCTAATCATATACGTGTTTTATTAATCCTATCTCAGTTCGTTAATTGTATATATTATGTAGTCATTAAAAAAATAAATAAATAAACTAAAGGTAAATTTGTATTTATAAGGAAAATGTTGCTTAATTGTTTGTTATGGTATTTATTTCGCTTATAGAGTTTAATCCAGATTTTCTCAGTAATCCTAATAAATTTAAAAGAAAATTAAGAAAAGAAAATAATAATATATATTTTGTCCCGATCCTACATTTACTAATTTTGTCATTTTCTTCCGTATTTAATTGATTTCATTATCGATTATCTTTAAGAAATAATTAATTTGTTAAGCATGAAATTGAGTTTGTTCAGTAGCTTCTTCGCTCATCTTGTATTACGTATTTCTTACATGGCACACATGGAACTCTATTCTGAAACATGAGTTTTTATATGAGTTATGGAAGATAGAAAAAGAATCGAATATCAAACTTATTCAATCCTTTTAAATCAAAGTATTCCAAATTATTGGAAACACCACATATTATATCACAACCATATATCTATAGACATATATCCATATATGCTATAAATTTTCGGAATTCCATCAAAACCTTTACTTATCACGTTGAGTTTGGGATCTTCTGGTTATTTGGGATTTACCTTGGTAAATTCACTGTGATAAAAGTTTTCCAAACCGTTTGAAACGATAAGGAACGTGACGACTAAACCCGAGCCCGGAAAGGGAAAAGCCACGATGACATGTTATCGTCATCCGAAGTCAATGTGTTAAATCTCTATTAGTCGGCATTAAATGTACACATAATTTCATATTATAGAGGTTGATACTATTCAGGTTATAGAGGGATGATAATAAAAGCACTGGGATCTCCTGGAATCATTGCTTGGTCTTCCAAAAGTGAGTGGCAGGTTCGGGGCTCCTCTCTCTGAATATATGTATTTAAATACATAGTATTAGTATAGTAGTGAGCTTGTATTTATGAAGTTATTTTAAATTTAATTTTTAATCTATACATTATTATATTTCATTACATTTTATTTTAAGGGAGTTGGGCTAGAAGAGTGAATGTCCGGTAACCACAGTTCTAAATATATCGCAAAAGTAAATTACAAAGTCAATATTCTTTCTCATTGGGAACGGATTCTCAAACTCCAAAATATGTAAATGTCCTTTTTCTAGCCTCCATTAGACCACTATCGACATAATTTCACCGTCAAGTAAAAGTATGTGGGACTAGCTAACAGGTGGTGATGAAATCTCAGTTTCGATTTTTTTGGAAATTTCCCCTTCTAGCCTAACACGCTTCACTTTGTATTTTGTCTGTATTGAGTGTATGAAGACTTTGGAATAATTTTATTTTATTTGTAACTTCTATGTATGAATTCATTATCATCACTGCTTATGATATTTTTAAGGAGGCAGATTGCATACCAGAAAAAAATAATTTCCTTATAAATGAATAAAGAAAAAAAGAAATGCAAAGATGTGGCAATATATTGTACGATGAAGTAAGTTGAAAATATACAAACTATTGCTATACTTTTTTTTTTAAAAGAATATTTAAATTTCAAATATTATTAAAATAAATAAAATATTATTTTGATCGATTAGTTTTAAAGATTTTCAAATATATGAAAAACCTGATGTTAGCAGGACCAACGTAAACCTCTTCACTTCTGAAATAATTGCTCGTTGCATATTTTTCCTTCCGTTGGCAAAATATAACTAAGAATGCTGTCTCACCATATTTTACAGAATATTGTAGCCGTGGTAGCATTTTTACTGATTTATTTACGAGCTCTGTAAGAATATGAAAGAGACGAAATACGGAAACGTGTGGATCGAGCGAAAACAATGTTGCCAATATTTGCCACATCCCTTACGAAAGGAGACCCTATATATAAATACTTTCCACCGAGGCTGTTATTTTCCGAGTTGGAGTGGGGGGGGGCAGCTTTTCCGATGAAATTTATGAGGGCGCCCCAGGGGGCGGAGATATTTTCAGGGTCCATACACAATATTTTCAAGATCGGATCACATCCTTCTTCACCGAGAGGGGCCAAATAAAAAGACGCATTTGATCGGCCATATTTCTCGTCCTTATATAACAGCCTTTCCCAAACTTATTATAGCCCCAGGTCTTAAGTAATCGAGCCGTCAGTGTTATTTATAGGTTGGCAGCCTTCTGATAGACACCAGTTAACAAATATTTACTGGCTCTTTTTGGAACACATTATGAGAATATCAGGGAAACCAGGCTGTTTTTTGAGACAAATATTTTGTAATTTCCTCTAGGGTGTAGAAATAAGTAAAGTATCAATTGGAGATTAAGAAAACACAAATAAATGTGTTTCGTCAATCAACACCTAAAATAAATTTATTATACCCTTGTGTTAACTTACCGAAATGTGTACATTCTAGAAAATGCAGATACATTTCATGTATTTTCAGGTGGATATTCTACTTAATGCTTGTATTAATTTTTTCCTTTAAAAAAATAAATAAATAAATAAAAATAATAAAAATAAAAATAAAAAAAAACTACCCTTAGTACTTCAGTAAGTTAGAAACTACATTGGTTTTACTGATAAGCTATATGAATAAAAGGTTGTATGAACTCTAAAATATTGTTAAACATATTTACAGTTTACTAAATAATAGAAATATCGAGCAAAAATTCTATTTATTCTAGACTTCTATCTTTTCTTACAAAAATATAATTTTGCCTATATATATAGATATATATATATATATATATATATATATATATATATATATATATATATAAATATCGATTGATATTTAAGTCATATGTATAAAATCAGAAGGTTATATATTGTAAAAAAGTAATGTGTAAAATAAAAATATAAAAAGTGAAGTTATATTTATTTGACTAAAAAGTTCTAAAATCTCAGAAGCTATAAAGACAGCAACAATTTGGCTCTCCGAGATGATGGCAATCATTCAGTTGCTCACATGGTATATGGAAAAGCTCTTCGACTGCCAATAGTCCAAGCAACGAAGACCAAAAAAGGCCGACTAGGGGACTTAATTCATGTAGAAGCCAATTTTGGCACAGTTGTAGGGGAAGGTGTCCTTAACAACATACTAAAAGTACTGGGGGGTAGGGGTGGAGCTAACGGAGGGGGGGGGCGCTCTAAAGGTCGTTTTTTTCAGTTTTTCGTTAATAACTCGAAGACTCTTGCCCTAGCGAAAATGTGTTTATGTACTAAATTAATAATTATAAAATTCTTTACAAAAAAGGTGCGATACACTTTTTTGCTAACAGCAATGCTTAAGGAGATATGGAGCGAGAAAAATGAAAATTAAAAGAAAAAACCCTTTTTCATTGTTAAAAATGAAATGTTTATGGTTTATATAATTAATCTTTTAGCGCCCTTGGTTCCAAATATCAAAAACAGCTTACATATGTATGTATGTATGTATGTATGTATGTATGTATGTATGTATGTATGTATGTATGTATGTATGTATGTATATATATATATATATATATATATATATATATATATATATATATATATATATATATATATGTATATGTGTATATTTTAAGGCTTTTATAGACCTTGGAGATCCTTAGTTAATTAAATACATAATAAATAGTTAAAATAAAGAACATTAAACTAAGTGATACTTATCGAGCCTAGGAAGTATCAGAGCTGTTTGATTAAATAACTTGGATTCCGTTACTTTTAGCACGTTTTGTTTTCTATACATTATTAAAGATAAGAAATTTTGCAACAAATTCGGTTCTATTTATTTTTTTGCTAAGATCAATAGTTATAGAACTGTGGAGGACGAAAAAAATGGCTAACTTGTGGTAAGTTGCACTTTTCCGCGAAAACACATTTGTCAGCACTTTTTTTACTATAACTCCAAAATTATTTGTTCGATTTAAATTTTTGTTTTTTATCTGAACGCTGATTAAATTTGCTTTCTGAACCCACAAATGTGAAATTTTGATCAAGTCTCGTAAAACACCCATGCCAACACGTTGAGAAACCCATACTATTGTGCAATTCTTTTATTTTTGGTTCATTTCTCACTACAACTCCAAAAATATTGGTCCGATCCCAAATTTCTTTTTTTCATCTCAAAGCTGGTTAAATTTCCTATTAGATTCTATAGATTTAAGTTTAATAAAGTTCCGTGAAATATCCATTCTACCTCCTTAAATTCCGTGTACTGTTGTGAAATCCTTATTTTTTCGGAACATTTCTCGTTATAACTCAAAAAATATTTATTCGATCCTGAATTTCGTTTTTAAATCTTAAAGCTGGTTAAATTTGCAATTAGGTCCTATATATCAAATTTTGATTTAAGTCCGTGAAACACCCACGCCAGCCCACTCAATATTTCAAAAATGTCAGGTTTTGCCAAAACATACACATTTAGTGTGCTAGCATGGGTATTACATGGAATATAATTAAAAATCATAGATAGGACCTGATTGATAATTTAAATAGCTTTAAAATGAAATAAAGCAATTTGGAATCGGAGATATTTTTTAGGAGTTATATAGAAAATATGCCAAAAAAAACTAGAAATTTTTAACAACTCGCAGTTGTTAGCGTGCTGGCAAGGGTATTACATAGCATTTTATCAAAATTTGATATATAGGACCTAATAGAAAATTTAACCAGCTATGAGATGGAAAAAAGAAATTTGGAATCGAACAAATATTTTTAGAGTTATAACGAGAAATGTTCCGAAAAAAACAAGGATTTTACAACAGTACGCGGTATTCAGCGAGGTGGAATAGGTATTTCATGGAACTTAATTAAAATGAAATATATAGTATCTGATGATGAATTTAACCAGCTTTAAGATGATAAAAAGAAATTCGAGATTAGACAAACAGTTTCGGAGTTATAGACAAAAGAGTACCGACAAACGCGTTTTTGAGGAAAAGTGCGACTTACCGCAAGTTAGCCAATTTTTCTTCCTTCACAGTTCTAAAACTATCGAACTGACAAAAAAACGAATAGAACCAAATTTATTGCAAATTTGCTTAGCTTTAATAATGTATATAACACAAAATTTGCTGAAAGTAACGGTTTCCGAGTTACTGGATCAAACTGCTAAATACATACAATTTTCAACACTTTCCCCCCTCCCCTGCCCAAACCTGAAGATGTTTCAAAGAAATCTTTTAACCACATTTACAGCTAAGGTTGATGAACAATATGCAATAGTCAGATCTTTTTATTTTTGGTTCGATATCAAGGTTCGAATGCTAATTTCCCTGTACTATAATAAGCATATTTGGCTTAACAACAATAATTTCATTTTTAGCAATAAGCTTTCAAATTATAATAATAAACTATTGATTTTTAGCAATAAACATTGCAATTTCAACAATATATATATAAATTTTAACAATAAAAACGTGTTTTTTTTTACGTTTTCCATATTTCCCCCACTATATCTTCTTAAGCATTGATCCTAGAACCAAAATGTATAGAACCTTTTTTGTAAACAATTTTATGTTAATTAATTTAGTATATAAACACATTTTCGTTAGAGGCAATAATTTTCGAGTTATTAACGAAAAACTGAAAAAACCGACCTTTAGAGACCCCCCCCCCACCCTTAGCTCCACCCCCACCCCCCAGTACTTTTAGTATGTTGTTAAGGACACCTCCCCCTACAACTGTGCCAAAATTGGCTTCTACATGAATTAAGTCCTCTGAAAATCCTTCGTTGCTTGGACTACAAGTGAATTTTTTGAAGAGAAGACATCTCGCTTGGAACACGGCACTTTTCTCTTCCGTTTACAAGAGCAGATGAATGCTCTCAAACCAATTAAGTCAGAGAAGAAAAATTCAAGAAGTGTGTTTATACATAAAGATCTCAGGGTGTGCACCCATGTTTTTGTGAGAGAAGATAGAATAAAGAAGCCCCTTGAGCCAGCTTATGAAGGACCCTACCTTATAATATCAAGGCAAGAAAAGTACTTCACCCTTCAGATCAAAGGAAAACAGGTGAACATCTCATTAGATCGGTTGAAGCCTTCTTACATTTCGGACCCTGAGGACCCAACATGTAGGACGGATCAACAACCAAGATTATTGACAATGCCTATGAAGCCACAGCCCTTAATGACTAATCAGGATGTTCCATTTTCAGCATCCAGGAATGAGGGAACAACAAAAACGGGTAAAAGAGTCAGGTTTCCCCAACGTTACCTGCAGTGATCAAATGCGAAATGTTCCTCTAGTGATTAACATGAGTGAAGTGGATTATTATCATTTTATTTTTTTAATTTGTTATGGTTTTATTTTTTATATATATTTTAGAATATATAATTAGAATATTTTAGAATATATAATTTTAGAAAGAGAAAATAATTGTTATGTAAAATATGTTAGGTATAATTATGTTTTGTAAAAAAAATTTTTTTCAGTTTAGAAAAAGTGCTTATTTAGATAGTTTTCTTTATTTTTTGGCATGACAATGTAATCTCAAAGTCAAAATTGATATCGTAACATACTGATGTTACTGGGAGAGGAGTAATGTAGGGTATCAAATCGTATTAATAATTATATAAAAATATCGATTGATATTTAAGTCATATGTATAAAATCAGAAGGTTATATATTGTAAAAAAGTAATGTGTAAAATAAAAATATAAAATGTGAAGTTGTATTTATTTGACTAAAAAGTTCTAAAATCTCTGAAGCTATAAAGACAGCAAACACACATATATATATATATATATATATATATATATATATATATATATATATATATATATATATATATATTTTTTTTTTTTTTTTTTTTTAACATATAACCAAAAATATCAAAAAATTCGGTGAAAAAATCTTTACAAATTATTGGATTATATTGGTGAATTTCACTAATATCTGATACACCATGGTCTCTCACTTTTACGACTATGCCCATTCTTCTTCAGCAAATAATATATTTCTCTAACATGTTATTTTGTAACTAATCCTAATTTAAATAAACATATATCAGTAGAGAAATATTTATTCACAGCCCAATCCCATTGTTAGATAATAATTATACCGTGAGAGGCGAAAAAATTGGCCACCCTTAAAATTTTTATTTCTTATTATTATTTTTACAAAAATTAAATTTATCTAATGTATTAAATAAATATGTTGATTGCTTATTGAAATATCAAAAAAAAAAAATAAACAATACAAGCACAAAAGCTAGAAAACAACAAACCATTCGGACTACTTTTTTTTTGCTTTCTTTAGTATCTAATGTTATGTTATATTAAGAAGGGTGAATCTTTTTTACACAGACCTTATCAAGTTGGTTTCAGTTCAACATTTAAATATGTAAATTTCATTGAAAAAATGATTTCGAGTGTTATTTGTGCGACCAGAACACAAGGATATTAGTAGTTGGAAGAAGTAAGAAGCCAACCATACATTTGGAATTAATTTAATATTACAAGAACTTCCAGGCAATAAGAACGCACTCAAGAATATCTGGCTATAGTCGATGAAGAGCGGCTACCTGGAATTGATGTTTCTAGTATTTTGTACGGGAAAAAAAAAAAAAGACAACAAACCTAAGAACCACATTTTGTTACTATGTATAGTTCAATGCTAATAGTTCAATTCCCAATACGGTATCAGAGAGCGTCATATGTGGCCTTGATAGCCATGAGACAGGAGAGAACTCTAAAATATGGTGTGAACAGTGAGCGACAGGAGCACTCTCGTAGCGTTACATATCAAGGAGCGTGCCGGAGTGTGTGGCCAATGTTACGCTGACGACCCTCGTTAGCAGAATGGCAGATGGTCCCTGACTTCGTGTCGATCTTCTCTTTTCAGTTTGGGAATGACCACTTCCATAAAAACTTTACGATGTAGGAAATAGGCAAACGTTCCAAAAATAAATGTGTCTAAATTTTCCATCTATGAATTATAAACCTATATCCAGTGGATTCCTTATTCTTTCCGCTGTTCTGTAGATTTCATTTAAAACTTATCCAACTTCAGAGTTATAGTTTTTAAAAAAATAAGATATATATCTTATATCTTAATTTATAAATTCCGATTCTTGCAGATATGTACAAAACTGTGAATAGATTATCTTAAAGGAACCAATCACTTTATTAAAATAATCAAACAGTCAATATTCCAAATTCTATGCCAATGTCCAATGAAGACTTATGACTTAAACAAGCTGGGATATGACCCTCTCAAATAACTAAAGATATATTGATTTTTATTTTGCTTTATTTGTAATTCAGTTAGTTGATACTGATAGCAAGTATAAAGTTTGAATCATTTCATATAAATTAATAAAATAAATGAAATAATGTAAACTTTAAACTACACTTTCGTGTGAACTTATTAGTTACATTTGTCACTGTCAGCCTTAAAATAATAATAAATGAAATAATTGCCTTAAAAAATTTAAATACATAAATCAATATTTTTTATTTTTTTTTTATCTGCTAGATCATCTCTTCCTTCTTAGTAGCTTTCAGCGTCAAGAATTTCAATTCTACGGAAAGAAATTGCTTTTCATATTTGAATTCTACGACATTTACTTGACAAACGCTCTACAAGTCATTATTAGTTAAAAAAGTCTCATTTACATGACAATATTCAGACATACAAAGTTGAGATATGGGGCTCCACTAAACCGTCTAATTCATCTCGTATCCAACCCTCCTAAAACCTTTGAAAATACTTAATGCTTTTTACTTTGCTCTCATATAATAGATTCAAATAGACTCATCCATAAAGACCTTGATGTTCCACATATGACGCTAATTTAGCTGATATAAGATACCTATTATTCCATATTACACTCTATAACCATTCAAATCTACTTTGAATCCAGCTTCCCATTCTATTTCGGACAACCCTCTCAGGCGTCTGAAAAGAAAATGGCCTAGGAACCTTATCATATAGAACTTTATATATATAAATTTATATATAAATATATATATATAAATTTATTTATTTATTTATATAAAATATACGTATATATGTATTGATTTATTTTTTTAAATATATATGTATCTTTTTCTTTTCATATATGTACAACTCTTTATGAGATGGGGTTACAAAACTGGTATATTACAATAACATATTTTTTAAATAATCTTATTTTCTTTGGTTCAAGTAATTCTAAAGGTTGCCAAGAAGAATATTAAACAATAATTCATAGTCAAAGTTGGTAGCGTGTAAAGCTTCCAATAAATTTCAAATGAATTATTTACATGACAGTAATTAAGTAGACCTATTTGGACATACGAAGTTGAGCTTTGGGGCTTCACTAAACCTTTAAATTCTTCTCGTATCCAATCCTTACAATCCAAAATCTTTCATAAAATCTTCAATGTTCCTTATCATATCACAAACAAACTTATCCATAAAGATATTATAAAGATCAGTTTCATATGGTTTGGCCCAAACCAGACACCTATCCTTTCATGGTAAACTCCATACCCACTTGAACCCGCTAGTCTCCCAGCTTGCCTTACACTCAATTCCAGATAATCCTCCGAGGCATCTGAAAAGAAGATGGCTAGGACAGCTTCTAATGTAACACTCTTATTGATAGTGCTACTAGTTAGTAGTTCTTTTCATGTGGTTGAAATTTCATTTTAATCAGTTTACTCAAATTTCTAGATTTTATATAATGTGTACAGTTGTAAATATCAATAAATAGTTAAAATAAATAAAAAAATCTCAAAAGACTACTATAACTAGAGAGCTAGCCGATATAGATTGTGTAAAGGATATCGGCTCCCAAGTAAGATATCTAGCGACTCGAGGGCTAAGTGGCAGGCGCTCCCATTTCCATATGAATCGGCTGACCCCCTGGAAGAGATTGTCCTCGGTTCCTCAGCCAACGTCCTGGAATAATGTGGTTAGCCATAGTGTCCATAGTGTCCTTCCTACTTCTGCTTCAGGGATCGATATCATGACTACATCCACTCTTATTCCGGCTGTAAATGGTTGTTATTGCGGGAGCCTTTTCAACAGAAATTCCTAAACAGCCCAGCAACAATTTTACTTCACAAAAATCCCAGGTAATAATTATCCATTAAAACAGTTCTGAAAATTGCTTTCCATCGGGAAAATGAATCTCACAAAGGCGGATTAAAATGTATTTCATAGTAGACCCACGGTATGTATCTTTTCGTATGTATCTTTATGTACCTTTTCGCCCTGTCTAGAATTTTGTACGCAACACAAGACCATAGTGTTGCATTATAAGATCAAGGAGAAATTTTTTCATATTCAAATTTCTAAAATTTACTTCATAGAAATAAAACACAAAAAATAAAACAAAAACAATATTTCAAAATGAATAAAAAATAAACCGTATTGCTAGATTACAAAGATATGACAAAATACTAATTTGTTAGTTATAAACACCTATTTAAAAACTAAATTCGTGGTAACCGTTCGTGATTATATAAAATAAAATACAAGGTTGTTACAAAAGTCCTCGTGCAGTACTGTAGCTTTATTTCAGATTAACTATTCTAAATATTATTGAATGCATTCAAAGTATAGTCCATTTTTTTCTACTATTTTCATCGATCTTTCTGCAAGTAATTGGATATGATGCCGATACCACATCCAATTATAACGTCTTCGTAATTATAAAAGATCCGCCATTTTAAACATTGCCCATTGCTCTAAACAAACAATAATCTGATGGTTCAATAACTGTAGGAAGAGTTAAAACGTATTCACCATACTACTCAGATAATTTAACTCAAACAAAAGAGAACGATGTGCAGGCAGAGACACTTCCGATGCAAACTGACTCGATTCTTGTTGACCACAGCTGGTTACTTGGCTCCCAAAACTGCTTAAGCTCTGTCTATCTGTTCATAGTAAGGTTAGAGCCGACTACCCTGGAATTACTACGCGGAATATACTGAAAATGCAACCCCTTCGATGTTCCACCAAACACAAAGCATTGCTATTTTCCAAATCGAACCAAAATGCGACATCATTTTTATGCAGAACTGATTCTCTTTTTATAGCACTTTTTTTTCATTTGCCTGCTGCCTTGGCGCTTAGATAATTTTCCTTCTTCAGTTTTTTTTTCTTCTGACATGGCACGTGGTAAATAATGTAAATAATTCTATAAAGCCAACTCAATTCACAAAGAATCAAAGGATTAATCAGTGTAAAAATTTATCATAAATACGAGTAGTATGAACAAAAACATATTTATAGGATTGATTGTCAGATTTGGCTGTACAAGGACTTTTGGCCTAATGGTATAGTGACCTCAAGATTTCTTCCTTACTTCCAGCCCTTTCTCAACTTCACTCTACAAATTGCGCGACGGGCGAATTTTTGTTGGCGTATATTATTATCGGATATCTTTACTTCAGATATTTTACTACCAATAGTTTATTATTTTTCGATAGTAATTTTTTTTTTATATTACGATAGTAATTGAATTAAATAATGATGTAAAACAAATATAAATATATTTCAAAATCGAATAACACTAACCAACTGTAAGCTGTTTAGCGAATAATGATAAATGATAATTAAAACTGAAAATAATGGAATGTCAGAACTGGAACCCTACAATGGATCTGCGACTAACAACCAGCGGACATGCAAATAAAGAGATAAAAATAGATTGGATGAGTACTGCTGTCAGTGGGCAGTAAAGGAACTGTGATTGAGTAGCAGCTATAAAAGTAGCAGTTAACAGAGAGCTGTAATCAGGCTAAAGCGGGCCCTAACCACATATTGGGGAGGCATTGCCATAAACTGTCATCTTAATAACTCCAGCCCGGGGTAATTATATTGATAGCTATCGGTCGTTGCTTACCCTGTCTGGTGCCTCCACTGCCAACTGTATATCTGTCGTAAAAATGACACCCTGCCTTGTAAAATATGTATATAGCAATCATAGTCGGAAAACAATACAATAATTTTAAATGAAAAGATATAATGATACTTCATTATATAATGAAATTATATAATAAAATATTATAGTCAATATTTTTATTGCCAAATCCTTATGCAAACATTTTAGATTTTGTGGAACTATGATCGGAATTTATTTGTACATAAATTTATCTCAAATAACTATGTATGATAGGGAACAAATAATAACCCCATTCAAAATATTTTATACAGGTGTAGGAGTACCATAATTCCATTCAGAGCACTAGCGTACCTACATAAAGTACTCCCGTTCAGTAAAATGCGTCTCCCCGCAGAATAATAAAAAAATCACTTGAGGTGCACATGATGGTACAGAAGGATCAATACAATTAGGATTGATGAATTATTTATTACTTCTATTGGAATTTGAAAAATAGTTTCGAATGTTACATATTCATCATTTATAAAAGCATTTTATACATAGATTATATAAATTAATTTATTTTAGAAAGGAAAGACAAGAAGTCAAACATTTTGGTACTTTTAATACTTGATACTTTATATTGTCTAAGGAGGCAAACTGAAAAGTCCTTGTGAAAGATATTAGATAGCAGACCGAATGTTAAAAGACAAATGTTCAGATTGATAGGATGTTTGCCTTTTCGGCTTTCCTTATGACCGGTCTTTAATATTTGATGAACTGACTGTGAATATAAATAAACAGGAAACCGGGAGATCAGTAAATAAAAGATTAAAAGAACATATAAAACCATAAAATAGTAAGACACGGGATTCCAACATCGCTATCCATTCAAATGAACATGGATAAAAACTATAAACTAAGCAAAGACTCGTTAATGAAACTAATGCGTCAAGTTGTCTAAAATTAAATTTTTCTGACTCATTAAAAAAAAAAAAAACCTTTTAAAACAAATCTAGATTTTTGTTTAAACCACCATAAAACATTTATAATAATCCCATTATAAATTTGGTACCACCAGGTACAAAAAAAATTAATAAGAAAGGGTATCCCACCTTTCTGATTGCCCTCTTCTGGGTTTCTGTCTCTACTCTTGCAAGAGATAAATATCTCTTAAAAAATAGAAAACAGGAAAGGACCTCCAACATCCGTAGAGCCAACTGATGTATAAAGTTGGCCGAAAAAAATAAAAATAAAAAAATTAAGTTTTTAGGACTTAAACAAAAGTACTGTATAGATTTTCCTTTTTAAAATTTGAAAAACTTGTACCTTATTTACCTAAATAAGAGAAAAATAAAATAAATAACCATCAATAAAGAGTTTTGTAAACAATGCAATCGATTGCTATTTGTGCAAGACAATAAAACGGAAATATCTGTATATCTTGCTTCTTGTATATTTATTAGCACCGATGCACAGTGGGACGAATGGCCTATCTAGGAGGAAAAAAGTCATAATTAAAATAATTAAAACTATTGTGATAGGTATACAGTTAAGTAGTTTATGGAAAATTATCAAAGGTTCTTTCGTTTTTTGGAGGTGGATTTCAAGGTAAAAAGAACGATCAAAGTAGTACCTAACTCGACAGGTCAAGTTTAGTTAAAACTATTGATTCTTTCAATCTAAATTTGTGTCTCATCCTATTGATATTTTTTCATTATTCTTTTAATAATAGTAATTAGTGAATATAGACGATCGTTATACCAGGAAGCCAAGCTCAAAATAAGTTTTCTATAATTTGACCTGTTATATATTTTTTTTAAAAGTGCCGTAAACTAAAGCATTTTTTAAACTAAAAAGATCTATTACTAAAAAACACACCAAATTACCTCTCTGAAATTCATGGTACAGGCGCCTCAGAAGGTATATGAAATAAACATGAAACATTTAGCTGCTTTTATCTGCTTTCTTATCTGAAAACGAATTTTCAATTTCGCGAAGAGAGTTATTTCGTATTTGGCAAAACTGTTAGGGCATTGATTTAATATATATTACTATATTTAAAACACTTAAATTAGAGGATATTATACCAAGATCTAAAGCTCCACTGAAGAGATATTTAAAATTGGTAGTTACGAAAATTAAAACGAAATAATAAGAGGCTGGAAAACCCCGGAAAGTTATTAAGAGATTGAGAAAATCACTTTTATAAGAAAATATCATTTTACATACGTTTATAAAGTTACAATGCACACAAATACATAAGAATGGATGTATATATGACGTTTTTACTGTATGTATTGAATTTTCATTTATATAAAAAATCAGTTATGTTAGTTTATTTTTTACTAAGGAAAAAAAATGTGTAGTCGAAATTAATGAAACTGTTGTAATATGTATAAACGGAAGATGTTTACAGGGCAGTATTAGAGTTTTTTTTTTGTTTTAGCTGTGGGATTACTAAGTGAAAACAAGGATGTAAGTAGTATCTAACTCTACAGGTCACATTTAGTTAAAATTATTGATTCTTTCAATTGAACACTCTGTATAATCTTGTTGATATTTTTTCATCGTTAGTTTATAGCAAAAACAAGAAAAAATAAAAAAACATTACCCATTACATTATCGCAGCAGACCTTTTTAAAAGTCCAGATAGTAATTATTCTTGCTCCTCATCCACCGATGATTCCTCTGGGGAAGATGTGGATTCTTCAGAAGATGACAACATGGAGTGATAGTGAATGTAGCACAAATAGTCAACTGCAATGTCATGTGTTTTCAGATTTAAGGCTTACAAAAAACAGTTATACTGTTTCAAGTTTCATCTAATATATTATATTATATTCTTTATTGTTGTTATTATGCGCTTTGATTTCACCTTATTTTAACTCCATTGCTTATGTAAATCAGGTTGCTGTGTCTATTTACGTAAGTCAGACTTTTTTCCTCCTAGATTGGCCATTCGTCGCAATGTGCGACGATACAAAGTCGGAAATATCTTTTTCAAAATGTCATGAACACTTTGATCATCAATTCATAATTCAGAGGATCACACTTAAACACTTTCACCTTCTTCTATTCAGTTTTTATGGGTTAATTTTTGTTTAAGCATGAAAACATTTTGTATTAATCTTTTTTATTATTATTATTTTTTTGTGACATTAACTGAGTAAATAGTTTTGCTTAGTTGGCACACAGGTCAGTAATAATATCACAGAAAGAAAACAGTATCGCTTCATAATATGAATTGGATTAGTACACCGGAAACATGATACCAGCTTGACATTTTTTTTTCATTAATTACTTTTTAAGATAATTAAAAATAATTACTGTATAGTAATAAGTATAAATAATAACGCATTATGTAATCGTTGGAAACGATCTAACTAATTTTTATTAAATTAACATAACACAAATAAAATGAATGGTGAAAAATAAAAACATATAAAAAAAAAATCGGCACCACGGATAATGGGGGCCCACTGTATAGTATTTTCCTTATGGTTGTGACTTGAGTGACTTTATTTTACCTTATTTAAACTCTATTGTTTATGTAAATCAGGTTGCCAGGTCTGTTTAAGCGATACAGACTTTTTTTCCTCCTAGATTGGTCGTTCGTCCCACTGTGCGATGCCTCAAATATGAAAAGGTTAGTAAAAGGACTTCTCATGATATGCTTTTGGATAGGGAAAAAGAAAAATTCATTTTGTTAGAATATTTCAACACATTTCTACCAGTGTAACTGACCAGTAAGGCTCCGAATTTCTAATTTTAGAAACTTTTAGGAAGATTTAACTTCAAGATTATTCATCCTATAAAGATTTAATCGAAAATTAATTTTTTTTATTAAGAATTTTACTATCGATACTCCTAATACCTGAGAGTGCTTTTATGGTGGAAATTTGGTAATTCGAAATAGAAAAAGGATAATAAATATTCTGAGTAATTTTTTTCTGTATAAACATTATTTTTTTAAATTTATTTATTTATGTTTTTAAACTCTAATCTACTATAAATTCTAATACTCCAAAAGTCTTAGAACCAAGCCCTCACATTTTTTATGATTTAAATGCTCATTAAAGAAATCCAGTAAAAGGAGTGTGTATTTAAGTGTTTGATACATACTCCATGCTAATTACATATTATATTAACCAAGGGTTAACATTAATGGTTTATAACCATTGAACATTTTCAAATTATTGGGGTTTGATCCTGTTCTATTTACAAGTGGTGCTTATTTAGGACTTTCCTGAAAAATGTGGGGAGCTGAATGTGTAATACAAAGGGATAGACTGACATAGAGTGGTAGATTAGTGATAAGGAAAGTGTGAATTGGTAATTTTTGGGTTGTTTTGTTTTAAGTGTGTATGAGTGAAAATTTATTCGTATCACTTATTTATATGTTTCATTACATATTTATGTTTGTTTATGAATCATTAAAATTAAAAATTATTTTTAATTAACTAACTACTTCCACGTAATCACTACAAAAGATACAATGTATCTATAACATTAATCATAATTATTTTATAACATATTTACAAAAAAGAACCTATCAGAATATACAATAATTTTTAAATCCAAAATCTTTTTTATTATAAGTGCCCCATAATAATAATATAAATAACAAAAGTTTTATTCAAATGATTAAACAGTTTACAATTGCACATATTAAATATTGATACATGTTTTGGTAATAAAACAATTTACACTAATAGTCAGCTGAGCTTAGCTAAAATAGGTATGATTTGGAATGCATTTATTTTAACAATAGGAAAAATACTTAAAAACCTACAAAATAAGAAAAACAAAAAATAGATTGATAAAAGCAAATACATAATAAAAAACAAACAAACTAAAATGCATAATTTATTAGCTTTTGTATGTTAAGTTAATCAGCATTTTGGATAATTAACTTATGTATTTTGTGTTCCAATTTCGAGCTGAGACAATAACTTTTGGATGTATTATTAGTAAAATATTGTTATAGTAGTATATGGTTTGTGCGTTTGTGTATGTATCTTCTTAAGGATTGCTTGCTATAATTGCCTATTGTTTGAATTATAGGATTTCCTTAACTGTTTGTAGAGTTGAAAAAGTTTCTGGTCTGCGTGTGAATAAATTGTTTAATTGTCTGAAACTTTAATTCGAGTAGCATGACGATTATTTTTGTGTATCTGGGGTAGTCATTTATTATTCTCATGCATCCGTTATGCACCCTTTCAATTTTTTTATAGTTTGAGTCACAGGTGTAGTTTTATACGGGAAAGGCATACGTCAGTAATGGTCTTATGACTGATTTATATAGAATGATTTTGTTTTTGATCGACAGTGGTGATTTTCTTCTGAAATATGGAGCTATAGTACTTAAAAGTTTTTTGGCTTTGTCGCATTTGTTATTTATATGAGGTGTGAATGTCAATAGTTTATCTAGTTCCAGACCAAGGTAGGTAACAGTTGGAGTCCAAGGGATTTATATATTTTTTAGATAGATATGTTGGGCCTTCTTTTTGTAAAAATTATTGCAGATGTTTTTTTTTTTCGTTTATTTTTATTTTCCATTTTTTATAATAGTTATTAAATCTGAAGTATGATGATTTTAATCTGTTTTCTATTGTCTATCCTGAAGGAACTAGTGTAAATCGCCGTGTCATCGGCATATAATGATCTTTCAACTGAAAGGAGAGAAGGTAGGTCTATGTATAAATTAAATAGCGTTGGTGAAAGACAGGATCCTTGAGGAAGACCTGCTGATAAGGGATATTTAGGAGATGTGGAATTGTTAATTGTAATCTAAAAGGATCTATTGGAAAGGAATGAATGGATAGTATGTATGATGTAGGAAGGGAACCGATAGGTAAAAAGTTTGTATAATAAACCATTATGCCATATTATATCAAACGCTTCAAACGCAAGATCATCCCTGTATGTTTCTTTTCGTTAAACCCTGCCAAATATAATCTGTTAATCTTGCTAACTGTGTTACCGTGGTATGATGGTTTCTTTATACAATCCGAATTGCTCACTAATAATGATATTGTTTAGATATATGAAACTGTTTAACCTCTTCAAGAGTATTTTTTCAAATATTTTTGAAAGAATGATGAGAAGGCTGATTGGTCTATAGTTTATGACTAACGCTAAGTCTTTATTGGGTTTGGGATTTGGGATTGTTTTTGCTGTTTTCCAGGAAGTAGGAAAGTGTCGAAGGCGGAATATGGAATTGAAAATTTTGGTTAAGAATATTATTGCTTTTCTGCTAAGATTTCTTATGACTATTGGAAGTATATTGTCTTCAACCGGAGCTTTTTTTGTTCTGAGATGTTTAACAATATTAATAATTTCTTTTGGTAATACGGAAGAAAAGTTAAGGGGCACCGTTTTCTGGAGAAACGTTTTTAGAGTTTTGTTTACTTCGTGATTGTGATGGAGTGAGCCAAAGTCTTTGGTAATTTGAGTGGTAGAAGCGAAATATTTAGCCAGTCGTGCTGCCTTTTCCTTATTCGAGTAGGCGAACCCATCAGGTATTTTAAGAGGTGGGATGCATTGAGAGCGCTTAGTAAAGGTACGTTGAAATTTCCACAGAGATTCATCTCCTGGTTTTATATCGTTGAGGGTTTAGGTCCATTTTTTATTTTTCCAGATATTCAATTTATTTTTAACGTATGAATTCAATCTTTTAACTAATATTTTATGAGTTAGGCTTGAAGAGCATTGATATTTTTTTTCTAATTATATTTTTTATTTTGATAAGCAATTTTAAGTGTGCTGGTAATTTTTCTTGAACTTGATGGGACGGCTATTGACATTGCTAAAGAGATACCCCATAATAGTACATAACTAAATAATGAACATAGTTCAATGTTCATACGCCATCTACTAAAAGTGAAATTCAAAAATTTATAATTTTAAAAATTATAGCCTTTGTGTGGCCTATTTATTTATATATAGTATTTTTAATTTATTATTAAGGATTACAGAATTTTAAATCAGAAGCTATTTTTTTGAAACCTTAAATTAAAAAAATATTTGATAAATATCATCTACATTATAATTTGCTATATTTACATGATATAGGTATTTATATATATCTACGAATATTTATAAGATCAATTTTAAAAATTATTATATAACTGTAGTTATATAAATGGTTCATTCATTGTAATTCTGTGTCGAGAGTTCTGTTTTAGGAGAGGCGAAACGACCCATTTTGCAGTAGATAGCCACGAGAGCTGGTGGAACTCTGATCGGGGTAGTTATAAAAGTTTTTATTATTCCAAGCGGGCAGTTGGAAGAAATATGTCCAGATAGAGCCCTTATTGCGGCAAACAATGTAACAATAAAAGAAAAAATACAAACCAAAAACAGGCTTGCCTCAACAGGAAAAGCCATTAGGGAAATCTTGCCGGAGCTCCGACAATTTTTTACTTTGTTTTTATGTCAGCTGTCATGGAAGATGAATCAGAGAGCAGATTGGGGGGTGTTGCGGGCGGGCAAGAGTTGATATCATCAGGGCTGTTGGGCTAAATGGTCCGCTACAAGATAAGGAGCTCGTAAACCAATTACAAAAATCCAGTCAGTGTTCCCCAGAGTGAAGTGGTGGTGGGGGGTTGAATCGTTAATGTAACTAATTGCTGCATGGAGATCGCCTTACCATCTTCTCTCTTAGTACTGCTCTTAAAGCTTTAGTACGCTCTCTTGTCTCACTGTCTTCCATAGTAGGAGGAATCCCATTGTTGAGAAAGTAACAACTGGTATGGTCGCAAGAGCTCCTGCTCCATTTTCAGTCGTAATATATATTAAATTCAAATAGAATTTTCTTTTGAACAATATTTTGTAATTTTTTGTCTACTTCATATAAATAAATAAAAACTGTAACATCTAACATTTTGTTGAATTTATCTTTTTTTTATTTTGAGTATGATGGCTAAGACTTATGTTGCGTTACGACCACAAACAAAATCAAACGACCCAGGTGTGAATCGAACCCACGCCCTTCCGTACCGAATCCTTCGAGAAGGAACGCGTTCGGCCATCATGTTCTCCAAATCTTTTAAAGCTCGATCTAACAAGCTTTCCCTTTGCTGGGGGATACATTGTATATTTCTAACTAAATAATGTTAATATTAATAACGAATATTAGTTGATATAGCAAAAAAGTCTAATTTCATTCAATAAAAGCCGGAATACCACATGGGTCAATACTAGCTGCACTTTTATATATTCTTTACACTCAAGATATGCCACTTAGCCCTGATACAGTAACAGGAACATATGCTGATGATACAGCAATATTAGCTAGACAACAAGACCCCACCATTGCATCATTAACTCATCAACACCACTTAACAATACTACAATACTGGTTCAAAATATGGAAAATAATACTAAATTACACCAAATCACAGCAACTTTACACTCAGACATGAGTCTTGTCCACCTGTCTTCATTGACAGTCAACCCATACCACAGACAAACGAAATTCATTACTTAGGATTTACATTTGACAGAAGAATGGCCTGAGACCCACATGCAAAACAAAAACATTTCAGTCTAAACAAGAAAAAAAAATAGAAATATTCCAATCAAAAACACTCAGACTAATTACGAAATCACCTTGGTGCATTTCAAACCATACACTTCACTGAGATTGACAAATACCTACAATAAACAAACAAATACATAACCTTTATAGACGATTTCATGACAGACTTCATGGACATAATAACATACTCATCAATGGTATGGCCACGACTGAAATACTCTTAAAAGATTTGTAATGTAAGCTGGATCAGAGATTTGCTCAAATAAATATTTTATTTTTTTTTTTAATTCTTATTTATTTATTTTATTATTTTTTTTTTTTGAGGGGGTACTGTTGAGTACTCCTCTCTCACACGCCTACAACACGACTCAACCTTTCTACGATTCGTTCACTCCACGATTCGCGTTCACTTGCTTGTTGCTAACCATAAACGAGCCATTTTACTGACTTTATTCGATACTGAGCCATTATTCGATTGATTGGTGATTCATTCATTCATAGTTGTGTGTTATATTATAGTTGCTATTATTCATGTACTCATTAGATTTTAATATATTATTATCTATAAAAGATTGATTAATATGCTGCGTCTGTAGCAACCCAATGAAGTCGGACAGCATTACTTTAATAAAGTAATTCTCTCTTTAAATACATAATTTATTGAAAATGTTTATTTAAAGTTTTTCTTATATAATATAATATGAAATTTGTTATACAGTGAATTATGAACTTATTGTTTTGCCCTATTTATACTTATTGTTTTGCCCTGTATGTTATAATAAAGTGTGTTTCAACCAATTAACGTGCCTATTTCATCATGTGAATTATTACTTTTAGTCCAGTAAAATAAGGATCCACAAGTCCGTTTTCAAGAAAAAAACTTCCGAACTTTTATTCTCAACGGATCAGTATGTTTTTTGGGGTGCTGAATCCGAATCTGAAGTTTGCAACTATGGTAGACGGCAGCTTCATACCCAAAATCGCAAAAAAAACTCCAAAAAATACCGGGTATTTTCCGTTTTTTACCTATAACACGAAAATAAAGCTTTTATCGGAGAAATCCTTCAAATATTGATTGTAGTTGTAATTATTACCTACGAAATAAAAAAGAACTACTCCAAAATCGGACCACTTACCGCGAAGAAATCGTCTTGGGAAAAAGTGTAGAAATTGGCCAACTGGCGGTCAGTCCTACTTCTCCACGAAAACATGTTTGTCTATAACTCCGAAACTATTAGTCCGATTCAAAATTACTTTTTTTCATCTTAACGCTGATTAAATTTACTATTAGACTATTGTATATGGTACACGCTAGCATGCTAAATTTAGTGTACTTTAAGTAAAAAACGGAAATTAACCGGTATTTTTGGCGATTTTTTGCGATTTTGAGTATAAAGCCGACGTCTGCCGTGGTAACAAACTTCAGATTCGGATTCAGCACCACAAAAAACATAAAGATCCGTTGAGAATAAAAGTTCGGCATTTTTTTCTTCAGCAAGCCCTTATTTTACTGGACTATTTACTTTCCAAATTATGCTGAACGTGATAAAAGTATTGCATTCCCCCAATAATCCAGTATGGAGTTTTCACCAGACTCTTACCATTTGAAAACCTAGAGTCAAAATATTTTTTTTGGTTTGGCCATTGTCTGTGTTTTTTTTTTCTTAAAAAAAGGAAGTAAGTTTATAAACGAGATGATGTTTGCATTTAACAGGCAACAATAAAAATCTGTCTATTAAGAGGATATCTCAAAAACAGGTTTGTACTAGATTTATTTATATACTATTGATAAAAACAGTAACTAGATTTGAGGGGAAACTTAAACTTTTCTCGGCCTCAAGGCACAAAATGAAGTAAAACGGTAAAATTCAGCCTGTAAACAAAGGGGCAACACTAATAGCGAATTCAATGTGTTTTGGGATTTATTCCAAAATGCCTCAAATGAATTCACATAAGCACATTGCAGGACGTCATCTTTCGAATGGAACAAACCGCATTCATTTACATATGCTCAAAGCCAAACAAACAAAAACAGAAACAACCTAATTGTTTTATAATTTTACAAAAATTTTCGAGAGTGTTTTTTCAAACGTTATTTTTAGATTTTTTAGAGATAGAGGGCCGAGAAAAAGTTATAAACGTAAGAAAATTCAACTGCATAAAAAGTAATGAGATCAGCAAGGATGGAACCTTGAATGGAAGTATTTTTCAAGAACGGAATGTTATAAATCTATGAAATAATAATATGAGTCACCCAGAAAAATCTAATTATATAAACCAATTAATAAATCGAATGAGTACACTATTAATGCTTACTTTTAAAATTACATAAATTTTCTGAATAAAAAACTAATAAAAAAGTTAATCATATTTAAAACTCGCTCACGAAATGCTTGTGAAATACAAAAACATCTCAACTAACTTAAAAGTGAAGTGAAAATAGTGAATAAATTAATGTTTTCTGTTATAAAAGTAAAAAGGGTCGGCGAAGGGGGTGAACTAATCGATAAAAAGAATCGGTTCACGTTCGTTCAGTAAATGAATCGACTTGCCCGACCCTAATTTGAAAAACACATAAAAAAGAAAATTAATCAAATTTTCTAAAACATTTGCTTAAAATTAAATTATTTGTTTAAACATTTTCAAATTTTGATCACATTTTGGGATTAATAAGAAATTATGATAATCGCTTAATGGAAATACGTATTTTAAACATAATAAACTCTTCATTGCAATAAAAAGCATAGACAAATTTATTGTTTTATAGAAAAAAATAGAAAACCGTCATTAAATCGACATTTATTTATTATTATTATTTAGGATTTATTTTATTATATTTTCAAAGTAAGCTTTAAAATCCCATGATAATGAACTTAGACCTCAATGGGGGAAGGCATTTCTATCTATCCATGTGGGATATCGTTGGTTTATTCATTTTTGTACTGCTTTCGATTTTTGCCTCCATGGTGTTGGATAATCATATTTTACCGAACTCCAGGTTTGCGGTTGTATATTTTGTAACAAACCCTAGTAATTCTCGGCATTCAATATGTTGGGCAAACAAATCATCTGCATTCCTAAGCCAACGGCAAAAATGAGGATGAAGTTTATTATTATCAATTTTGATCTATTGGCACTAAGAGGGACTCTCCCTATTTACTATAATTATAGCATTAGTAGCCTGGTAGTTAAAGACGCTTAGGAGGATTCTCGGGAATTGAATGTGAGACAAGTTAGGAAACTAGCAGATTCGAGTTGATATGGAGTTTACCTTGAAAAGATATCTGGTTCGGCCCAAATTAGTAATATATGGAACATTAAGATCTATATGGATAAGTTTGTTACATAATACGGAGCATTGAGGGATTTACGAAGGACTTGGCATGGTAAGGATTGGATACGAGAAGAATTAAAAGGTTTAGTGCCGCCACAAAGCTCAACTTTGTATGTCTGAATATTGTCATGTAAATGGGTCTAACTACTATCATGTAAATAAGACTTTTGTAATTTATTGGGATTTTGGAACTCTTGTCCAATAAATGCTGGAGTAGTCAGAAACGACGAACAGTTTCTTGAAAGATGAAATTCATTGTCTGAGTTACATTGTTTTGTCAATTAATAGATAAATAAACAGACATGTTTCGAAATGACATTAAAAAAATAAAATATAAAAGGTTCGATGTACAAGATTTAAAGTTCTCCTCATTTCCCTAGCCCAATTTCATTCATGAATGGTTCAGAGAACAAATAAAAAATAAATAAATAAGTGAAGTAAAATACTCAATATAAATCATTCTTATTGTGTATTTACCATTTTCGGTACGGTGTGTAGGAGTATAAATAATACAACCCTGTCCCCTTAATATCATATTTATCAAATCAGACCGAGACAACTATCAACTATTCTAAAAAAGGAACAAAAGAAAATATATGGTGATGAGACGTGGGTCACTTAGGATAGATATAATTCTATCCTATTAGGAGCAAGTTAATTCCTAGATGGCTATCTCTCCTCGGGCAGATGTGGCTGAGCCACTTAGAGCAACTTTTTTAAGTATGCTTGGCGGCTCGTCAATAGTAATTTCAAGCTTCCCTGACCACAATCCTCTTACAATAACTATTATATCCCAACAATATAATCTGTTTATTCACTGTTCACGCTCGGTCAGCTCGGGAAAATGAAAAAAATAATAAACAACGTTAATAGCTAGGGATCGAAAAATTAATATGAGATTCCCTTAAGCCTTCTTTTTTCATCTAAAAACACAAACACTCTTTCGTTAGAGCATGATACGAGGATCGAAAATCGACACAATTTTTAGTGACATACAGAACCTAAAAACTTCAAATTTAATTCTCTTCGTTTAATAAAAACCGATAAAAAAATTGGATTTTAAATATATCATTGATCCAGATAATACCAATCTTAAACAAAAATAATGTCAATTTTCAATATAATAAATATAAAAACAAATCCCTTTAGTTTAAATTAAATATACTTAACACACTGGTAGGCTGAAATTTTAATTTCTATAAAGATTAAAATTAAACAGGTAAGAAAATTGTAAACATTTTATTACTATCGCAAATTAAAATTTTATTTTATCAAACCACAATGCAGCATATTTTGATTTTTACTTATATTATTTTACAAATTGAATATTAATATTTAGATTGTATTAGAGTAAATCACCAGTCCTTTGACCTCAAAAAATCGTCAGATCCTGGCAGATCTGTAAAACAGTGTCCTTATAGCAGGAATGATGCAGCAGGTCCCGTAGAATGAGTTAACAACGAACGAATATTCTTCCGCCATCTTAAAACAGTTAAATAGTCTAATATTTAAAAAAAAAGTGTCCTTTTAAGGTCCGCTATCTTAAAACCGTTAAATATTTTAAAACAGTATCCTGGAGGACAACAATGGCGGAAGTTGTCCTTCAGATAACTTAAAAAACCGTTAAAACAGCATCCTTAAGGACGAAAACTAATATATAATTGTGGAAGGAGAGAGTGGCCAAGGATGTCCTTCGGCCTCAAAAAATCTTCTGATCCTGGCAGATCTGTAAAACAGTGTCCTTATTGCAGGAGCCATCTCTTAATCCCGCCCCGAACCCCCACCGCCACTCTTCTATATCGTACCTTTTTAGCAAAAAGAGTAAACGGGAAGGAGTCGTACAAAGAGTATACTTTGTCAGATGAAATCTTTAGTTACATATATAGTTAAGGTGCAGGTGCAAGCCTTTTCCTAGAAGCTGATGCATGTACTTTGCTTGTTCTATATAATCCCCCCCTCTCCTCACCATCCTCTCTCTCAGTGTGTTCCCACGCAGTTACTATGTTAGTTGTTTATTAGAATTAGTTATAATTGATACCCTTGATTGTAAATTGTGTTACTTCATAATAAATCCTTTTTAAAAACCCCTTCGGACTTTGCAATAATTTATCTGGCGCCCGAACAGGGACTTGAGGGCTTTATTTAGTACGAAATTAACTTCATAGAAGATTGTACGAGATAAAGAAGATCTTATTAAAGGTTTCCAACTCAAGTTCAAGAACTTGGACCAAGAGAAGAATATTGAACTTCAAACTGTAAGTCCTTATTTTATAACGACTTTGAACTTCATCTTCTATTTTCATTCTTCACGAGGTGAACATCACTCTGGATCTTAGAATCAAGAAATCGACACCAGAAGATTGATTGGTCTTTTGATAAAGCTTTGCTGAAGGGACGAGGATTGAAGAAATCAATTTATACAAAGTACATCAATTTAAAAAAATTATTATATTATATTATAAGATCATACTATATTTTTATTGTATTAAGAATTAAGAATTTATAAATTATCAAATACTAAATTTATAAAATATTGAATTTAACTTAAATGTATGCATAGAATTAAATTACAAGAAAGATTAAATAATTTAAGAAATTGTAATACAACATTAGTAGATATGGCACTTGAAATTAAGGAACACGATTTCAAACTTATCCCAGAGTATGACGGTAACCCTTTGCAACTGGTTGATTTTATTCGTAATACTAAATTTGTTTTTAATTTATATTGTAAACAAGATAACCCGCATAGAGATACAAATCATTCAAAACTATTATTAACTATTCAAACTAAATTAAAAGGGAAAGCAAAAATAGCCACCTATGATAAAGATTTCGAAACGGTAGAAGAAATTATTAATTATCTCAAACAGAAATATCAAGACACCAGAATGAGAGAGCAGCTTATTGCAAAAATATTAAACACGCGAAGTTTTCATAACGAAAATCCCCGTGATTTTATGGATAGGTTATCAATGAAACGTTGTGATTTATTTGCTAGAACTTATTCTGATAGTGAAATTATTGATAAAAAAAGCAAATGGCTAGATATGATCGTCAGATCAGTCACCATGCTGTACATCCAAATCTAACCGATTGTATTTATCAAATAAAATTCGAAACACTTGAGGATTTGGACGAAATACTCCGAAATAGTGCTTCTCATATTGTCCAAAGAGTGTACCCTCGACATAAAGAAAATCATAACAATTCGAATCAATTTAATCATCAGCAAAAACATTATAATAAAGAAAAACATAATTATAAACAGCAGTTCCAACAAAAACCATTTTATCAAAATCAGCAATTTAAACCCCAGTCTAACCAACATTATCACAATCCATATGATTTTAACAATCAAAGACCAGTATGGTCAAACCAAAATGTACAACAACGAAATCAAGGTGTTAACATCCAATGGTCACCGTAGGATCAACATAGATATTTTAACAAACAACCTTCGGGAAATTTTAAACAAAATCAAAATCAACCTATTGAAAAAGTAGATTCTAATACGGTTTCCATGCGTACCGTTTCCAACAGAGCCCATCATGTAGATAATGATAAAGATAATGAAAAAGATTTGATCATTAAGGAATTAACTGAACGACTTGAACGCTTAGAAAATAACCAAAATCATTTTTTAGAACCAGGTCACAGCTCGGATCACCCACCGAATCTGTAAGACTAAATGAAACAGAAATAGGTTCAATTCTGTCCACTCCGGATGATTTACCAAAATTAGTTGATTATCAAGGAAACGATTGGCTAATAGATACAGGTGCGGTAAAAAATTATATTCGTCCAGACGTAGTACCGAAAGATGCAAAACTTATAAAAACGAATTTCGTTATAAGAACTCCTATGGGTCCTGGAGCAGGTACACATAGTGTAATTCTCTCACTATAACCTCTAATAGGAATAAAAACAACTTCGGAATTTCTAATTTATCCTTTCTCGAACCGATTTCATATGTTATTAGGTTACGAGACAATAAAAAATTTAAAATCACACATAGATAATGAAAATGGAATTCTAATTATAAAACATAAAGATAACGTAAGAAGTTTCCATATAGAAACTAGTAGTAATAATAAAAATGGAATAAATATAATGGAAAATGAAAATGAAATCCGTAATGTCATAATACATGATCACATAAAAAAAGAAACATTTAATAAATTAGTAAATATTATAAGAGAAAATGGTGAAATAATAAAAAAAGAGAATGAAACATTAAAACCCACAAGTTTATTAAAACATAAAATTATAACAATTAATGAAACTCCTATTTACACGCGTAACTATCGTTACCCAGAACAATTTAAGGAGCAAATAAATATTGAAGTATAAAAATTGTTAAGGGATGGAATTATTAGACCTAGCAATAGTCCACTCTGGATAGTGCCGAAAAAAATGGACGCTAGCAGTATTAAGAAAGCTCGAATGGTCATTGACTATCGAAAAATTAATCAAAATACTGTGAAAGATAAATTCCCCTTACCTAATATAGAAGATGTACTTAACAGGTTAAAAGATTCAAAATATTTTAGCATCATTGATTTAACTTCCGGTTTTCACCAAATATTATTAGACGAGGAGTCTATCCCCAAAACGGCATTTTCTACGAAAAATGGCCATTTTGAGTTTGTTAGAATGCCATTTGGTCTTTGCAACGGCCCACCCACATTTCAAAGGATGATGAATATGGCTATAGAAAATTGACCACATACAATGGTGTATGTAGATGATATAATCATCTACTCTAAAAGCGAAGAAGAACATTTAATAGATATTGAAAAGGTATTACAAAGATTAAAAAAGTATAATTTATCTATTCAACTAGATAAAACCGAATTTTTCAAGGAAGAAATAAAATTCTTAAGTTACATAGTAACACCCAATGGATTACGAACAGATCCGACAAAAATTGAAGCGATTCAGAAATTTCCAATGACTAATGACGAAAAAACAACCCGCCAATTTTTAGGAATGACGGGCTATTATCGAAAATTTATAAAGAACTATGCAACAATATCTAGACCTTTAAGTTCGGCAATTAATAGCAAACAATATAAAACTGAAGAGTTCAAAAAAGCATTCCATCAATTATTGGAACTTATTTCAAACACTCCAATCTTATCCTACCCTGATTGGAATAAACAGTTTATTCTCACTACTGACGCTAGTCATAAATCAATTGGGTCCGTCTTATCGCAAAAAGATGATGATGGAATAGAGCATCCAGTCGCGTATGCTTCAAGGGTCCTCAGTAAAACGGAACAAAATTATAGCACAATTGAAAAGGAACTTTTGTCAATCGTTTGGTCCAACCGACACTTTAAACCATATCTCTATGGTTCGAAATTTATTCTAAAAACTGACCATAAACCCCTTATTTGGATTTTTAATATGAAAAACGAAAATAGTAGAATAATGAAATGGGTTTGGAGACTGCAAGAGTTTGAATTTGAAATACAACACATAACAGGAAAATCAAATTTCGTTGCAGACGCACTTTCGAGAAATTCTGAATTACATATAGTAGAAAAACGATATAAATATGATCAAATTATAAATAACACATCCAGCGATGATAACCCAGAATACGAAGCTCTACTAAAACAATTGCAACAATTACAAGAACAACCTAATGATGATATCACATCAGAATACGAAGCTCTACTAGAACAATTGGAACAAACACAAGAACAACCAAAGAGAAGAAGATTAAGAAAGTTTAAAAATCCTACACTCTCAAGAGTCAAGTAACGAACAATTTTGGTATTGTGAAAAAGAAAAAGCATTAAAATTCGAAAAACCTTTTACAAACAAAACGCGTCACATAATTTTCATAAACAATAAAAATTGCCTAGAAAAAGCATTAACTGAAATACTAAAACCAAATAAAACCTATGGTTTATATTGTTCACACCAGCTAAAAATATTAGAAAAAGAATTCGAGGACTGCTATATGACAATAAAAGAAATAATCACAAATCATTTTCCAGACATAAAAATAAAAAGATATTTAACATTATTACGAGATATAGAGAATCTTGACGAGCAACTTGAATTAATTCGTCAATATCATTTAGGTAAAACCGCGCATAGAGGAATTTTGGAAACAATGGAAAAACTTAAAAGAGAGTACTACTTTCCTAATATAAAAGATAAAATTACAGAATTTATAAATAAATGTGAAATTTGTAAACTTACTAAATATGAGAGAAAACCTCTAAAAGTAAAATATGAACTAACCCCTACTCCAGATAAACCATTTACGGTATTAATGATAGATGTATTAAAATATAATAAAATAACATATTCACAGCTATAGACACGTTTTCCAAGCGACTATTTACTCACCTTTTACCAAACGGTAATGCGATCAGTGTATGTAAAGCTATTGAAAAATACTTAAGCCTTTATCCAACACCAAATCAAATCATATGCGATCAAGGATCAGAAATGAAAAACACCTTAGTATCACAATTATGTTAACTCCATTCAATTGTAATTCATTATACATCGGCACAAAACTCTAATTCTCTAGCACTATTAAACAAATGTCACTCGACAATGATTGAATTACTAAGAATAACATATAAAGAATATCCAAATTATAGCATAGAGAGAATTCTAAATCTAATAACTATTGCTTATAACAATTCGATTAACCAGAACTTAAAACTCACCCCTAATGAAATAACATTTGGTACTTCAACGAATCCTTTAATAAATAAACATATAACGGAAATGTATATCCAAAAATACCATGATGATCTATTATTTCTACATAATACATTAAAAGACAAAATAATACAAGAAAAACAAAAACGCATAGGTAAATTAAACGAAAATCGTGAGGACATTCCAGATGTCACTAATGAAACAGCACTTTATTACAAAAATCCTCAAAGTAATATTAAAGTAAACGATCAATACAAAAAGGTTAATTTGTTATTACAGGGTAAAAGGAAAAGAAACATAAAAACACATGTGAATAAAATTAAGAGGCCTAATAAAAAAAAGTAAAGAATATTTTAATTTTTCAGATGAAAGTCCTAATCTTCATGCATGGGGTCACCTGTGGTGTAGTGGTTAGCATAGCAACCTACTAAACCCAAGATCGCGGGTTCGCAGCCCGGCAGATGACCTCAGGATTTTTTAAAGGGAGTAAAAAATCCTTAGCTATGCCGTCCTTCGGAAGGGACGTAAAACGGGGGCCCCGAGCCTGTGCTATGTCTGGTACTCGTTAAAGATCCCTATCCTAATTATACCTGGATAGGCAAAATTTAGGACTCCCACCGTAGCATCGTCCGAATAGCCATAGTAGCATAAAGTGACGTTAAACGAAATAAACAAACAAACTAATCTTCATGCTAATAATGACAATTCTGGTAGTTCAGGTAGCGACAGCGATTAAAATCACAGATCTTTCCAATTCACCTGGAATTTTACATTATACTGTTATAAACATAAAGGTAATGAATAAATTTTATAAAACATATCATTTTTATAATCTCACACTACTAAGGAACGAAATAAATAGCTTATATCAAAATAATTATAAGTACAACGATTCTCGCATTTATAACATACTAATAGATTCCATTAAAAGTTCAAAAAATCAAATAGACACCATCGACTCAAAAAGAAAGAAGAAAGGTCTAATTAACGGTTTAGGAAAAGTTATATCTTGGGTCACTGGCAACATGGACTCAGAGGATAAAGAGCACTACGATAATTTAATACAACATATGTTGTTAAACGAAAGGTCCAGTAAAGTAAATGAGTTAAATTTAATTAATACAAATAAGGATCTCCTAAAGAAATATGAACGAGATATAAAACTAATCAATTTTAATTCACGCGTTATCGAAAGAAATTTTAATAAAGTAGATTTAAATTTGCAGTCCTATGAATATTTAATGCATATAAAAAACATCAGAGATAAAGTATCAAATTTAGCAATATCCCTTGAATTTTGCAAGTTAGGAATAATTCACTCATTTTTAATGCAAGATGTAATGGCAACACTACCGTCAAATATCAGCTTAATTTCCACGGACAAAGAAATACTTTGGGCTAATTCGAAAATATACTGTTCTGAATTAAAGATGCTATACACGTCTTTGTTGACTTACCTATAAAAGAAAAATTATATAATGGACACTTATTGATAACTATTCCTGTATTTAGAAATAATGAATATTATATTATAAATAATAAACATAAATTAATCATAGAATACGAAGATAATTATTATAGAAGTAATTGTATTTACGTAAAAGAGTATTATTGTAATAATATGACTCTATTAGAAGATAAGTGTATAAATGATATCCTTAAAAATGGTAATAGTAATAATTGCATAAAAAACAAATGTAATCAACAAAACATATGGTATGAAGAATATACTAAACAATATCTTGTATATAAAACAACTAGATTAGTTCATTGTAAAAACGAAAGTCTATTTTTACCTAAAGTAAGCCTTGTAAATGTAAGTTTAGAAGATTGTTATCCAGAATTAAAAATTGTACATAAACATAATCCTCATCATGAGTTACAACCTTACTATACTAACTTGTTTGAAAATGAAACCATGATTAATGATCTAAATATAACTATTAAACCTTATGAAGAATTTTTAGAAATAAGTATTAACTCTTATGTGTACTATATTATTACTTGTCTGATAATTATTATATTTTGTATACTATTATTTTTATATTGTTGTAACAAAAAATGTAAACCTGAAACTCCCGTAATTACCTATTACCCTACTGCTCCTATTGCAAATACCAAGTCATTATTTAAATAATTAACGTTCCAGGAGTAACGTTGAATCTTCCCCAGGGAGGAGTTAAGGTGCAGGTGCAAGCCTTTTCCTAGAAGCTGATGCATGTACTTTGCTTGTTCTATATAATCCCCCCCTCTCCTCACCATCCTCTCTCTCAGTATGTTCCCACGCAGTTACTTTGTTAGTTGTTCATTAGAATTAGTTATAATTGATACCCTTGATTGTAAATTGTGTTACTTAATAATAAATCCTTTTTAAAAACCCCTTCGGACTTTGCAATAATTTATCTATATAGATTTATAGAAGTTTGTTTTATTAAATGTAAAATTGCCAAATCTGCTGACGTTTCCTCGCAAATAAATGTTTATAATTTTCAAAAAAAAAATTAAGAACTGGTTTTGAATGAATTTTTTATTTTGAAAATATTCAATATAATGATAATAAATGGTCTAACAAATAAGTCAAAAAATGTATATATTAAAAAGTACGAAGTAATATTAATATTAAAAATTAAGTATAAAAAAAGAGACGATATTTCAACCATGACCAAAATTAGTAAAGGATATGAGTTTTATAATCATATGAGTAAAATAAAGAAAATATAATTTGCATTTTAATAAGGAAGAACATTCCCAAGTTAAAAAAAACAACTGAAATAGACAGGTAAATGATAAGCAAATGCAGTAGTTCCTTATTATTGTGAAAATTGTACAAGCCTGTCCACATCTGGTGAGGAGTCTATAACTTGTGATTTATTCCATTTGGTTTTATTACAATTTCACCATCACTTATTATTTATACTACTAGTACTGTTTACTTGCTTGTGTTGGTTTTTGCAGCATATTACTATTAGTTTTAAATAACATAAATATGCATTCGCTATACAGATATATAACTCTGCCAATTAGTATAAATGGTTCACGTGACAAGTATCCATTCATGTAACCACGATAGTATTTGCCAATTTTCCAGTTTTCAGTTGCCAGCTTTCTGTAATTTATTTTTCATAAAGAATATAAAAAATTAATTAATTAATATATACAATTATAAACAAAAGGTATACTCTTCCAAGACACTTCCACTCCAACCCACTTATAAACACTAACAGAAATAAATCAAAACCATTGACAAATTCCCAGAGAATCTGATGGAGAGACTCCCTACTTGGAAATACCCATTTTTCATTTCAGATCAACTTGAAGTAAACCTTTGTATATCAGCATGTCTTCTAATTCTGTCAATAGGCATGGGTGTAAACTAAATAATAAAGTGAAGAAACATAGTAAGCATTTTCGATAGTATTTTATACATCCAATTTTAATGTTATTTTCGATTCTTTTGCGAAATACATTTAAATATCACTCACTTAAAGTATTTTGATAAATTAATGTATGCAAAACTAATCAACAGCATTTGCTTGGTGGGGTGGCCGTTAAAACCATTAGAAGCTGAACAAACGGAAAATCGGAATGAAATTAAAGAGATACAGTCATCACCGGCTGAGAAAGCTGTTAATTACAGGACTTATGTTAATTAATCATATTTCGGAGGCTGTGGTTAATTAAAACTGAAAGATGAATGGGGAGCGAATTAGCGAGCGTAAGAAGTAGATAGGAATATGTCAAGGGATGGGAGGAAACGAATAGCCTCTCTCGCCGAAAGGGATTTAATCCGTGAGGGTGGTTGAGAAATTAGCAATTAATTTAGGTTCCAAACCCTTCAGCGGCCATTGTGCTCGAGGACAGACCATAAATCCGGGATTACTGCCCGGACCAAGGATGAGGAGAAGTGAAAAAAATGATAACAGCGTGCAAAGAGGAATGCTCGTTTTCCACTTGTTAACTCTTACGGAAAAATGCCCTTTAACAGCGTTATTTTCTTCTCTTAACTCAGGATTTTCTTGTAGTGTGTGTCCGACCGAGTAAAATTTCTTTTGCAATGTCATAATGTATCTTCAATGTTATGTTATGTTCAAACTTATATCATCGGCACTAAAGAATTCTATTAGTAAAACATATGTAAATTAATTCATCAATCCTACAAAAACGTATTGTAAACACAATAGCGCATTGTACTGACAAGGGGAGGACACTATCAGTCCCTTACCGATCTTGTTGACAATTGTTTTGGAGGATCCTGGTTAAAAAATATTAGAGAAGTATTTTGCCATTCCGACATATGGACCCGAGAAACCTAGAAAAAAAATAAATGACACTTATTTTATGCCATGAGTTTAAAAAACAATATCGACATGATTCTTGCACCAAAATTTTTGTTTTTGACTGCAGATTCAAAGAAAAATGCTGCCGCTTGGATAGATAATAATAATAGCCTTTTATTATGTCCATTACTCAACAAATAAACCATAATTCAAATAAATACAATAAAAATAAAAATTTGACATATCTTTATATAGTCCACAAATTATCATATTTACAAACAAAATTCTTCTGTGAGTTTCAACATGGGCCTTCCATCAGACAGTATAGGTCTAGACTTTCCCAGGTGACCAGCCTACTGGGAAGCCGGGTTCGCGTTTTGGATCCACTTCTCTTTCCATATATCTATATCCCTTGCCATTCTCCACCATAGTGGTCCGGCTTTCTTCTTAAAGAAGTCACTCCATCTTTTCAACTGTCTTCCTCTTCGCCTTTTGTAGTGATAAGGTGTCTAAACAGTCACTTCCATTGACCATCTTTTATCAGTTCTCCTTAAGATGGTGAATTATGTCTTTCAGGCCAGTCTTCTCTCTGATGATACAACTCCTAACCTTCTCCTTCCTACTTATCTTTATCATATTTCTTTCTATTCCTCTTTGCCAGCTTATCAGTTTCCTTGTTTGGGCTTTCGTTAGGGACTTTGGTTAGGAGTGGTATGTTATGGATAGATATGTTAAAATTAATGGATAATGGTTTAGGCTGATTAAATTATAAAAAAATTAATAGATCTTCAAGCAAACTGCCTTTATAGTTTTTTTTACACAATTAACACAACTTTCTACAAAAACAAATTACGTCATATTCTAATTCAACATTCAAAAGAACGCTTAAAAAATAAAAATAAAAATCGTAACCTTCAAAATTTTACCTTAACCTAATTGTAAGCAAAATACTTTGGTGTTTTTTTTCCACCATAAAAAATAAAATTTTAACATGATCTTGAATTTCACTGTTGTAGACCTATTACTCTGGGATGAAACTCTTTTTCTTCTGATTTTCATCTTGAACGACATTTTTACCACCTTCATTTGAGGCCGATTCAAAACAAGCATATCAATTGCAGATATACTATTTTATTCTACTCACTTCTGTGAAGGCTTCAATAGTAGCATCAACGCTGATGGTGTTTAGTCCTCTTCACTTTTTTTTTTTATTTTAGTCTTGTTAACACCATGGTCGCTGACCTTTTAAATAACATATAAATTCGTAATTCTTGATTTCTAATAGTGTTCTGTACAGCGAAAAACCAAATACAAAAGTTTTAACATTTTTTAAGCTCGTATTGCGGATGTAATCGCTACTTGCTGGTTAAATTGAAAGTACTCGCAAAGACAACATCGATAATCAATCAACGAACTTCGAAAATATTTCAAATATTTTGATATTATATGCATTCCTGCATCAATATTATAAATATATAATACAGATATGATGCAATAATCACATGGTTCTATAAAAAAGAACGGTCCGCTCTTTTCAGGAAGTTTTCGATCTCACTGACATAAAACCGTAAGGAACTTTATAGCAATGTGCGACCCATAATAAATCCTAAGGCAGAGAACTTCTGTATAATATACGTCGAGCACGGGTGAATGATGATACAACCAACAGTGGAAGGAAGTCACAGCCAACTTGATTAGACAGGCTTTCTGTTCCCGAATTATGGGTGCCGTTC
This sequence comes from Euschistus heros, assembly GCA_003667255.2. Taxonomy (NCBI): domain Eukaryota; kingdom Metazoa; phylum Arthropoda; class Insecta; order Hemiptera; family Pentatomidae; genus Euschistus; species Euschistus heros. The sequence continues at coordinate 97,905 of RCWM02000093.1, forward strand.
CTTGTAGTTCTCACCGATTTATGGCTGCTTTCCTGAAGTCGATGGACGCAGCACTGTGTCGGGAGGCTAGGAACATTTTGGAACTTACAGACTATCTACAAAGCATAACTTCACTCACTAAAAAACAATTAAATAATAACATGTATCCTTAGATAGCTTAGAACCCTAGCTATCTCTGCGCAGAGTAGACCCCATTCGAGGCCTTCTCAGCTATAATACATTTCTTCAAAGTTTAAACAGGAAAAAAAATGTTTTTTTTCTATAGTTAAATATGCCCTGTAATTATCAATAGCAGTGTATTTTTTTCACTCTGAATTTTGACTATATCCCAACAAGTCGTTTTACAAAAATTCTATATACTTTTCACAACTCTTTTTCCATTAACTTACTCCAATTTTTTGTCGGTAATGTGTGGTTCTTTTTAAGAAAAATATTTTTGAAGATATTTCAATCAAATTTTAATATATTTATAAATGTATAGGAAATGAGTTAACATGTTATCAGCGAAAATCATAAATACAAAGTAGGTATTATTGAAAAAAAAGGTAAATTGAAAATAAGAAAAAAACTTAATTTCTTCCTAACTGGGAAAAATAATAGATAATAGATGTCATATTCTACTACTTTTATAACTCGTGCATCTGATAAGGAAGCTGTCGTCGAATATTCCATCCGAGCAACACCAACAGAGCTAAAGCGTGTCAAAATGTTACATTTTTGAGTGAGATAAAACTGTTACAAATTTTGAAAAAATGTGCGAAAAAAATATGCGAACTACTTATGCTTCTGTCTTCCACATTTAATCGAATAAAATCAATGATCATTGAAGAACAAATTTTACAATATTTATTATGTTTTACGCGTATACGTATAATTGGGTATGGGCTATACTGTCATAAATTGACTAACATCTGACAGGTCTGATATAAAAAAAAATATTTTACTTATGTAATACGGTCGATATCCAACCTGAGCATTGGATATCGACCGTATTACTTGGGCTCAGTTCTGACGAAAGCAACAAAGCTTTGGTAAGTGGCAATAAGACTTGGTGTTAACCTTTAGCGGTGCTGGAAGTAGTCTTTGAAACTGATTGCCATCTCTGCTAGGGCATTATGCTAAGGGGGCATTATGCTAACCTTTCCGTCCAAACGCCTTTGAATACGTTCGTTGATTCCTAGGGTCCATCCCTAATACTCAAAGAGTCGTCTTCAAAGGCAAACGAATGCTCGTTCGAACCACATTCGTTCTGTACTCCCTCCTTCTAAAAAATTTCTCTTTTTCAATAACTTTCCGGGGCTCGGTTCAATATCCGCTATAGCTGCGAAAATAACGAGGATGCAGTCAATAAATAAATACTTGAATGAACTAATGAGCATTGCACTTGTTTCATCAAAATACTGACACTATAAGTTGCTAAATTGAAAAAACGCTTAATTCCCAATCTACCACATGCAAAGGTTGCGTTGAAATCGATCGATTTTATTTTTCGAGATCAAAATGAATTCAACTATTTTAACGCATCATATCGTTTATTATTAGTAATTACTTTAAATATATTTGTGGAAGCCGGAAGATATATATATATATATATATATATATATATATATATATATATATATATATATATATATATATATATATATATATATTTTCAAATACTTAAGAAAGACAATCTGCTGGAAAAATATATATTGAGATCTCAAAGTCTTCACAACTATTACGACAAAACAAGTATTTTAAAAAATAATAATAATATCTTTTAGTTGTTTCTAAAGACTTCCTGTGCTTCTGGGCTCCAGTTCATTAGGTATCTGCGTCAGTTAGGAATCCACTGCAAATAATTTCGACAAATTAATGGACAAACTGCAGTATATGTTACGGAGATCGTTCAATTAACTAAATTAAAATAGAGATGGGCAATTTCGAGATTTTAATCAACAATTTTATTCTTATTAATTCAATATTTTTAATTTAATTGAGTATTAATAACTTTCTTATTGTGTCATAAGGAAACATGAATTTTTCACATTTTTTATTTTAGTCGTGTCAAAAACTAGTAGCACTTAAACTATTCGAACTTTCAATTTGTGAAATTGCATTTACTCATCATCATAGTAAAACTGCTTTTACACGAACGATAAACAGTACATTGTAATTTTTTTTCAACACTATATTATTTAAAATTAAAATAAATAAAATGATGAATATTAGTAAAAATTAAATAGAACTGAAAGAAAAGAAACACATGATATCAGAAGTAAATAACAATAAGGAAAACAAGCTTATTCCAATTTTAGGATTAGAGTTTGTTTTCTTACCACAGAAAAAATATAAAGCATTCCTATTTATATTATTATTATAGAAGAGACAAACATCCTAAGTTGGAAAATACAGTTTAGACACTTGTTTCACTAATAAGATATTGATTTCCATAGCATGTCATCACTTCGTAGTATGTTTTCCCTTGAAATAAAAAAAAGGTTAGTCAAAATTTTCTAGATCCCCTCTCTTTGTAACTTATTTGCCAATTATTGTAGAAATGTAGGGGCAAGTAAAATTATAAAGATAAAAAATATACTATAGATAAAAGAAATTTTCACTGGACGAGTCTAGTGCCTTGTTCTCTTTTACGCTCAAAATCAAATAAACATGATCTAGTATTGTTAATAAATTCGGTTGAATTGACAGGTATAAAAATTAATTGTGATGGGAGATTAAAATAAACAGCTTCTGATTTTAATAAGAAAAAAAAACAGTCATTATTTTAGAATTAGTCGTAATTATTTAATAACCTCTTGTTTTAATTTCCAGTGTTAAAAGAAAAAAAAAAATTTTCTGAAAAATAATTGAAATAAACTGAGAAAGAAGTGGCTGTGCGAACACCTTCTGGTGACCTCTTTGCCGATTCAGGACACAACCGGCCACGGCCACTCAGAGAATTAGCCGGGTGATTGCCAAGTAGGGGATAGACTGCCAAGATGTGCTCCGAAACCAGATGAGTATACCAACTGTCCCTTACTTCGTTTACACATTTAAGTAGCGCCAAAGTATTTATTGTTTCTTTCAAAGTGTTATGTATGACGTCATACTATTAAAATGATTGAGACCTTATGGGAAGAGTGTAACCTTCCTGAGGGGTCATTTTTGTAATTAGATTAAAGCACATGTTTTGTTAATGAGAAATAAAACAGTGAATATTATTAGTAATTTATTGTTTCTTTCATTCCTTGCTGCAGACATAAAAATTGGCGACGAGGATGGACACTGACTGTTTAATTTAAAAGTGTTAAAGTGGTGTTAAAACAATGACGGACTTGGCCTCACAACTTGCAGAGTTAACTACTTTGGTTCAACAATTGGCTACCGTTCAACTTAATGTGAGTAATAAAAACACTTTACCAAATTTCACATTCGAACCATACAGCTCTGTTAATAATGAATCTGTCACCTACTATTTCGACCGATTCCAAAAACAATTATCACTTTGTTGCGTTGCCGAAGAGCAATGGGCTGATTGTTTACAAGTTCATATGAGTTTGAACTAAATAATACAGTACGTGATTTGCTCTATCCATCTTTACCGAAGGACAAAAATTTCAAAGAGATGGTCAAAGTTCTAAGTGATCATTTCCTGGAATCCAAAAATAAGTATAGTGAGGCAATAAAGTTCCGAAAAATAGTTCAGCAACCAAAACGGTTGTCGATTACACAATCCGTTTAAAGACCGGAGCCAGATACTGTGAATTTAACGATTTCCTGGACTACTCTCTCATCATTCAGTTCATTCATGGAGTCTTCGATGATGCAGCTCGAGATAGCATTAACATTAAAAAGCCATCCAAATTCTCTGAGGCCCTTGAAATTGCTCAAAATTTAGAGCCTACAAGGGCTGCCTCTTCAGAAATAAAGTTTCAAGCAAAATAAACCATCCACTCTGCACAAATTTGCACATGCTAGCCGCCCTTATTCTAGCTCTAGACCATCGGCTCGTTCAACCAATAAATCTCGAAACAGCAGTGTGAGAGATCCCCACACCCACAAAAATGACTATCAGCCCGAACCATCCACCTGTTGGGGATGTGGTGGTCATCATTGGCGGAAGCACTGCTCTTTTCATAATTCTATCTGCAAGAAATGTAATAAAAAAGGTCACATTGCAGCAGTCTGTCGCAGTTCTAATTTAGAACAGATTAATGAACAAAATTGCTCTGAAACACCTACTTCTTTCAGCACTCAGTCGAAAGTTACTTATTTCAGATTGATGACTCTATGAACAGAATTGGTATAGAACAGTTGCATTCACCCTCACCTCTCATCGTGTCGGTCACCATTAATGATAAAACAATTGATATGGAAATAGACACTTGAGGTGCTTGTGCCATGGTTAGTAGCACTACTTCAGAAAATTTCTTCAGTTGAGAAACGTCTACCATCCACTCAAACCTTTCTTAGCTATACTAAAACCCAATTCCGCTGCATGGGTTATCTCCCAGTCAAAGTCACATTCCGAGGCCGCACATGCTCTCTAAATTTATATGTAACATCAATGGAGACAGGCAGGATTTTCGGCCGTGAGTGGATCAATCATTTTGCTGATTTGCTAACATTTCAAGAATTTTTTCCACCATCTCTCAAAATTTCTTCTGTGATTCCTATCAATCCTGAAAAACTCCTAGATGAGCTTTGCTCAAATTTAGCGATCTATTCGAATAGACAGCAGGTACCTTGGTTGGGCCACCAGTTGATATTACTTTGCGAGACATAAGCCAGTTTTTGATCGTGCAAGACCAATTCCCCATGCACTTCGAGACACCTATGCTGATGAGATAAATAAGAAAATTGAAGCTGGGTTCTTTCAACAAGTTCAAACTTCGCAATGGGCGTCTCCAACTCACATCGTCATGAAAGGCAGTAAAATGAGGATAACAGGTGACTACAAAGCTACACTCAATCCACAACTGGTCGTTGATGAATATCCAATTCCTCGTATTGAGGACCTGTTTCAAAAACTAAAGGGTGCAACTAAATTCTCAAGGCTAGACATTACAGATGCCTTCATGAGCTTGCCTTGTGGTGAAAAATCCTTTGAAGCCATGACTTTAAACACACCAACTCATGGGCTCATCAGACCAACACGATTACAGTATGGAGTCGCTAGTATTCCCGCTATCTGGCAACGATGCATCAAAAAAGTTCTGGATAACCTCGACTGCGCCAGTAATTTTTATGACGATATAATTGTTTATTCAACCTCTGATGAGGGAATGACTCGAGCGCTTGAATCAACATTTTCGGCTCTTAAGAAGTCTGGTTTAAAACTTCGAAGATCCAAGTGTGAGTTTCTCCTTGATCAAATAGACTTCTTAGGACATACGATAGATGCAGCAGGATCGCACTGCCAAAAGAAACATATTGAAGCTGGTTTAAATTCACCTTTGCCTTCCACTGCTGAGGAAATGCGTACTTTTTTAGGTAAAGTCACATGCGACCATGCTTTTATTTCAAACTTATCTACTGTCAACGCGCCGCTCCGAGAGTTGCTTGCCTCTTCGAAATTGACATGGACTAAAGATGTCAGGAATGCATATGATCACCTGGAAAAAGAACTGATTTCAAATAGAGTTCTTACACCTTATGACCCAAAACTTCCCTTAATTCTCGCCACGGATGCTAGCCCGGTAGGGTTGGGATCTGTGATGTCACACATTATGCCTGATGGCTCAGAACGCGCGATTGGATACGCTAGCAAAGCTCTTAATGCCACAGAGAAACGCTACCCACAAGTAGATCGTGAGGCGCTTGCTATTGTCTGGAGTGTTAAAAAGTTCTTTCCATATGTTTATGCTCGTAAATTTACCATATACACAGAAAAACAAGCCCATCTCTCACATTTTCGGCCCTAACGCTCAGCTGCCACAGTTCACACTTTCTCGTTGCAACAATTACGCAAGTTACCTGGCTAATTTTAACTACGACATTAGGTACAAGGCTAGTAATCAGAACTGCAACGCTGACCTCCTTTCTAGAGCTGTGAGATCAACTGACAATGAAAACTCTTCTTTTTAAGTCAATCAGCTTCCATTCGAGGACCATGGTGACGACTTCGACAAGTTTGTGCAGCATCAGCTTCGCCAGACTCGCCTTACTTCAAAGGAGATTGCTGCAGAAACTCGCCGTGACCCACATATGTCCGCATTACTGTCTGCGATACATGAGGTACAAAATCTCAGGTCTCTTGAGTGCACAGGAAGAGAAACAGAATACACCACTACCGATGGATGTCTCATGCTTGGCCACAGAGTTGTTATCCCACCAAGGTTTCGTCAAATGCACTTAGAAGAACTCCATCTTGCTCACATTGGAGTGTTTAAAATGAAAGGTCTAGCTCGCTCTCTCATTTATTGGCCGAGCATTGATCAAGCATTGATGTTGTGCCTGCCTGAAGAATTCCAAAATGCCTCCTCAGTTTCGTTCACATCACTGGGAATACCCAAACGCTCCCTGGAAAAGAATTCACGTAGACTATTGTTCGGTGCTTGGGAAGAACCTGCTGATAATTATCGATGCATACTCTAAGTGGATGACAGTTGCAATTACGAACTCAACTACTTCACAAACCACAGCCAATATCCTTGAAGATGCCTTTGCTCAGTTCGGAGTTCCCAAAGTAATCGTTTCTGACAACGGTCCACAGTTCTGCACAGAATATTTCCAGGATTTTCTAAAAAAAACAAGGTGTTCGATTTCGTCGTACTACAACAGTTTACCATCCATCGACTAATGGTCAGGCAGATCGTAGTGTTCAGACCTTGAAGAGAATGCTACACACTTCAGGAGCTACAAGCAACAAAACATCCAGCACCATATTAACAAATTCCTTCTTCAGTACCACAAGTCTCCTCACCAAACAACAGGACAGCCCCCATCCCTTCTTTTTCTGGGAAGAGTCATTCGGTCCAGACTGGATCTTGTAAAGCCGAATATCAAGAGCAGGATGACGGAAAGGCAACTAGAAAACGAGGCATCAAATCCCGTACCTTTTCTATAGGAGACTCAGTCATGTTTCGCTCTTACAGTGACGCAACTGACAAATGGGTACCGGGAGTGGTTGTGACAAAGCTGGAAGACCTGCATTATGAAATAGACTATAATGGGAACTATTTCAAGCGGCACATTGACCAAAATCTACCAAGGTCTATGGATACCTCCAGCGAACCGATAAGCGATCGTTGCCTGTCAGACTCAAATGATAAAAGGACTCACAGATCTGAGAATCAGAATTATTCTCCTTCACTCTCGCCTTATCTACGTGATCCTACATGTTTCTCTCCTCTTGATAGGGAACAAATAATCTCAAGAGAAACCTCAACCCAACGTAACCCGTAACTAGGACATAGGGAACAGGTGATACAACACATTCCCCCATCCGCACCAGGTCCATCAATATTAGAGCCGACCACCCCAGAAGATTCCAGACGGTATCCACAGCGCACAAGGGAACAAAAAATATTCTCGCCAACTTCCAGTTAGTGTTTGTGTTCAGTGAGTGCTTCCTCAGACTGCGTGCAGTTGTGCTGGTGTTGTTTATAGTGTTTTGGTTAAAAATATGAGGGTTGTTATGTATGACGTCAAACTATTAAAATGATTGAGACCTTATGGGAAGAGTGTAACCTTCCTGAGGGGTCATTTTTGTAATTAGATTAAAGCACATGTTAGTTTTGTTAATGAGAAAGTGAATATTATTAGTGAGAACAGTGAATATTATTAGTGATTTCTTTTTCTTTCATTCCTTGCTGCAGACATAAAACAAAGTATTTAGACAAACCTTATATTACGAAAGTTACCTTCTTAAACTAACTAAAAAGATTTTTCGTCCAAACAATTGAAGTAATCGTAAATAAGTAGATAAGTCGAATTATCTTGAAAATGAGTTAACTATTAAACTTCAAAGCAGGATTTTTAATACCTGTGTAATGAAAAATTTGTTAAGTTGTTCTTATTAACAAAGCTTTTAAGTATCTATTTTGGTGCTAATGGTATTTTTAGAGTTTGAGAATTGAGGAAAACAATCAAAAGTGCACAATTTTGACTTATCCACTTCACAACAGCCAGGGATACATAACCGTTTGTACAAGAGCGCAGTAGCCCACTAATCTATTTCTATTTATCATCACAAACATTTCTTCAAATGAATCCCTTCAAAGGTGTCCAAATTCGGCTCGATAAAGCAATTATACGTCTTACTATTAATGTTTTGCAGGGTGTTAGTATATAAAGTATACATTAAAAGAAACACTAAGTCCCGAACCCCACTAGTGAAGGGCCGTTCCGACTTAGAAGTGGAATGAGATTTTACGTTCCATTCCACGACTGGAACCAGTTCCAGTTTTCGTTCCGTTCCACGTCAGTTTGACTAATCTACTACATACTTGTGAAGAGCCGTTCTGAGATAAAAGTGGAATAAGAATTTACGGGTTGTTCCACTTTTCGTTCCACGTCAGTTTGACTAACCTACTACCTATGTACCATGCATTTTCGTTCCATTCCTTGTTGTGACTTCGGGCTGTAAACCTCCTCCTTTTATTTTATAATAAAAAATTTTATTTTTAAGAAGGTTTAAATAGCTAAGTATACTTATAAAAGAAATGTATACTTTTAAAATAGTTTTATTCGATCAATAATTTAATTTTGGGGGAGGGGGGAAGTTACCTCAAGTAAAGTGCACAATTGAGCGAGGATTTTCCAACAACATTCGTTCCGAGAAAAAAAAGGAGTAATCAATTCTTGTAACTGCTCCATTAGCTTTTAAACAAATAGCAAAAAAATCATTTAATTACATAAGCAGTAAAACCTTGTGTGGTTCATTTCTCTGAATTCGAAAGATGAAGCCGAGCTCTGTCGTAGAATAGCAAATTTTAAAGAAAACGGTTTTTTTTTGAAGATGCCAATGTACAGGATGGTAGAGCGATGGAGTGGGAAGAGGAAATCAACAGCGGAAGGATCAACGCAACAAAGCAGTCGGAACGACCTTGGGTGGAATGAAACCAGAGGTACAATCTAAACCCTACTACACCGAGGGAACGAAACGAGAGATCTCTTGGCGTTGGTTTTCGTTCCAAACCGGTTCAAAGTTGGAACCAGTTCCACTCAGAACGACCCATCACTAACCCACACCCAATAATTTAAGAGGTGGAATTGCAGTTATCGCAGTTCCCAGTAAGAATATGGAGGAAAAAAATCTGATATACTGTGCGAGATCGGGACCGTGACATAAAGGAAATCAAGGGCACAGTCAGTAAACAGACAGACCACGCTTTTGAAAATTCGGAGAGGCTTAAATCTTAAGAAGAGTGGGCCAAAAGACAGAGGAATTGATTGAAAAAATTATTAATGGAAAATATAATTTGAAAGGAGTTATAAAAAAAATAGAGAGGTGAGGCTAAATCAAACGGAGCAGGCTCACCTCTCGAATTCACTAGAAATAAGAGGTGTTCTTTAAAATCTGAGAATCAACTGAGGGGCGTAGTTTGTTCTGTCGGTGCGGCGGCTCTGGGAATTAAACTCAACGTTGAAGACATAGACCGGGTCGAAAGGAAAAGACAAAGAAAAGAGGATCCTCGGCCACCGTCAATCGTGCGCTTTGTCCGCCAGATGACCAGAGACGAGGTTATTCACCTTCGAAAAGTAAAAAGAGGTTTTAGCACAAGACACCTCGGCTGGGTAAAAAATCAAACGAAAAAAAATATACGTCGGCAAAGAGATGACCCTCGGTAACGGCATCTTTACTGGCTAGCGAGGCAGAAGAGGGCGGCTGGCAAAGTGAAGTATGTATGGTTCGCGAGAGGCAGGGTTCGCAGCCGGCGTGACGATGGTCAACCTGTTATGATAATTAACAAGAAAAGATTTGGAAGCGTTTAATTGACTGGTTGATTGACTGTTACCCCAAAAATAATTTTTTTTGTTTTTATATTTATTTGTTTAGCTTTTTGGAATTTGATATAGTTGTGTACATTTTATTTTTGTTCACATTTATTTTGAACATAATTATTTATTCTTAAAATTACATATTTATTAATGATATTTTTTGTTTTATCATACTTTATTTATTATTATACGCCAAGATAAAGGTTTCGTTTTGTTTGCAGGTTGGCAGGTTTCGTTTATTTTTTATTGCAGATTTTCTATCAAAGATTACTAGTTCATTTATTTTACTTGTTCTGATAGTACATATAATGTATATTACTTTTTAGCAATTGTACCTTGCTTTTCCTCTCCAAATATCCCCTTTGCTCCCATTTTCCTTTATAGCTTATCCTTTATTCAACCAAGATGAATAACACCCTGTTGACCTGTCATGTTAACTCCCAATCTCTTCCTGCACATTTCGAGGAAATTTCATGATTATTTTCCTTCACAATTTTTACCATATTGTTTGCTGTTTCGGAAACCTGGCACAAACCACATATTCTCTCCTCATCGGTATCCATTCCTAATTATATCCTCATTCGTCATGATCGGGCGGAACGGACTGGTGGTGGCGTTGGTTTGTTCGTTCATGACAGTCTGAGGGTTAAAATCCTTTTCAAATCATAGTGTACCATCCTCCTCAAGTCAAATTTGACTCAACCTTCTAATCCTCACATTTTTACTTATGTTCCCCGCTTACAATAACATAATAATAGCCGGTGATTTTAACACAAATCTCCTTCCCTTTCTCCTGATAAATCTTATTTGATAGACCTAGCTTATTCTCTAATCTATTCATCGTAACCTTTTGAACCTACTCACCACACTCAGTTTTCAGACACTTTACTTTATTTATTTATAGTTGATTCTCATCAAAATTTACTTTCCTTTTCTCAAAATCCAATATCCTTTTTCTGTTGTCACGATCTTATCCAAATCTCCTACAATATTTCCACACCTATGATCCTTAATAAAAAAATTTCCTGGCGCAATCTTAGTTCCTTAACTCCAGAAATATAAACCTTCTACTAGACTCATTATCCCTTTCCATTCGAACCAATCTATTCCTCCCACTCTATAGATGAAATGGTGGAATGCCTTTCATATAATCTACTAACATGTCTTAATCATCTAGCACCGCTCAAAACCTCTACCTTCCGACCTTTACCTGCTCCTTGGATTAATCAAGAAATTAAAGATGTGATGGAAATAAGAGATGCAGCTAAAAGGCGCTTCAGCATTCCAGATTTCCTGATGATTACTCCACTTTCAAATCCCTTCGAAACCTCACCCAGTCTACCATGGCGACGTGCCAAGGCGCAGTATTTTCGTAATATCCTATCCGAAGCTCCAGGATTCAAAATCTAAGTGGAGAATTCTTAGGAAGTTTTCGGTTACGAGTTACTCTTCCAGTGCATATTATCCTGTGAATCCTGACGAACTAAAAAAAAATTCCTTTTTTGTAGATTCCTCTCCCAATGAGCCTCCAATCAATACTTTTATCCTATTCGCCATTCCTCAATTTTCATTTAATCCAGATAACTTTTACTTCTCACTATATCCCCCCTGACGATATATCTTCTGTTTTTAAATGCCGGACAAATGATTTCGGTGCTGAACAAATCCCAGTAAACAATATCAAAATCACTCTTCCTGTCATCCTTCCTGCTCTCAATGCATATTTATAACTTCTCCTTACAAATCTCTTCCTTCCCCACAGGCATGGAAAAAGGTCCTAGTTCGTCCATTGAAATAAAGTTCCTTCACCTACAACATCATCCCATTTTAGGCCTATTTCTATCCTATCAAACCTATCTAAACCACTGAAAGAGTAGTCCATTCTCAACTTGCTACATTCCTTGAAAATAAAGATCTCCTAACTCCTCTTCAATCAGGCTTCCGTTCAGGTATTCTACCCAATCCGCTCTTTTAAAAATTACTCAAGACATTTATTCTTAAATTGACCAACAGAAAATTACGATCCTGATCTCTCTTCGATTTTTGCATCCTCTTTGATTCCGTGGATCATAAAATTCTTCTCACTAAATTACAAAAACTCTCCCTTTCCAATAGTGCGCTTGGCTGGTTCCAGTCCTTCTGATCTATCTGTTCCCAAACAGTTATTGTTCCTAACCAACCTCCTTCAAAATCTGTGCCTCTAACGCGACGAGGGTGTCTTCAGGGATCTTCTCTTTCACCCAACTCTCTTTTTCACTTTATATATAATAATTTGACAGACACCTATTAATAAATTCCCAATATCATTTATATGCTGATGACTTTCAATCTACTTATCGTTTTTTCATCCTTCTTAGATTTTTGAGGCAATCCGTAAGATTCAAGACGACATTAATAGCATTAACGAATGGGCAGTGGAGAATAAGTTACAACTGAACCAGAAAAAACAAGGCAATGCTAATTGGATCGAAACCCTCCTTAATTCCCTTTCCTGTTATCCACCTCTTTATCTCATAACGTTCCTATTCAGTTCACAAACTCTGTCAAAAAACTCGGAGTAGTACTCGATCAACATCTGTATTGGAATAACCATATTTCCCACATTACCCGAAAAACCATCTCGATCCTCAAACAGCTCCTACGATTCCGTAAATCTTTCCCTCGCAATTGCCGTCAATTGTTAGTGTCTTCCCTCATCCTTCCCCACCTCGATTATGGATGCTTAGTATAAAGAGGACTGTCTGGCGAGCTTGAAATGAAGCTTAAAAGATTAATGAACTCCTTTATAAGATTCATTTTTGGGATCCCCAGGCGTTCTCACTTGCTGGTATTCCGAGTTGAGTGGCTTTATCCAAGTTTTCGGCGACAATACTTCCTTGGTTCCTTTCTATTCCAATCCTTAATGTCCAAAAAAACCTTCGTACATTTATGACATCCTTGCCCTTCGTTCTTTCCATTCATCTTTTAAACACCAGATCTCAGCCTATAGATTTGTACATCCCTTCATCGAACTGCTTCCTTTGAAAAATCCTTTATAATCGTGCAGCTTTATTTGGAATTCCATCCCCATTTCGATCCGCAATGCTCCTTCTCTCACTTCTTTAAATATAATTTATTCATCAACCTCCTCAATTATCAATCTTTCCGAAATTATGTAATAATATATTAATGTTAGAATATTTATTTTTATTTTTATTTTGTTATTTACTTATTTTGTTTTTCTTATATAAACCCAAATACTTGTTTTTAATTCTAAAAATTCACCTTATATATATTTATATTTATATACATTTACATTCTATATACGTTGCTGCCCTGATATGTAAGCAGCCAGACAATAATTCCTTTTTATTGTACTTTTCTATTGTTCTTAGGGGACAAGGTGTCCCAGAATAAAGATTATTTTTCATTCATTCATACAAAAAACAAAAAGTAACTTTTATTATAGATTTTTATCATTATATAAAGGATGGGACCGAGGATATTACCTTGAGGAATACCAGCAGTCTGAGGAAAGGTGGGTGAGTATGTAGAATTATGGTTAATTTTAAATACTCTATCAGAAAGATAGGATCGAAGGATGAGGAAATATGTAGAAGGAAGGAATTGGCGAAGTTTATAAAGCAGACCTAGGTGCCATACTCGGTCAAATGCCTGTTCAACGTTAAGAAAGAAACCCGTGCAGTACATCTTGAGCTCCATTGCAGATGAGATAACGTCCACCACACGATGGCATTGTTGGATAGTGGAATGAGACTGGAAAATTTAATATATGAGTTCTTATAGTAAATTTAACCAGCTTTCAGATAAAAAACAAACGTGTTATTCCGGGAACTGGGACTTACCTCAAGTAAAAAATCATCTTTTTTTTTCCTCCCCAAAGCTCTAAAATTATGATGTGGGAAAGAAAGGAATAAAATGAAATTTTTTGTAAATTTGCTTAGCTCTTTTATGTACATATGTGCTAAAAGTAACGTATTCAGAGTTCTGAGATCAAACAGCTTACAACATATGTACATCTTCACCCCACCTCTTCGCTAAACCCAAAGATATTTTGAGGAAGACTTTTTATCACATTTAGAGCTAAGGATGGTGAACAATTTCCTGCAGTCAGATCTTTTTATTTTTGGAGTTGAATCTTCGATGCTAATTTCTGTACTATATCAATGGTACAAGTAAACTATAAACGTTTATAGCAAAAAAATGCACTTTAGAAGTAATAACTTAAAAATAAAAGTTATAATATTGTTGTTCCATTTCAACTGAATGACTACTCAATTTATTCATATATTTTAAACAATGAAATATAATTTTTTTTTAATAATAATACCATCCCAATAACATATTATCCTACCTAATTAAAAGGTTTGGAAATAATTTCTTGATCAATGAATCATTCAGAAAAATGTGTATACAAAAAATAAATAATATTAGACAACATAGTCTGGCGAGAGACGGCAAGCAGTAAGCAGCTCTGTAATTTATCTTCTATTTAGCACTTTTCTTTCGTTAATTTTTCAGGGTTTTTTTTTGTTCGTTTCCGATTCATTCATTAAAATAGTATAAACAGTTGAGTGAAACAGTGAAGGCTTCATTGATAACTTTAAATCAGTAGTAAACAGTTTGAGATCACACAGCTTATCAGAAGTGAAATCCTCAGGGCATTAACTCGTATTTACTACCAACGTAAGTAAATAAACATTTTTAACCGTCATTAACGAGCAATTTAACTTTATTCAAAATGGTTCAGTGCCCAAAATGTGAACAAAATATTTCAAGAGACAATAAGAATAATATTTCATGTCAAAAATGTAAACTATTATTTCACACCCGGTGTTTCGACTTGCATGAGAAGGAATTAGAGGCAATGAAGAAAACTAATAAACCATGGATGTGTCACAACTGTGATATATCCAAAAAGAAAAGTCATGAAATATCTCCTGAGCCATCGGGAACTGACATTCTCGCGGCTGTTAATCGACTGGGAGAGGAGATAAAAATAATAAAAAATTCTTTAGAAAAGTGCGGGGACCTGAACTTTGAGCTAAGTGAGAGACTTACTAAAATCGAGAACCACCTTGAGGGTCAAAATAAATTTATTGAAGACTTAATTAATGAAAACAAAACTTTAAAGGCTAAAGTAGGCCAGATGGAAGTAAGGCTATGCAGCGAATAGTGGCTGCTTTATTTATTTTTTTTTTTTATACCAACAGTTGTAAATTTAGATAAGTTTTCTATTCTGTACTTAAAAAAACAAACATGCACTACTTAAAAACAAATGTCTGCATATTTAGATTGCATTTAAATTCATTTACACAGCCAGATACAGAAACAATATTTTTGTATGTTGAAACTGTGTATTGGAAACTGTTAAAACTATTATGTGTTCCTCTCATTTATTGATTTTTTTTTTTTGTTTTAAATGTTGTTTATTATTGTACAAAGACACTTATTTAATGATGAAAATATATTTTATAGTCCTATCCCTTTCCTTAATAGAGAACTTATTCTTAGTAATGAAAGCTTTGTGTTTAACATTTTCAATCAGTAGTTTGTTGATTGAGATTAATTACCTATTGTTATTATTTTATAATTAGCTTTAATTATTCATGGCATTTTTTTTCTTAGTTGTGCTAACTGAATTTGAAGGCATTCTTAATGCCTGGAATGTTTTAAATTAGTATTCATTAATGAAACTGTCTCATTGTTGTTAAATTATACCTTAATATGAAATGAGAGCTGCAAATTTTATTGTAAGAATTTAAAAGTGCCAATATTGGAATTGATGCTTGCCATATTAAATGTTTTTAAACTACAGTATCAGTAATTATGCCGTCCTTAGAGGTTATCTTGACTTAATTGATGTTTATTTTATTTTTACTGAGATGTTAGTAATATTAGATTGGTATATCTGGTTTTTTTTTTTTTTTTTTTTTTTTTTTTTACCAGAAATCTTATTAAAATATGTCTTTTATTTTTATATCAAGCAAAATAAACATTGAAATATAATTTATATTTTTTTTTTTCCTTGTTGATTGAATCTTTGATATCCTTTCTTATTCATATGATTTTTATTTGAATAAATCATGGTATTTCACAATCTTCTCAAGACACAATCTCTTTTTTTAAGAACAATAGTTATGGAATCCCATACTGCTTAATTAAAATTAAAATTTGCTGACGTGCTTATATTAATGTTGCACATCATATGATTAATTTAATTTAATTTAATTACCATAATACATTAAATGGCTATTATGGATTAATTGATGAAATATATGTCAATAAATAATATAGCTTTATTTTTTATTCACTGATTTTTTAAAAATCCTGACTTGTTATCCTACTTATGTTCTAACTAGCTAGCTATTTAATGTGGTATGATAATTAATAAAGGATTTCGTTCGCCGGATGGTAGCTTGGGTTAAATTGCGGAGAACCTTAAAAGCATGGTAATCATCATCAAGTCTAAGTGCGTCTAAAACGTCTTCGGGCGGCCTCACCTCTTCTTTGCAGGTCTTTTATTTCTAGGCTTGTCCACGGAGCAGGCCGGCGGCGACGAAAGGTACAGGTTTTGAGAGGAGCATGGGTATCAAGGATGGAAAGGAGATTGTCAGTTAGTAATTCAACCATAGTGCCAATAGAGGAACAGGAGTAGATAGGATTCCAATCTAGGATTTCGAGGTCAGGTAAAATTTTGTCTCGCGTGAGGGATTCTGTATAGCGGAAAGTAATTGTTTTGTGGAGGAACGATGGGATTGGGATATCGTAAGAAATTTGTATTAGGTCGTGAGAGGACAGAAACGTAACAGGCTGCTGACATGAGGAAAGGAGTTTTTTTGGGGAGTCTATGACATGCAAGTCCAACCAGGTGTCGGACCCACGGGAGTGATGGGTGGGGTTAAATGGAACAATGAAGAGGTGAAGGGGAAAAAAAAGGTTTTCTAGATGCGTTTTGTCATAAGAGTCAGAAAGGAGATTGGTATTTAGGTCACCAGAAATGATTATATTGGAATAGAGAGGAACATAATTGTAGAGGTTTAATTCAAAGGATTGGTCAAAAGGAACATGAGGGGGACGATAGGCCACAACATACAGGAGGGAATGAAAATTAAAGGATATTTCAACAAAGAGGTACTCAATGTTCGGGAGATTTGAAGGAGGAGAAATATGCAGGACACGGGACTTCAGGCTGTCATGAACATATAGCGCTACTCCGCCTCCGGTCCGGTTAATCCGGTCGTGACGGATGATGGAGTAATTAGGGAGGGAAACCGAGGAAGAAGGAATATAAGGTTTAAGCCAGGTTTCAGAAACTACAATGATGTGGTAACAATTTTGGGTGAAGAACTCTAGGAATTCATCATAGTGAGCTGGGAGGGATTGAGAGGTTATGTGACAGGCAGTTAGGATATTAGTCATATTGGAAGGAGAAGGGAAATATAGGACAGTAAATAAAAGGATGACGCTATAAATGAGATTAAGTTGTAGATGCCGTGAGAAAGAATAACATATTAATAATAGGAGGTTAACTAAGTATGATAATGTAGCAAAGAGATATGAATACCTAAATGCATATGATAACGTAAAATTAAAATATAAGTAGTAATAAGCAGATAAATAATAATAATAGAGAATTAGGTAATTATAGATATGTAAATAAGTGATAAATGAGAGTAAACAAATAAGAGCAATAAACATTAAACAATCAAAAATAATAGAATAGTTATACCGCTGGTAAAAAAAATGAAAGCTTTCTTCAAAATGAGACATGACATAAAAGAAACAACTTGAATTCAATGACAAAAGGCAAAAAAGACTGTGAAGGCACGGGCAGGTGATGAGTACCGAGAGGTCAGCCGAACCAGGTCCAGAGGCTGGTCTATGTAGATCACGGGCTGGCCTTCATCCTTCCGGCAGCGAACTACTCCAGCGAACCACACGTAGTTCAGTTTCCCGGCTGATCTCTTCTGACGGGCGAGCCAGTACAGATGCCTGTTGGTCGGGGTCATCTCCTCGCTAAGATATATCCGGAGGGAGTCATTCTCCTGCCAGCCAATATCGCGCGTTGAGAAGTCCCTCTTGACTTTTCTTTTCTGTACTAATTCGTCCCTTATAGATTGCCGAACGAAGCGCGCTATCACGGGCGGAGGTCGCGGGTCATCTTTTCTGGCCCTTCGGCGTTCTACCAGGTCAAAGTCTTCGACATTGAGCTTAATGCCGAGACCAGCACCCACACATGTCACCAGGGCTGCGGGGGTCTCTCCAGGGCGTACAGGGATGCCGCGAATTTCTAATGGTCTATTTAATAAACCCTGCTCTGCTTTGTTCAGCCTTACTTCCATCTGGCCTACTTTAGCCTTTAAAGTTTTGTTTTCATTAATTAAGTCTTCAATAAATTTATTTTGACCCTCAAGGTGGTTCTCGATTTTAGTAAGTCTCTCACTTAGCTCAAAGTTCAGGTCCCCGCACTTTTCTAAAGAATTTTTTATTATTTTTATCTCCTCTCCCAGTCGATTAACAGCCGCGAGAATGTCAGTTCCCGATGGCTCAGGAGATATTTCATGACTTTTCTTTTTGGATATATCACAGTTGTGACACATCCATGGTTTATTAGTTTTCTTCATTGCCTCTAATTCCTTCTCATGCAAGTCGAAACACCGGGTGTGAAATAATAGTTTACATTTTTGACATGAAATATTATTCTTATTGTCTCTTGAAATATTTTGTTCACATTTTGGGCACTGAACCATTTTGAATAAAGTTAAATTGCTCGTTAATGACGGTTAAAAATGTTTATTTACTTACGTTGGTAGTAAATACGAGTTAATGCCCTGAGGATTTCACTTCTGATAAGCTGTGTGATCTCAAACTGTTTACTACTGATTTAAAGTTATCAATGAAGCCTTCACTGTTTCACTCAACTGTTTATACTATTTTAATGAATGAATCGGAAACGAACAAAAAAAAACCCTGAAAAATTAACGAAAGAAAAGTGCTAAATAGAAGATAAATTACAGAGCTGCTTACTGCTTGCCGTCTCTCGCCAGACTATGTTGTCTAATATTATTTATTTTTTGTATACACATTTTTCTGAATGATTCATTGATCAAGAAATTATTTCCAAACCTTTTAATTAGGTAGGATAATATGTTATTGGGATGGTATTATTATTAAAAAAAAATTATATTTCATTGTTTAAAATATGTGAATAAATTGAGTAGTCATTCAGTTGAAATGGAACAACAATATTATAACTTTTATTTTTAAGTTATTACTTCTAAAGTGCATTTTTTTGCTATAAACGTTTATAGTTTACTTGTACCATTGATATAGTACAGAAATTAGCATCGAAGATTCAACTCCAAAAATAAAAAGATCTGACTGCAGGAAATTGTTCACCATCCTTAGCTCTAAATGTGATAAAAAGTCTTCCTCAAAATATCTTTGGGTTTAGCGAAGAGGTGGGGTGAAGATGTACATATGTTGTAAGCTGTTTGATCTCAGAACTCTGAATACGTTACTTTTAGCACATATGTACATAAAAGAGCTAAGCAAATTTACAAAAAATTTCATTTTATTCCTTTCTTTCCCAAATCATTTCTGGTGACCTAAATACCAATCTCCTTTCTGACTCTTATGACAAAACGCATCTAGAAAACCTTTTTTTTCCCCTTCACCTCTTCATTGTTCCATTTAACCCCACCCATCACTCCCGTGGGTCCGACACCTGGTTGGACTTGCATGTCATAGACTCCCCAAAAAAACTCCTTTCCTCATGTCAGCAGCCTGTTACGTTTCTGTCCTCTCACGACCTAATACAAATTTCTTACGATATCCCAATCCCATCGTTCCTCCACAAAACAATTACTTTCCGCTATACAGAATCCCTCACGCGAGACAAAATTTTACCTGACCTCGAAATCCTAGATTGGAATCCTATCTACTCCTGTTCCTCTATTGGCACTATGGTTGAATTACTAACTGACAATCTCCTTTCCATCCTTGATACCCATGCTCCTCTCAAAACCTGTACCTTTCGTCGCCGCCGGCCTGCTCCGTGGACAAGCCTAGAAATAAAAGACCTGCAAAGAAGAGGTGAGGCCGCCCGAAGACGTTTTAGACGCACTTAGACTTGATGATGATTACCATGCTTTTAAGGTTCTCCGCAATTTAACCCAAGCTACCATCCGGCGAACGAAATCCTTTATTAATTATCATACCACATTAAATAGCTAGCTAGTTAGAACATAAGTAGGATAACAAGTCAGGATTTTTAAAAATAATTCAGTGAATAAAAAATAAAGCTATATTATTTATTGACATATATTTCATCAATTAATCCATAATAGCCATTTAATGTATTATGGTAATTAAATTAAATTAAATTAATCATATGATGTGCAACATTAATATAAGCACGTCAGCAAATTTTAATTTTAATTAAGCAGTATGGGATTCCATAACTATTGTTCTTAAAAAAAGAGATTGTGTCTTGAGAAGATTGTGAAATACCATGATTTATTCAAATAAAAATCATATGAATAAGAAAGGATATCAAAGATTCAATCAACAAGGAAAAAAAAATATATAAATTATATTTCAATGTTTATTTTGCTTGATATAAAAATAAAAGACATATTTTAATAAGATTTCTGGTAAAACAAAAAAAAAAAAAAAAACCAGATATACCAAGCTAATATTACTAACATCTCAGTAAAAATAAAATAAACATCAATTAAGTCAAGATAACCTCTAAGGACGGCATAATTACTGATACTGTAGTTTAAAAACATTTAATATGGCAAGCATCAATTCCAATATTGGCACTTTTAAATTCTTACAATAAAATTTGCAGCTCTCATTTCATATTAAGGTATAATTTAACAACAATGAGACAGTTTCATTAATGAATACTAATTTAAAACATTCCAGGCATTAAGAATGCCTTCAAATTCAGTTAGCACAACTAAGAAAAAAAATGCCATGAATAATTAAAGCTAATTATAAAATAATAACAATAGGTAATTAATCTCAATCAACAAACTACTGATTGAAAATGTTAAACACAAAGCTTTCATTACTAAGAATAAGTTCTCTATTAAGGAAAGGGATAGGACTATAAAATATATTTTCATCATTAAATAAGTGTCTTTGTACAATAATAAACAACATTTAAAACAAAAAAAAAATCAATAAATGAGAGGAACACATAATAGTTTTAACAGTTTCCAATACACAGTTTCAACATACAAAAATATTGTTTCTGTATCTGGCTGTGTAAATGAATTTAAATGCAATCTAAATATGCAGACATTTGTTTTTAAGTAGTGCATGTTTGTTTTTTTAAGTACAGAATAGAAAACTTATCTAAATTTACAACTGTTGGTATAAAAAAAAAAAATAAATAAAGCAGCCACTATTCGCTGCATACATTTTTAAAAAAATAAATTAATTAAATTTTTTTTTTAAAACACTATTGAAGTATAAATACAACATAGCCCATTATAAGAGTGTATATAATAAATAAAAACAGACTAACAAATAATACAAAACTCTGAACCATAAAATTTTGTATACAATCAAAAGAATTAAAAACTGCTATTTAATGTTAAGTTATATGTTTTTCTAGTTATAATGTTAAGTTCTGAAATAGACATTACTTATCCATAGAAAACATTTTTAACACACCTATTAAATTAAACTCGTAATACATCAAAAAAATTTATGATATGAAAGCTTGCCTTCAGTAAATATTATCTAATAACAATTATCAAAACATGTCAAGTTACAATATCCAGTTAGACAACATATTACTATATCTCACTCGCAAATGGAACACTGTCTATACTAATGGGATGTATAAAGTATTTAGGAGTTATACTCATATACAGTTTATCTCATTTTTATATAATACTAACAGTACCTTTAATTACTGAACAAAGTCTTACAATCTAATTGTACATTCAATTGATACTTAGCAAATAAATGCCCTCAATTCTCAATAGTATAATCATTTGTAAGATTATATATACTAAATGAAAATAATTCGTGCCAACAAACAACTGCACAATGTTATAACATAGATCCGCCCACTCTTTTTGCCTATTAAAACAATGTTACAAGGTATAAATACATAGTCCCTAGCACCATATCATCTGTAGAAGGAGACATATGATTAAAATTAATAATACTAAAATTAGTTTAAATATATAATTTGTACCATCAATGTTAATAAAGATTAAAATTAATTTCCAAATATAACCCTATGATGACATTTAACATGGTTTTTATGTACAAGAATATTGTAAACAATTACAGAAAAAAGTGTTAAATAATAATAGAGAACAATTTCAGACATCATTCATCTTAAGATTTTTTGAGCACATTAGAATTAATATAGTTATACTTATTTTCAAGTTACAGTTAGTTTTCTTTTATCATGTTTTATTCTCAACAGCTCAGAATAATATGACCCTTTCAAGCTGGTACAAACTACAATTTTGTTTTGCTTTCTGGATATAGTTCATATCAGGATGCTCCAGACAATAGTCAAATACTCCTGCCATCATTCCTCTCTCAATACTTCCCACTTACAACAGAGCTAAACCACTCTTGATTAAAACAAAAATAAAATCACAGCCATTGATATAAATACATGTAGCAAATATTGGATAAAACCATAAAGAAACTCAAAAAAGAGGCATGATACAAGAACAATACCTGAAATAGTTGCAAAATGACAATTTAATAAAAAATCTAAGAGGGCCTATGAAGTTAGGCTAAGGGAAGGCAATCTAAAAGCAAATGAAGACTTAAAATCAGTCCATTGGTAGACATACCCAGTTTGAAATGAGGACATCAGAGGAAGAGTTATATCTCTTTTTTCTTTCAACAAAATATGTACGCATTAATTATGATATATGAGACAAAGGCAGGATTATTTTTAATTTCAGATGGCAAACTTTAGTCAAAACAGGTGTAAAGTCAGATTTCATGTAAACAGCTTCCTACTATGGCCTGATATTACTGAAATGTCAAAGACAACTAATTATAAAACAAAATATATCAGTTATTAAAAATACTTACAAGCAACATGCATGTATAGCACTAAAGAGCAATGCCTTTGATTCTCAAAATTTGAAATATCATTTAAGAAATTCACATAAAAATGATGTTAAACGTCATAAAAAGCTACTGAGCTTAAATTTTTAATATAAAAATATAATATTCAACATATCACCCAAATTGAAGTCAATAAATATAAATATAGCACATAAAGTTAGGATGAATGAATGTAACTATTTATATATAAACAATAAGGTAAAATAAATAACACATTTATATAAACATATAACACACATAAAAAAGAAATTGAAGAGTTCAAATTTGTACATAAAGAGTAACTACGGAACTATAAAAAAAGGTAAATTGGTTATAAGCTTGTCATTGCTGGTGGTCTTGCATAGGCTTTTGGTATGAAACCATACTTTCTGGTTTTTGGAGCATAAGCCCAAAGCCAACCATCGACTGTTTGGTTATTAAGGTCTGCATAGATCCAGTCTCCTCGCCTCACTGAGAGGTCATCGGGTGCTTGTGCCTATTGAAAATTTACAGAATCATAACTAATCTCAAATGACCAAGCACGAATAAAAATGGAAGAACTATAGTTCATATCTAAAAAGAAATAGTAGAATATACCAAAATTGCATATAAAACCAATAATCAACTTAAAATAATTTAAAGCAAATTAACATAGATAAAAGAAAAAAAGTGCTGACTGTCAGTAAATTAAAAATAATTTAAAGAAAATTTATTGTACCTCTCTACCATGAATTTATTTAAAAAACACCTTAATCATCCATCATCTAAAAACATTATTATTGTATTGAAAAATAAGGTAAAATCATTTTTGATTATAAAAGATTTCAATAAATTTCTCTGACTAATTAAATAATTTGTAAATCATTGAGAAACACACTATTTTTTTATTACTAATGATTCTATTATAATATTTCATAGTAACCTTGCAATTTAACACACATTCATAAATAATATTTTATCAGATAGGTTATTTAAACAGGTATGATTTGATATTGTATTAGCACTCGGCTAAAAAAAAAAAAACGACTATTTAATTTTCCTACTATCCTGTGTAGAAATATTGGAATTTATATATGTAACTGACAACATTATCATACTAACCAAAGTTAATGAGTATTAGTTTGATTAAAGAATCTGCTATATACTAAAAAAGTCAACCAAAAACATATAATACAAGAAAGATGTATGTATATTAGCTTCAAACAAGATAATTGGTAAGGAACTAAGAATTTTGCTTGAGCCTCTTTGAAATGATAGATTTTGAGAATTGCCAAAATAAGTAAGTAAAGTTTAAAGAGATCTAGAAAATCTAAACAGATTATTAATCTTTTATCGATTTTGGTATAGAAAATCTATGACAGAATCTAGAATCTAGTGGTGGCTAAATACAAGAATGCATGTTTCAGAAGCCAAAGTTGATCAAAGCTTCTTAGTTTCTTTACACAGAAAAATTTTATAAAACATAAAGAATGATAATGTGAGTGCCGCAAGTTTACGGCTAGATTTCCCTCTGCAAATTGCACTGAACGAAGACAGTTTGAAGGCTGGTTTTGGATTTTTAAAAAACATCTTCTCGGTCGCTTTTTAAATTTAAATTTAAATCGAATCAAACAAGTGGCTAAGCAGGTTATTCATATTTATGTATATAACATGGTTACCACTGATAAGGAATGCTCTTGAGGCAATCACATGAAAACTTATTGACATGAGAGGCTCTTGCCAGAAATACTTCTGAGTTATGGGCTTTTTGCAGAATCCTTGTATTTTCAATAGATTCTACAGGTTGACTTAAAGTGTTTTTGATAGAAGCAGTGTTGTGATTATGTAGGCTCTTCATAAATCTAACATATGGCACCATAAACTCAATTTAATTCAGTTTTGTGACTAATGGGATTTTTTCTATGAACCCCTCACAATTATTAAATAATGGCAGTTTTTTCAAAAATCATATTCCTTTGTAAAAGATTTATTAAACATAATTTTCTTTGAGTAAAGGAAATTTAGATGTGTACTTTACTTACTGTAACTGAGGGCTACTTGGAACAGGTTTTGCATAATTAATAATGCAGCACGATCGTTTTTGTGGATTTAAATTTTCTTGGATCAAATGATAGCTTTAAAAAATGTTTTATAAGTTTTTTATTTGTTTTGAATAAAAAACATTGAAAAAAAAAATCGCTTTTTAGCAAAATGTATCCATAACTCTGCCAATTCGGTTCATTTCATCACCAGATTTGTTAATGAAACATATACAATAAAAACTTAAATTTGATGGTTAAGTAGAAGAAAACTTCAAGAGAAGAGTTTTTGAGGTGAAAATCATCCTTGTTCAATGTAGCCCTTACTTAAGGGGTTACTTCGAACAAAAAAAAAATGAATTCCCCTACCTTGTATTGACAATGGTGGAATCGTTCATACAGGCTTTTGAAGATGAGTTGTTTTCGTTCAGTGCAATTTGCGGAGGGAAATCTAGCCGTAAACTTGCGGCACTCACATTATGGTGCATTGAGATTTCCCTTTGTGAGATTTCTAAATTTCAAAATGCTTAGGACCATGGATCTACCTCCTGCATTCTCATTCCCGCCTGTTATGAAGATTGCAAAAGCTGAGGATGTACTAAAATTTTCTGAGTACCTGAAAAATAGTGCTCACAAAGAGTACAACTGAAATCTACTTACCACATCATCAAATCCAAGCTCAATCATCAATGACTGCGAAACAAACAACGATCACAGCAGCGATGGATGTGAAGATTAGTGTATAATATTAATAGTAGTTGATTGTATTCCATTTTATACTTATTCATAATATATATTACCATTCTTTATGTTTCATAAAATTTTACTGTGCTAAGAAACTAAGAAGCTTTGATCAACTTTGGCTTCTGAAATATGCATTGTATTTAGCCACCACTAGATTCTAGATTCTGTCATAGATTTTCGATACCAAAATTGATAAAAGATTAATAATCTGTTTAGATATTCTGGATCTATTTAAACTTTACTTACTTATTTGGGCGATTCTCAAAATCTATCCTTTCAAAGAGGCCAATTCGGTTCATTTCATCACCAGATTTGTTGATGAAACATATACAATAAAAACAAAAATATTTTTAACAATGTTGATAGCTTTTATAAAAATATAGCTATTAAATTAACAACTTACAAACTATCTATTAACATAAACTTGATTTAATTTTCAAGGAACGTTGGTCCTTACCAAACACAATAAACTAGGAAAACTTAAATAGAATGACAAAATGACTTAATTATTTTTGTTAATTTTATTTTATTGTTCTTGATTTATTTACTTTACTAGTCCCTGATAAACTATATTCCTTTTTGTTCATCATCAAATCGAAATCAATTTTAACTATATAATAAAGGAATAAATCTAAAATAGTTTTAATCATAAATATAAATGAAATTAATTGTTCATAATCACCAAATAACAAAACAGAAAATAGCACAATGTTTAAAGTAACACCGTCTTCTAAAAGGTGTCAACAACTTTGTTCAAAGTAGCCCCTCCAAATTGCATTTTTTTTTTGTCTAATAAAATATATAAAATTAAAGAAATGAGTTAGAGACATGAAACAAAAAAGAATATGTTGCTGAATAGATTGGTGATTATATGCATTATTCATATGAAACAATCCTGCTGTCATATAAGTCAAGCCAGATGAGGTTTGGACACATTTATAAAAACACCAATTAACAAAGATCGCAGCGCATTGTATGTTTAAGGTTTAAATATATAGAAAAACCTGGAGGATGCTACCTTGTAAATTGAATCTGACATAAGGATTTTTATTTTAAAAGCCTGTTTGTTCAAAGTAAACCCACTTGTTCAAAGTAATCCCACTTGTTCAAAGCAACCCCACTTGTTCAAAGTAGTCTCTGTTCACAGTATGTATTTATGTTACTTCCAAAAATAATCATTCAGTTTAATGAAAAAATAAAAAAATAAGAAGAATTGACTAGACTCTTGGTCACCTTCCACTCTCCCTCTTAAACATTAATATTTTAAACCCTGTACACCCTACTTCTGCTTATGTAACTCAATACCATCATTATATGGACAAAGTAATCTGTCATTTGATAAATAATTTATTTCTTTTATATGGATAAATTTCTTGACTGTTACTATTGGATCTTTACTAAGGTTTCTGAGGTTCAGTCAATAAATAAAAACAACTATTTTGGCAACGTTTCGAGATTATATTGTTCTCATAATCATGCCCTACAGTGAAAAAACAGGTTACAATAAAATTATCTAACTTACATAGGTTATTTCAAAAAATACAGTTAGCTACAATATAAATATATAAATATTGATAGTAAGGTCCAAAAGTTTTTGGCCTGGGATAGAAGGAAAGGTGAAAGAAAAAACTGGTCTTACTGTTTTTCAATATATTCTCCTCTAAGTTCAACACACTTAATACAACACTTTGGCAACATTTCTATACCATGAAAAAAATAATTTTCTTCTTTGTTAAAAAAATATTCTTGCACTGCTGCTTGGAGCTCTTTGTCGGTGTTAAATCGCCTCTCATGAAAGTCAAATTTTAACTTTGAGAAAAAGAAGAAGTCACTGCCAAGTCTGGGCTGTAGGGTGGATGAGGGATTTATTGGAATCCATAGTCCTTCACAGTGGCCTTGGAAATCAATGCTGTGTGGCCATGGGCATTGTCGTGAAGGAAGCAGACACCTCTGATTAATTTCCCCTGCCTCTTCTCTTTAATGGCGTCTCGTAACCAGTGAAGTAGGGCTGCATATTACTCACCATTAATTATAGTATTCATTTCTTTAAAATCTATCAGTAGTATTCCTTTACAGTCCCAAAAAATTGTGGCCTTATCTTTTTTGTTGACTGTGTCACTTTTGTCTTTAAAGGAGGTCTTCTCCATTCCATGATTCTCTTTTGCTGAGTGGGTCATAATATAGAACCATTGTCTCATCCCCAGTTACAACTGAGTCCAAAAAATTCTTTGGGTCGGCATTATACTCACATAAAAATTCTTTGTATTTTCTAAAAAAAAAACTCGTTCTTTTTTTTGAGCAGCTGAAAGAATTTTTGGAACCCATCTTGCACTAACCTTGTTAATATGCAAATTTTCATTGATGATTCTCAAAACACTTGTTTCTGAAAGCCCTAACCTCGCTGCTATTTCCTTGGTTTTCAGTCGCCAGTCAGACAGCAATTCAGATTCCACAAGTTGGATTGTTTCAGAAGTGACAGCTTACAATCCCCGACTGGGATATGGATTATGTTCTAGACGTTCTCTCCCTAACTTAAATAATTTTGCCCATTCTTTCACTGTGGAATATGAGGGGGAGGACTGCCCGTTTACACAACCCAAGTGCTCTTTAATTTGATCAGGAGTAAGACCCTCTTTATAAAAGAATTTAATAACTGCACGGTACTCGAGTTTGAAATTGTAAAGATGGGGAGTTTCCTTCAAGGCTGGACACTGACTGATAGGATTGAGGAAGTGTGGGCGATGGGTATGAAGTGAGCAGGCATGGACCTGCATAGGCGTGCGGGTCCCGGCATGTTTGAAGGAGGGGAAGCAGGACAGGCTGGAAATTTATGGACCTTACTACGTACATATAATTACAAAATATGGAGGAGTATGAAACTACTTACAATGTTACTAGTGGATATGATATTGGTATCAACTACTAAATATATACATTATAATAAAATTATATAAAATATACATTATAATGTCCCAAAAATTCTAAAACCAACACTGCAAAAAATTTAATAAATCATGTGATGAAATTATCCACAGAAAAATATAAACAAACCATAGAAAATAAAGTGGTAGACCTTCTTTTAATGAATGGCTAACCACACAGACTCATTTACAATCTACTAAAACAAGTAAATACTCAACTTATAAAACATGAAATTAACAATAAAAGATATTACACTATTCCGTATATACAAACACTATCAGATAAATCAGAAAAATACTAATAAACAACCTTAGAACTGACTACACTGTCACATTCAAAAATACATCCACCATAGACAAATAATTCACCAAAACCAAAGATATAGATAAATTGGAATCACAGTCTAATATTATTTACAAAATACCGTGTGAAGATAGTTGTAGCAATTCTTACTTCGGTACATCGGAACAATATCTTAAACGAAATGTTAATCAACATAAATACAGTTGCACATCTATAACTAAAAACCCGAATAAACGAGAGCAAACAGCTCTCACCACACATTACAGGCAAACAAAACATTCTTTTAAGTTTTATTCCCCCAAAAATATTCACCATGAGCAAAATAATTTTAAACAAAATATTAAGAAGATGATAAGCATAGAAAAATTAAAAAAATTGTGCAACATACAAAAAATCAGACGTCCTAAATCACAACACATGTTATTCCATTTTAATACATTCAGTCTCATACAATGCATTTATAATGATATACAGCATAAACCAATAACCATTTATATTCACACAGAAATACGGAAATTTTATCTACCTCCACCCTGGAAAACCTTTTGGAAATTCCCATCCCAACCCTTTTTTTCAGAAATTCTCCAGTTCAGTTATATACTAGAATTATTATATTTAGTAGTAGATACCAAAAGCATATCCATCAGTAACATTGTAAGCAGTTTCATACTCCTCCATATTTCATAATTATATGTAGTGTATAATCTGATGCATGTTTTTATATATTTATACTGTAGCTAACTTTATGTTTAGAAATAACATGTGTAACTTATATAAATTTATTGTAATCTGTTTTTTCACTGTAGGGTATGATTATGAGAACAATATGGTCTCGAAACTTCGCCAAAAAAGTTGTTTTTATTTATTGACCTTATTAAGCATATACTTATATACATACATATACATATATATATATATATATATATATATATATATATATATATATATATATATATATATATATATATATATATATATATATATATATATATATATATATATATATGTAAGAGACCTATGTTTGAAACTTTAGTATTTCAGTATTATAACCTATTTTAATTACAAATTATATTCGGAAATTTTAAAACGTGTTTAGAATTAAAATATTATTTTTATACAACTGAAAATATATAAATATGTTATTTAACACATCCTTGATAAATGAAATACACAACTCACTGTTATCAAGAAGGTACTATGATCACTTTCTTTCATTCTCATTATTTCACACATTCTAGTTGCTCTAGCTTTGAGCTAGATTCTCTTTCACTATAATACCTCTTTCATAATAGAATATATCATTATTATTATTATTATATGGGCACTACAGTTCTACAAAATATATCATAGGGAGTCCCTATTCAATTACATAGAAAGTCCTATAGAGTAAGAATCCCTAATCTGAAGATTAGGAAATTTCAAATAATTGTATTCATAGCCAATTTCAAAAAATTGGCTAATCTGTGCTTGTATTATTCAGTAAATTCTTACTTACTTTGTAATCATAAAGCATAACTAACTCAGTCCCATGGTACCTCAGATCATCATTTCCAGCAGGTGTCAACTGATGGGTAGCAGTTTGAGCTCGACCAGTATTAGTATTATTTACAGGTTGATTATTATTCATTTGATTAATATGTCCTGAAAGGTTAGAACATTAGAAAAAACCTAAACTGCAAATAAAACAATGATATTGTGGCTGTCATGAGTGACCAATATAAAACCAGAACGCTATAAAATATAAGACCCATACCTTGTATAACATCAGCAGGATATACAAATCCTGAAGGTACAAAACCTTCCTGTCCATCAGATCTGATAACCCAAAACCAATCTGGGTCTTCTCGATTCAACACAGTTACAAATTCACCTCTTTCAACACTTACATCATTTTCATCCCTTGCAATAAATGTGTAAAGAACTATGTACCTTCCTGAAGGATCCTATATAATTAATAAACATTATATATGATATCTTGGGATAAATTTTTTATTTTTATATTGAGTTAATAATGGCATACTTTAAAAAATGGATGAACTTCAGGCTGAGATGAGGCAGCACTATGAAGAGAAGCTTGAGAACTAGTAATATTTTGAGTCTGTTGATTGACTGTAGTACTGACTTTCTTTCCATAGCTTTCACAATCAGATGTTTCATTGCCACCTAATTATAGGACAGTCAGAATAACTCTTATGAACACTTAGCAAAGCAGGAATTATAGCTTCATAGCCATGCACAAAACACTACACACACATAAAAATAAGTAAAAAAAACATAACATAAGTTTTGCATGTTGTAAAAAGCACCCCACACTAAGTATATAAACAAACAAAAAACAGGAAATAAATTAACTTAGGAAATCTATGGAAGGTGCACAACAATCAAATGGCAACACACAACATCCCATACCTTAAGAATACACTCTAAATGTTTCCAATAAACTTGTTCTTGACAGGTCTCAAGCCATTTCCTAAGAAATTTTTTACTATTATTTATGATGGCTAAAGAAACAGCCAAGAAATGTTCTAAAGAAAACTGTTGATTTTCAAGCAGAGTGCATACTAACCAGCTCGTGCTTCTGTCGGTTGATCAATTTCTCCTTCATTCAGAGTTCTTGGTAATTTCTTCTTAACATTATTCATAGCCAATTCACCTAATTGAGAGTTATATGGAGTGCAATAAGAATGTGGAATAAATCCTTCTTGTCTACTGTCTGCAGCTATTACATAAACCCAATCGTTTTCTCTGTACAAGATATTAACCACCTGTAAAAGATACATTTTATTGATATTTAACAATGAATATGAATTAATAGATAAAATTCTATCTAGACCATACCTGCCCTCTTTTAACTTCCAGTTCATCGTCAACACAGGGAGTAAAATCATGGAGAACAACCATCTTACTATCAGGGGACAATCCATTTTCTTTTTCTATCCCAACTCTAACAAGAGTTTCAATCGAAGCACTCCCTGTAATTCTTCCCATTCCAGGAGCACGTACCACATCTTTTTCTAAATCACTGGTGGATCCAGCTATAATAATCAAACAAGTAAGTCAGCTCATGAGTATAAATAAATAACTGAATAGAGGTAAAATATATATATATATATATATATATATATATATATATATATATATATATATATATATATATATATATATTTTATAATTTATTTTTTGGTACAATCAGACCAGAATTCTTATATTTTATACAATCAAGGCAATATACAATACTTAAAATCGATATTTACGAATGGTCAAGACTAAAGCACAAAATACAACCATAAATAAAATATTATAACAACAGGTGTCAATTATAAGACATATAATTTACAAAAGTTGTCGTTTACCTTTCTTTTTCTTTCCTCTACGAATTCTGACGGGACAAAGAAAAGCCATTTCACCAAAATTTCGGCTATCTTTTTACCAAAAATACAAATATAGCCATTACCCCCGAACTCTAACGATATGTACAAAATCGTTGGAATTCCTTCCAACCCGAAACTAGCGGTGACGAAAATAACCTAACTTTTATAGTCACCTACTACTGGCAAGGAGCCGTTATTTCGTTATTTCAATAACTACTACTGAAATAACCCTATTACCATTGATTGATATTAGAGTAGTGCGGAAAGTAACTCCAATATTGTTTATAATACTTTTTTATTTATTTTACTTGCATCTACCCAAAAGGGTCCTTAGCATGAAATTCAAATATACAAATGCATGTTTTTACATTTAGTTAGATTTTGAAACCATTATTTTTACTTTAGGACAACAAATTTAAATAGGATTAAATGAATTATTTTAGACATTTTTCGTTAGTTTTATCGATTTCTATATATTAAAAAGTATTAACTTACTTATATTATATATATATATATATATATATATATATATATATATATATATATATATATATATATATATATATATATATATATATATATATATATATATATATATATCCATATGTATATATATATATACACAGAAATCCTATACTGTATCGAGAACTTAAATAAAAAGATAAATAAAATGTTTAATCTGAGGAAGTACCAGTGTCCAAGAAATTTATTTCAACTGATATCAAGCTTTTTTCAGGATCGATCAGTTGAAATTAGATCTAACAACTTTAAAATTTCAAAGAAACTGACTATTGGCACTCCCCAAGATTCTTCCCTCTCACCGACACTCTGGAATGTTTTGATCAACTCGTTATTCGATTTAGTATTTCCGGAGAACGTAGAAATAATCACGTACGCAGACAACATTTTACTCCTTGTCACTGAAAAACTATTTTCCCAATTACAATCAATCATTAATCACACACTAATTATTTTGGAAAAATGGGCTAAAAAAAAATAAACTCGAATTTAACACTGACAAGTCAAAATACATAATATTTAGCAAGAAACGAATTACTTCAAATTTAAACATTAGACTCTATTCCAAAACTCTTGAACAAACTGAAACCATGACATATTTAGGGCTAACATACGACAGAAAATTAAACTGGAAAGCACACACAGACTACGTTGTCAACAAAACACTGAAAACAGTAAACGGACTCACTATAGCTGCAAGAAACACATGGGGCTTAAAGACAGAGGCACTAAAAGTTATCTACGAAGGAGCCATCATTCCAAAACTCCTTTATGCCAGGAGGAATCAGGATTATTGCCCATCTGGGAATCAGGAGCTGTTAAACCAATCAATCTGAAAAAAACTTCAGCGGGTCCAGAGATTGATGGGAATAAGGATAAGTAAAGCATATCGCACTATCTCTTACGACGCTGCCTGTGTCCTTGCAGGGATAAAACCAATACACTTGAAAATTAATGAACTAACGACATTATACAAAACAAAAAAACAACGACTAAATTACAAGGACATGGAGCCAAGGGACATTGAAGATGAACTAACCACCAAACACTGGATACATCCTGCTATACACGCTAAACTAACACAGTACATAACAGACACAGGAGCTGCAGATACAGACTCAGCAAGTATTGACATTTACACGGATGGAAGCAAAGACGAACAGTACACAGTGATGCGCACTAACTCTATATCACAATAACTGCTACTACGACGAACTATACAGACTTGGCCAAAACTGCTCAAACAATCAGGCAGAGAAACTAGCTGTAGTTAAGGCCACGGAACATATTCTTAGACAGACGTACGTTAATCAAAACACATACAACATCTATACGGACAATAAAACAGTAATAGATTCAGTTAATAACATCAAATCCAACGACCCACTGACACATCGACTAAAGAAAAATTTAATTGAAATAATGGAACGTGGAACACCAACAAAACTAACTTGGGTCAAAGGTCATAGTGGCATCGAAGGTAACGAGCGAGCAGATCTACTTGCAAAAACGGCTGCTCATGATTTAGAACTTTCTTTAGAATATACCCGCGTTCCCGTTTCATTTATTAAAAAATGTATCAAAACAGACTCACTTACTGAATGGGACAAACTTTGGAACAACTCGACGAAAGGACGAACCTTGCACAAATACATCCCAAACATCACACTACAAAATCACGGTACACCCAAAAGTACTCATCACAAACTTACACAACTGTTAACGGAACATGTACAGACTAACCACTACTTGAAACGGTTTCATATGACAAATACAGATACATGCGAATGTGACGGACGGACTCCACAAACATTTCATCACTTACTATATGACTGCATTATTTATGAACACAAAAGATCAAAACTAATAAAAACAGTACTGATGAATGGGGACACTTGGCCTTCCACCGAAGCCAAACTATACAAAACTTACAAGAAACAGTTGGCAGAATTCGCATTAGCAATTGGAAAATAGACGATACACACCAAGAAAGAAGACCACCCCACATCAAAAACAAGATGAACAATAGAAGACATTTGTTGAAAAATCAACTTGTCTGCATGTTATTTTTCTATTTATTTTTATTTATTTTATCAATCTATTGTATTTTTATTTTATTCTAATTTCTTTTTGTTTAACTATGGAATTACTGCCTTTTGGTATTTAAAATTATTGTTATCTTTTTTCTTTTTCTTTTCCCTAAGTGTTTATTTTAACTTCAATCAAGAACTTTGTTATTTTTGTAATTTATCTAATTAAAAAAATGTTACACCTGCTAATTACAGGTAGTATGCTAATTTGCATGGAACTTGTAAAATTATCAGAAATACACTCCCCTCCCATAGGGTTACTATGGAAGAGAAACAAATAAAAAAAAAAAAATAAAAAAAAATATATATACATATATTGTATCGAGAACTTAAATAAAAAGATAACACCGGAACATGACAAATTCAATACAGACATCATACAACAAATTACAAACATATATCCAAATTTAATTACTAAAATTTACCAACTGATCTGGCTCAAAACTGAAATTCCGATAACCTGGAAAAAAGGACTCTTACATATAATACCTAAGAGACACTCTAACAAGCTACGCCCAATCACAATCCTCCCAGTAATGAGCAAAGTCTTAGACAAACTAATTAACAACCGACTCACTCACTTTTTACTAACAAACAACGTACTGAACAAAAACCAATTTGGATTCATTCCCCAAAAAAGCACTGTCGACGCTCTCTACCATACTAATTTGCTCATAGAATCAGCAATAAATAATAAAAAAAATTGTTTAATGCTGAAACTTGACATATAGAGAGCATTTGATAATGCATGGTTACCTGCCATAATGTTTAATCTGAGGAAGTACCAATGCCCAAGAAATTTATTTCATCTGATATCAATCTTTTTTCAGGATCGATTAGTTGAAATTAGATCTAACAACTTTAAAATTTCAGAGAAACTGATTATTGGCACTCCCCAAGGTTCTTCTCTCTCACCGATACTCTGGAATGTTTTGATCAACTCGTTATTCGATTTAGTATTTCGAAAGAACGTAAAAATAATCACGTACGTAGACGACATGAAAAACGATTTTCCCAATTACAATCAATCACTAATTATATTGGAAAAATGGGCTAAAAAAAATAAACTCGAATTTAACACTGACAAGTCAAAATACATAATATTTAGCAAGAAACGAATTACTCCAAATTTAAACATAAGACTCTATTCCAAAACACTTGAACAAACTGAAACCGTGACATATTTAGGGCTAACATACGACAGAAAATTAAACTGGAAAGCACACACAGACTACA
This sequence comes from Euschistus heros, assembly GCA_003667255.2. Classification (NCBI taxonomy): domain Eukaryota; kingdom Metazoa; phylum Arthropoda; class Insecta; order Hemiptera; family Pentatomidae; genus Euschistus; species Euschistus heros. The sequence continues at coordinate 134,139 of RCWM02000093.1, forward strand.
TTGTCAACAAAACACTGAAAACAGTAAACGGACTCACTATAGCTGCAAGAAACACATGGGGCTTAAAGACAGAGGCACTAAAAGTTATCTACGAAGGAGCCATCATTCCAAAACTCCTTTATGTCATACCCATCTGGGAATCAGGAGCTGTTAAACCAATCAATCTGAAAAAAACTTCAGCGGGTCCAGAGATTGATGGGAATAAGGATAAGTAAAGCATATCGCACTATCTCTTACGACGCTGCCTGTGTCCTTGCAGGGATAAAACCAATACACTTGAAAATTAATGAACTAACGACATTATACAAAACAAAAAAACAACGACTAAATTACAAGGACATGGAGCCAAGGGACATTGAAGATGAACTAACCACCAAACACTGGATACATCCTGCTATACACGCTAAACTAACACAGTACATAACAGACACAGGAGCTGCAGATACAGACTCAGCAAGTATTGACATTTACACGGATGGAAGCAAAGACGAACAGTACACAGTGATGCGCACTAACTCTATATCACAATAACTGCTACTACGACGAACTATACAGACTTGGCCAAAACTGCTCAAACAATCAGGCAGAGAAACTAGCTGTAGTTAAGGCCACGGAACATATTCTTAGACAGACGTACGTTAATCAAAACACATACAACATCTATACGGACAATAAAACAGTAATAGATTCAGTTAATAACATCAAATCCAACGACCCACTGACACATCGACTAAAGAAAAATTTAATTGAAATAATGGAACGTGGAACACAAACAAAACTAACTTGGGTCAAAGGTCCTAGTGGCATCGAAGGTAACGAGCGAGCAGATCTACTTGCAAAAACGGCTGCTCATGATTTAGAACTTTCTTTAGAATATACCCGCGTTCCCGTTTCATTTATTAAAAAATGTATCAAAACAGACTCACTTACTGAATGGGACAAACTTTGGAACAACTCGACGAAAGGACGAACCTTGCACAAATACATCCCAAACATCACACTACAAAATCACGGTACACCCAAAAGTACTCATCACAAACTTACACAACTGTTAACGGAACATGTACAGACTAACCACTACTTGAAACGGTTTCATTTGACAAATACAGATACATGCGAATGTGACGGACGGACTCCACAAACATTTCATCACTTACTATATGACTGCATTCTTTATGAACACGAAAGATCAAAACTAATAAAAACAGTACTGATGAATGGGGACACTTGGCCTTCCACCAAAGCAAAACTATACAAAACTTACAAGAAACAGTTGGAGAAACACTTCAATCAAGAACTTTGTTATTTTTGTAATTTATCTAATTAAAAAAAAAAAAATATATATATATATATTACACCTGCTACTTACAGGTAGTATGCTAATACAACTGTTTGCATGGAACTTGTAAAATTATCAGAAATACACTCCCCTCCCATTGGGTTACTATAGAAGGGAAATATATATATACAGGTTGTTCCGAATTTAAATGGCAAAACTTGAGGAACTTATAGGGGACCGAAAAACTAAGACAAAAAGTCCTTTAGAGATTTGCTCGTTTTTGCTTAGTTTTAGAGAAAATCGCAAAAAAAGAAACAAAACAAAAATGTTACAGGTAGCGATTATCACCTTTCAAGTTCGTCAGACTAGGTAGTGAGATATATAAACACTTAATGTTATCCTTTACATTCTTTTATTTGTTTACATTTTGGCTTCCTTTAGGATTATAATTCCTAAATCAGTCTTCAGTCAGTTAATCAGATATTTTTGTGTGAATAGCATCAGCCACAATGCCGCATAGATATTCTAATGTTGAATACGCTGATATGATTTTTTTGTATGGTTTCTGTAACGGTAATGCTTTAGAAGCGGTGCGGGAGTATGCGCGCCGATTTCCAAATAGAAGAGTGCCTAATCGACGAGTCTTTTCGTTAACTTTTAATAGACTACGAGAGACTGGGTCATTCTTAATACTTAATGAAGGCGACCAATTCCAGGCAGCAATAAGAGCAGATTATCAGAGAAGAAATTGTGTCTAACGCCACTTCGATAACTATCCTGAGCATCCGAAGAGCATCTGCTGCATTAGCAATATGGCGAACTTTGAAAGGTGATAATCGCTACCCATACCATCTTCAAAAAGTTCAGAATTTATTACCTCAAGATAATGTCAAGAGATTGAATTTTAGTAACTAGTTTCTTGACAAAATTCGCGATGATAATTTATTTCCGTTAAAAATTATGTGGACCGATGAAGCTACCTTTAGTAGGAATTGTTAATCAAAGAAATTATCATGTATGGGCTCTTGAAAATCCCAGAGCTATTAGAGAGAATAGGTTTCAGCATGAATTTGCTATTAACGTTTGGCTTGGAATTTGGAACGGATTACTGGTGGGACCATATTTTTTTACCTGGAAGAGTGAATGGTATCACATTTACCAAAAGAAGATGCGGTCGCTAAGGCGTGCAAAGCATTGCCGGGCCGCACCATAGGATTGTTCCCAAGAAATATATGGTCCCCATCATATTATGTAAATTAAAAAAAATAAATAAATTTTTTAAATAAAGCTTTTTATTGGCAGCAGCGGCATACATAAAACCCGCTTTGAACCCGCTGCTGCCAAAACCCCGTATGCCTGAAAAGGCAAGGAAGAGGGAGGAAAAAAAAAAAAAAAAAAAAAAAAAAAAAAAGGTATCACATTTTTTGGAGAACGACTTTTCTAATTATTTAGATGACATTCCCTTACAGCAGCGGATTGAAATGTGGTTCCAACTCGATGGATGCCCAGCTCATTATAGCAGAGTTGCTCGAGCTTGGCTGGATATAAATTATCCACAACGATGGATTGGACGTGGAGGAGTAGTACCTTGGCCACCCAGATCACCTGATATGACACCCATGGATTTCTTCGTATGGGGAACCTTGAAGCAGAAATTTTATTCGGTGTTAATCAACTCAAGAGAGCAATTAAGAGACCGAATCATAGATGGAGTGCACCAAATATCATCAGAACAATGTTTAGCTGCAATTTATCAAGTGAGTGCTAGATGTAATGCTTGTATAGGTGCAAGAGGACAACATTTTGAGCAGTATTTACATTCAAAAGAACATAACATAAATATAAATGTAAATAAATAAGTATAAAAATGAAAACTGGTTTTGATTCTTTTTTTGTGATTTTCTCTAAAACTGAGCAAAAAAGAGCAAATCTCTAAAGGACTTTTTGTCTTAGTTTTTCGGTCCCCTATAAGTTCCTGAAGTTTTGCCATTTAAATTCGGGACACCCTGTATATAGTATAGTGCGGGTCAAGCCAGTTTGGTGGGGAGGTTTCCGGACCATTAACAAACAAACAAATATTTATTTATTTAAATTTCGGATCAACAATAAATGTTATACACGAACTGTTTGATAAACAAATGTTATAAGCCAAGTATGTCTTGGTAAGCCCTAGGCTTTTTTAATCTTCTTGTTATTGATGTTCCTAAGTTATACTCCTGAGCTCTAGATGCGACGTGGAGAAGTTCATGGTGTCGTCTTGTGAGCTTGTTAAAGACCTCTTCAAGTCGATCAACTCCCAGTTCCCGGCGAAGCTGGGAATTCCTTAAAAACCAGGGCGCATTAACCGCCATTCGCAGAATTCTGTTTTGGAATGTCTGTAGTCTCTTTTTGGTTAATTTTGAAGTGTTATACCAGACAGGACAGGAGTAGGTCAGTAGGGGCCGCAGCATGGTTTTGTATACTAAAATAGCTGTTCTGTGACGAAGTAATGATTTTCTATTTAAAAGAGGGTACAAAAGTTTAAGTCTTGCGTTAGCTTGTTGTAAGATATAGTTAGTGTGTAATCTCCAAGTCAGTCTGGTGTCAAGGTGTACTCCTAGGTAACGCACTGCCTGGTCTTTAGGATTCCAGGGAACTGGGATGTGATCGAGTCGAAGTGTAATCAGGTCGGTGAGGTTGAAGCGACGAAAGGTGAAGATTTTCGCTTCCGTCTTCGATGGGTTTAGTTGAAGTTTCCACTTCCGGAACCATGACGAGACACCGTTAATGCCACATTGAAGTTTTCCGATGGCTTCGTGAAGATCATCATCTTGGGAAAGGAGTGCTGTGTCATCATCGAATTGAGCAATAATTGTGTCCTCATCACACTGGGGGATATCCGAGCAATAGAGGTTAAATAAAAGAGGACTCAGTATGGCACCCTGGGGTACTCCTGCGAGGATAATCTTTCTCTCGCTGATAGCATTTTTTATTCTCACTTGGAACGTCCTGCTGGTCAAAAATGAGTTTATAATGCTGAAAAGGTAGAGTGGAGGCCAAGTCTTCTTCAGCTTATGCAGTAAACCTCGGTGCCACACTGTGTCAAATGCTGCTGCCACATCTAGGAATACTCCCGTGGTATATTTTTTTGCCTCAAAGCCACGGTAAATTACTTCGACGACTCTTTGGACTTGGTGTGTTGCCGAGTGGTGAGGCTTGAAGCCAAACTGATTGGAGTTGCGGGATAACTTCGTTGTCTTCTAAATGTGAGCGGAGACGCTTCTCAATAATCTTCTCCAGGAGTTTCCCCAGTGTGTTGAGGAGACTTATTGGACGATAGCTGTCTGGTTCGTGCTTGGGCTTCCCCTTTTTGTGAAAAAGGAGTACTATGGCGTTCTTCCAGGCGTGAGGGTAGTAACCAAACCGGAGACAGGCATTGTATATACTGGTGAGCAGCGCAACGGTCTTCCTAGGCAGCCGTTTGAGGACTAAATTAGGTATCAGGTCATCTCCTGGAGCTTTTTTTTCCTTGGCAACCTTCTTATGAGACACTTCAGCTCGATTGGAGAGACGAAGGGGATCAGGGGTTCTACTGTTGTTGTAGGTGTCGCGAGGTATGTATCTACTTCCTTGTCAGTTAGTTCATCTTGTCTGTCAAAGTCTCTGAACTTACGAGAAAGATGTTCAGCGAAAACTGCACACTTCTCGTCATCAGTCGTTGCAGTGTCTGCCCCGAGTGTTAGAGTGGGGATCTGTGTGATTTGTCCAGTCAATCGTTTGGTTTCTCTCCAAAGTCGTTGGTCTCCCGGCTCGAAACTCTCCAGGTAGCTGTTGTATTTTTGGACCCGCTCTTTGTCCAGTTCTAGTCTAATTTGCCTAGACAGTCGGTTCATCTCACGTTTGTGATCCGGTAGTCTGTAGCGTTGCCATTGACGACGAATGTGGTTTTTTGTGGTGTATAAGGTCAAGTATGTGCTGTGGAGTCTTGTGTTGTTTGTGTGTGTGAGGGTACGTATGTGAAGTGGCTGTGTTTATGGAATTGTATATGTGTTGTGTGAGTATGGATATGGTTGTGTCTATGTCGTCAGTCGTGTAATAGTGTGAGGGGATGGGAAGCGAACACATCTCCTCGGCGAAGATCCTCCAGTCCACCTTTCCCGTGATGAGCCGAGGAAGAGAGGGTGGTGGTTGGGCTCGGGCGCCTAGAGAGCAGATCACAGGGAGGTGGTCCGAATCCAAGTCTGTTACAGGAGTGTGATGAATGGGAGTGGGAAAGTTGCTGACGAGACCTATGTCTAATATGTCTGGGTGGTAGCCGTACTGGGTTGGATAAAATGTGGGCTCTTCTGGAGAACTTATTTGGAGACCAAGTTTATCAGTGATTTTTAGAAGTTTGGTCCCATTTGAATTTCGGGTCCGGCAGCCAAAGTCTGTATGTTTGCTGTTGAGGTCTCCGAGTAATAGTGTTGGCTGTCCAGTAAATATCAGTTCGAAATCTGTGTCTGTCAGTCGTTTGCTTGGTCTTTGGTAGGCCGAAACAATATTTAAAGTATTATCTGTTAGTTTCAGTCTAGCTGCTACTGCGTCTAAATTTTGAAGTCGGGGTAGGATTATCTCGGATTGCTCTAGATCTTTCCTAATAAGAAGTGCTACTCCTCCAAATCTATCCTCCGTGTCAGTTCTGTATATTGTGTAATTCCTAATTCGCAATCTGTCGCCGGCCTTGAGGTGTGTGTCTGTGATAAATGCTATGTCTATTTTGTAGCGCGCCAAAAAGTCTATCAGTGTGTTTTGGCGTTTCTTAACACCGTTAGCATTCCAGTTGAGTAGTGTTAGTGTATGATTCTGTGAGTTATTAATATTCTCCATGTTCATTTATAAACATCTGGGAAATTAACTGCATGAAAAATTGTTTAATTTGTGGTATTAGTGGTTTAAGGAAGTTTGTCAGTAAGTTTGAGAAGTTTAGATTGTCGTGATCGCTTGTATTTTCGTGATTGGTTGCCGGAGTAGTATGCTGATGATGAGTTGATCTGCTCTGAAACATGTTGGAGACTCTTGGGGGCATGCGGAAACGTGGAGCAATGATAGGTTCATCCTGGGAATATGTGCTGGTTTCGGATCGAAGAGGATTATTATTCACTGGTATAGTTTGCATTTGTGGTATGGATCGAGCAGAAGAACTGGTGAATTTATGTTGTGTATTTTGTAGAGGTTGAGTGGTAAGGTGTTGTACGTTTGTGTTGGGAGTGGGTGGTTTGTGTGTCTGTTTGGGTGTGTATGAAGGTTTCATCGCCGGAGGTTTGTTCATATTCCTGGCTCTATATTGTGTGAAGGCAATACAGCCTCTGTACCTCGGACTGTGATTTTCACCACAATTCACGCAGGTGATAACCTGTGGGTTGTTAGTGCAGCTGGATGTGAGGTGGCCTTCAGAACACTTCCCACATCGCGGGTCCAGCCTGCAATAATTCTTAGTGTGGCCTACCCTAAGGCACCTGCCACATTGAGCTACCTGGGTAGAAATTTTACGGGGTTCCACCGTTACAATGGTGTGGAACAGTGACCTCAGGGAGAAGATATTCTTACCCGCCCATTGTTAGCCAGTTCTACGGCACAAAGTGGGGTCGGCTGTCTGTTTCTGTTATTAAGCCTAAGGACTTTAATAACGGGGTAAGTGGAGGTCAGTAGTTCAAGAATCTCTTCATTAGTCAAGGAGTAAGGAACACCTCGGATAATAACGGAAAGGTTCCTTTCCTCTGGGTTCACGTACGAGTAGTATTTTTTTGTGGTGTGTGTCATAGTATTTTGTTAATGATCTAAAATCATGTGTCGTTGTCAAGGTTATTTTAAGTTTTTGGTTACACTGTTTTACTGAAAATTCATTGATAACATTTCACCTTGATCAAGAGGTTGTTGTTGACGAGATTGTTGTTTCAGGATTAATAACTCGGGTGTGATGGTCGAAGCTGCTCTCCGCTGGGGCGGGGGTGGTTTCATCTTGGTTTTCATAGACGTTTTGTCATTTACCCGCTCAAAAATACTCACGTACCTCAGAGCTCAAAATATACGTGGTAGCTCAAAATATTCTATACGTAATATAGAATTGCAATAGAAGCCTTTAAGTCACGGTGAATTCTCAGAAAATCTTGTTGTTCACAAGCTTGAAAGGGCGCCGCCACTTCAAACAAACACAGAAAACACCGCGATGTGCACTCACCAAAGGCTAGAACAAGACTCCCGGACCATTACCATATATATATATATATATATATATATATATATATATATATATATATATATATATATATATATATAAACAGGCTTGTTTAGATTTTGTCTCACTTATTATTAATAAGGCAAATACAGATGTATTTAATGTTTTTGAGAAAATCTCTTAAATATTTTGTAATTTTTACTATTAAGGAAGAAAATCAGTCCACTACCCCATTTCGGACTATAAAGTGAATGTTACTAGAATCACCTATTACCGGAACCTGCTACTGCAAGAGAACTGTAACGAAGTAACGCATAAGTAACTGTTTAACCCATCATTACCCGAAACCTGCCGCAGGCTCTGACAACATTTTTGGTTGCATTACAATTATCAGAAATTAAAAAATATTTTATTACCGTGTCATAATTATTGAATGTAAGTTGTCAATATATTAATCATATCTTCATCAATCATTTCAACTAAGAAAGTCCTGTGGTTTATTTTAGTTAAAACCGCCTGAAATTATATTTCGGAACAGATATCATTGGCCAAGGTTGACCTTTTCAGTGGAAAGGAGGTTACAAGCACGTGACTTGCCGTAGTTGTCAACAAACTAAGTTCAGTGTTTCTTGTTGAAAATGGGAAAGAAAAGGAAGAACGATGAAGAAGAATTCGAATTTGACCCTGCTCCTAAACATTTAGCCGCTCCAGGACATATAAGAAATCAAGAAAAACGACTTATTATTGTTTTGGAAAAAGCACAGTTGGAGACAGTAAAGGTAAATTTGTCTTTGAATATTCTCTGATTACATCCAGTTTCTTTAATTTTGAGTTAATTATACAATAGCTCATTTTTGTTTTATTCCTGATACAGAAACTTATATTTGACAATTATAGTGTCAATATCGTAATACTTTAAATCTTGTCATATTTGAAGTACAGCATGATCACAATGTGTCTGGTTTCATTGAACTGCAGTTGGTGTAGATTCATACTTTTAGATATACTTATACTTATAGATTCATAGTTACTTATTCTTACAGTTTCATACTTAGTAGATTTTAGAAAATGAAAAATAAGTTAGTTTAATAAAAAGTTGAATTTCTCAATTGCCATGTTGATTTTCTTCAAGTTTGTAGTTTTAGTGTATTTATCATTATTGGTAATGTAGTTCATCCTGTGGAACATAATAATGTTAGAAAAGTGACATTGAATCCAAGAATACCTTACTACTAAGAATTATTGAGTTAATTTATCCTATGGCTTCTGAAAAGTAACTGTAATTTATAAATACAGGGTGAATACCTCTTAGTGTAAAAAAAAAAAAAAAAAAAAAAAAAAAAAAAAAAAAAAAAAAGTGAAACTAGATCAAAAATGTAGAAAAATACTGCAGACGTCACCTTTCTATTCCAATCTGTTGCTGATATACGATAAATCCAAGACTTTTTTGAGGAAACCACATTTTTTACCTTAAAAACTGTAATATCTCCATTTTTTAAAAATATTTTTCAAACTTTGACCACATTTTCGGATTTAGTATTAAATTTTCTATTAGTGCAAAGTACATGTAACCTTGAATTTTACTAACTCGAGACCTAAATAACAGCTTGATCTTCACCTTATTTAGGAAAGTTACAATGTCTTATATTACTTCTATGCTCACCATTATTCAAAAAAACTCCACAAAACTGCAAATCTCACAAAAACTTGCAAATTTAATCAGCTTTTGAGTGATATGTTAAAAGTAATGATTCTGTTCAAACTCAAAAAAACACAGTGTTCTCATTTGGCATACAAATTAGTTAATTGTGTAAATAAAACATTATGACAATCCCTTAATGGAAATGTACATTTTAAACATAATAAAATCTTTAGTGGGATATAAAGAAAAGAAAAAAATTATTGTTTAATTGAAAATTAAGGAAAACTTTGTTATTACATTTATTTATTTATTTATTAGGGTGTAGTTCTGCAGACACCCCCATTTTCAAATGCCTATTTCTTCCATGTCACTCCAACAATTTAACCAATTTTCATCTAATACTTAATTATTTAAAGTGTATACAATAATTATCTTGAAAATATTAATTTAAAAAAGCTGGGGGCGTCTACGGAACTTTTTCCCTTGGTAAATAGTTCCGTAGACGCACCCAGCCCTTTGCTATGTAAAATGATGTTAAAATATTATCGTAGGTTACAACTACAATTCAAATACATTTTTGTTTGTTGTTTATTGCTTCACTGATGTAATGTCTAATCTCAAACCTGCTATATCAACAAAATAATCCTTTGAGTGAAAATAATCATTGTAACTCTTAATATTGTAACGTTATAAGGTGAATTACCCCCGTTAATAAGAAGTTTTTACTGGTTGCTAGGTCATAATATAATAACAATATAAGGTTTTTTTTTTTTTTTGTTTATAGAGCAGTAAATAGTTATCTTGTTAATTTTTATTTGTGAATAAACATAGCTATAACCCCAGTTGTGTTCTTACAATATTACAGTGGCATTATGTATTTAAAGTAACTATTTAAATTATTAGAAGATGCGGAATCCACTCTTGTCTGGCTACGAAATAAAGGACTTATTATGAATTTTCCGCACTTTCCCGAATTCAATGAAAGAATGCGATTAAGAATCAGAACGGGATGTCGGGAATATAGATGCCGCAAAAAAGGTGAGTTCCCCCATGATAAATCTATCACCGTCTTTAAAAACTCGTTTTTAGGACAACACAAGTGGCGTTGCTACAAGGTTTTAATAATGGCCTATTTGTTTTCTCATAATATAATTAATTATGATTTCATTCAGCATGAGACCTCTTTTGACGGATATTCCATTTCAAGAGAAACCATTTCTGACTGGCTATCTTATTTCCGAGAACTGTGTATTGTATGGGCCGAACAACAAAATAACATGATAGGTGGGCCTGGAATTATAGTCGAAATAGATGAAACTAAAATAGGTAAAAGAAAATATAATCGAGGAAGAATTGTGGACGAGAGTTGGGTTCTGGGGATGATAGAACGGGATGGGCAAAAGAAGTTCCGGATAGAAATTTGCCCCCACAATAAGCTTGACACTGCAACTCTGCTACCTCTGATTATAAAAAATGTCAAACCGGGAAGCGCTATAATTACAGATAAATGGAGAAGCTACACAGAGCTTGCAAATTTGGGACACACCCACCAGACAGTGAACCATAGCTTACATTTCATAGATCCTAATACATTATCCCACACTCAAAATATTGAATCAGCATGGAGATCAGTTAAGCGAGGAATACATGTGGGCGGAAATGATTCCCAAAATTTATATTCACACTTGTGTGGATATCTTTGGAGACGAACTATTAGAGATCCTAATAAAGATATATTCGATGAATTATTAGATTTAATTGTATATGTGTATAATCCAAACTTGTAAATAATAATGATTTTTTTTCAAGGTAGATTTTTTTCACCACCCAAACTTCTAAATAATATTTTTTCCCTGGGGGCGTCTACGAAACTTTTTCCCTAGGTAAATAGTTCCGCAGACGCCCACAACTTTTTTAACATAATGTTTTCTACACGATAATTTAAAAAACTTGAAAGAGTTTAATATTAAATGAAAATTGGTTAAATGTACATTTAATAGCACTAATTGTATTTATATTTTAGTGGAGTGAAATGGAAGAAATAGGCATTTGAAAATGGGGGCGTCTGCGGAACTACACCCATTTATTATTATTATTATTTAGGATTTATTTAATTAGATTTCCAATGCAGGTTTAAAACCCAATGATAATGAACATAGACCTGAATTTTGCTGTTAGCTTCTGAATGCAGATTGTGTCGAAGAATACTACTTTTTGAAGTGAATTTTATGTGAAGATAAGCCTGTTTTTACAGGGGAAGGAATTTCTACCTATCCATGTATATCGTTGGTTTATATTTGCATTGATTAATGTGGAGGAGCACCATGGTGTTGGAAAATCATATTTTACCGAAATTCAGGTGGAATATCATGATGAAGTTGTGGTAGGATATTTTGTAACAAATCTTAGTTATTCTCATCATTCAATCTGTTGTGCAAACTATGATTTTTCAACACTGACAACAATACAAAGACGAATAAACCAACAATACCTCTCATGGAAAGGTAGAAATGCCTTCCCCTGTAAAAAAAAGACTCATCCATAAATTCACCTCAAAAAGTGGTATTCTTCAATATCATCTGCATTCAAAAGCTGACGGCAAAATTGAGGTCTATGTTGATTATCATTGGGTTTTAAACCTTACATTGAAAATCTAATAAAAAATACCCTAATAATAAATAAATGTAATAACATAAGATCCTCTGATTTGGTGTCGCTGTATTAACAGTTTTCCTTTATCTTCTATTAAACAATATTTTTTTTCTTTGCTTTTTATTCTAATGAAGATTTTATTATGTTAAAAATGTACATTCCCATTAAGGGATTGTCATAATGCTTTATTTACACAAGTAACTAATTTGTATGCCAAATGAGAACACCGTGTTTCTTCAGTTTTAGAAGTAAATTTCTCCATGAAATCGAAACAGAATCATTACTTTTAACATATCATTCGAAATCTGATTAAATTTGCAAGTTTTTGTGAGATTTGCAGTTTTGTGGAGTTTTTTTGAATAACGGTGAGCATAGATGTAATATAAGACATTGTAACTTCTCTAAATAAGGTGAAGATTAAGCTGTTTTTTAGGTCTCAAGTCAGTAAAATTCAAGGTTACATGAACTTTGCTCTTATAGGAAATTTAATGCTTAATCCGAAAATGTGGTCAAAGTTTGAAAAATATTTTTATTAAAATGGAGATATTGCAGCTTCTATGGTAAAAAACGTGGTTTCTTCAATAAAGTCTTTGATTTATCTTATATCAGCAATGGATTGGAATAGAAAGGTGAGGTCTGCGGCATTTTTCATGTGGTAACAGATACTAACCTTTTAACAATGTTTTTCCGATTCTCCAGTTCTTTAAAATCCCCCACTGCTCTTCACTGCTGTCCCGGTTTTTAATATATGCACACACAGAATGTTTATTTATTATTCTTTATCAATTTTAAACATCAAATAAATATTTTATGCTTGTATATTATTTATCCAGCAAACGCTATTAGCAACATAGTATTTATCTAATATTAATAGTTTTCAATTATTTCATTCTCACACCTTGCCACTTATTTATGACTTCTCCGGCGGTTACTATTTTCATTTTATTATTAAGTGTTGCTCGTTTCATTTTGAGACTGTTCATAAAAATAATAATTTTAACAATTTTATTAATTTCTTTTCTGGCTATTTTTTACTGTACTTTTAGAATACAGTCAACTCTTGCTAATTTGAACCTCTATAAACCAAAAACCTCTATAAATTGAAGAAAACTAATGTAATTAGACCCCCTCGATATTAGGAAGAAAATGTTTCACAACTCGACCAAATGCACCTCTATTAATCAAACTCGATTCGGGCTCTACCTCTATGATTTGAAGTCAACAAAGTTTTTGGGCATGTTATTCACAAAATGGTGACCTCAAGGATTTTGGTTTTTGCCTCTAGAGCAAGGTGTGAAATAAATTTCAAAAGTCTATACCGTAACATGCAGAAATGGTAGCAACAAACAAAGGGGTGGATTAGAACCTTTCAGAAATTCATGAAGAAGTAGTCATTTATTTTGTAGAATTTGTTACTGTTGACGATAATTAGTGATCTGAGTTTTTTTTTACTCCTAACCTCCTAAGTTATACTCTCTTTAAAACAAAAACCTCTATTAACCAAAAGTTTTGCTTAATAGTATATCTGTTATTATTAATTAGTACACTTTTTTTTATTTTTGTTCAATTTTAAACCATTTTTTGTATCAGGTTATCAGACATATAAAGGGTTCTATTATACAGTTTCTTATAATTTTAGACTGGACATTCTTTTGATCTCTTGAATAGTGATGATCATGCCAACATATTGAAGAAAAATAACCGTCAAGTTGGTTCCTGCCGACCAGATATAGTTCATCAGTGTTTGCTGATGCTTATGGACAGCCCCCTCAACCGAGCTGGTCTTCTACAAGTATTTAATTTATTTATTTTTTAAAATAATTATTTGTTATTGAAAATAAAAACTCACATTATCCTCTTATTATTTAAATTATTTTAACAGGTTTATGTTAGAACAGAAGGTAATGTTCTCATTGAAATTAATCCTCAAACAAGAATTCCAAGGACTTTCAAGAGATTTGCTGGGCTAATGGGTAATAGTTAGTTTTAATGTGATGTAAACTTATTGATTAAGATGATTGCTTGATGTAATTGTGATACTATTTTTTTGCAGTTCAGTTGCTTCATAAATTTAGTGTGAGATCATCAGAAGCCGGTATAAAACTGTTGAAAGTAATTAAAAACCCTGTTACTGACCATCTCCCTGTGGGTTGTGTGAAATTAGCCACTTCATTTTCAGCCAAAAAGGTTGTAGATCCTAAAAAAATTGTACCAGCTAATGATCCAATAACTATTGTTGTTGGAGCTATGGCTCATGGTCAGGTAATCCCTTTTTATTTTATTTGAAAATGTCAATGAATGATTGGTTTTAATAATTCTTAGATACATACACACTAATAGTACTATCTCGATAATCCAACTCTTATGGGACCAGAGAGGTGCCGATTATCAAAAATGGTAGATTACCATTAAGAAAAAAAAATATGACAAATAATTTCAGTTTTATTCTTTCATGAAGCAATGAACTGTTATAAGAAAAACAAGCATTAAAAAAATTATTTAAAAGGAAAAAAATTGTTTGTAACCTCAAAAAGTAATAGAAACATAATTAAATTCATATGTACAGGGTGTCTACTAGTCGGGAAATTCGGGAATTTTGTGTGGTCGGGAATTTACAGAAAATTTGCGAAAGTCGGGAAAAAGTCGTTTTCGTGAGTTAAGGAAGCGTCTGATTGGTATAGTCACTCCACATACTTTTAAAGTAAACTGAATTTGCTACAATTTGAAATCATGGTGAGCTCTATATAGCCATTGGTTCCCAAGATACAGGGATATTATCATCGAAAAGAGTCCATTTTTTTTTTCTATATGGTCACCTATTTTATGAAATATCTCCTGAAATACGTCATTTGAGACCAGAACGATACCTGTGGGCCCAGTGGTTCTCTCCAACACGGCAGATAACAAAAAAACAGTCAAAAGTGGGTTCTGGGGGAAAATACTGTTCTGTCTTTTTATGGTTTATTTATCAATCAAAATTAATTTATTTTTGTTATTTGAAATAATTGATTGATGTAAAAGAAAAAAAAAATCATTTTCACCTCACTTTTCGCTAAACGGTCGTGGCCAGCACTAGGTTTGCTTCTTCTGCACTCATAAGAATAGTCAGAAACAAGTTGATAGAGCATTAAATTAAATTTAATTTTATGTATAACTTTGCTACTTTTTTTTTAACTGGATCTATAGTTCAACATTTTTTACAGTTATAACTTTTATTTAAATGTTTACAAATCAATTTACATGTACTAGGTAATTATAATTAAAAAGTTAATTATATAATAAAAAAAAATAATCATTCAAAGTTTGTCATCAACACATTAAAGCAAATCAAATTTGCAACAAATTTGATTCTTTTTTTTTTTTTTTTCTGCGCAGTCAGTAGTGGGGAAGGGAAAAATACAATATTTAGTTGAAAACTGTAAAACGTCATATTAAACTCACTTTTTAATATTATTACATTAAAGTCGGTTCAGCGGTTTGGCCACTACCAACGAACGCTTAAAGATTGGCTAAGTTGCGGTAAGTAACACATCGCGAAAACACGTTTGTTGGTACTCTTTTGGCTATAAATCTATAATTATTTGTCTGATGCAAATTTCTTTTTTTCATCTGAAAGCTGGCCAAATTGGCAATGAGACCTCTTATATGAAATGTGTTTTAAATCCCATGAAATACCCACTCCAGCACGCTGAGAATCTTTTTTTTCAGTACAATCCTCGTAAATAGTTTCGGAGTTATAGCGAGAAATATACTGAAAAAAAAAGTGGATTTCACAAGAGTATGGGGTTCTCAGGGTGATGGCATGAGTATATCATGGGGCTTGATCAAAATTTCATGTATGAAGCCTCATAGTAAATTTAACCAGCTTTCTGATGGAAAAAAAAAAAAAAAAAAAAAAAAAAAAAAAAAAAAGGATATTCTGATCGGACATATATTTTTGGAGTTATTTTATCCGACAACCTCGTAACTATTTTCAAACTGAATGGCAATACTCGACATTGATGTGTTTCTTTAAATTTATCTAAAGTAATCTGAAATATTAAAAAAATTCCTTTTTTTTTTTTTTTTTTTTTTTTTTTTTTTTTTTTTTTATTGTTTAACTGTGATCTGTTAAGTAGCAAAGTATGCATAGATTGATTGTTTAGATTATTATAAAATTTTTTTGAAAAAGTCGGGAATTTCTAGAAAAATTCTTGAAAAAGTCGGGAATATGTCAGGAATTTTGATAGCTGACATTGGTAGACACCATGTATGTATGTCACAGGAAAACTTGATCCTCTAGTAAGAGTTGACTCTCCCTTGGTAATGTCGCCTTTTGCTAAAAACATCAGTAAAAGTTTATTTAAAATGAGTAAACACACTTTTCCTAGGATGAGTCAGCCATGCCTGCAATGGTTTAGTAAAAGTTGATTCACTTTAATTTAGAGGGGGGGGGGGGGGGTTCTAATTTTGTTCTTTGAGAACAAATCGTTCTCACGAGTTGTTCTTATAGTACATATTAGCCCCCTCCACCCCCAAATTAAAACATAACTGTTAGCACAATTTCAAAATGTTAGTGAGTTTGATAGAATCATGACTATACAATTTTATTAAAATTAATCGAGTCGTTCTTAAAGTAAATATTTTAATATAAAGTCAACTTTTACTTCCACAGGACAGTGAGAGTATACTTTACCTAGTTATAGTCAACTGTGACCAGGAAATGTTGATCAAATTTCCACACTTTTCAATTTTAATAAACTTTTACTGAAAAGACCTATAAGAGTCAGTTTTACCTAGGGAGAGTTAACTCTTACTGGAGGATCAACTTTTCATGTAAAATATATACATTCATAGTTATTAAACTTTAAGCATTTTTCATTAAGGCTAAACATCCCAATTCTTAGTAAGATTTTTTTTCAAGAGATGGCAGCACTTTTGGGGCAAATTTATGTTCGCTCTCATTTGTGAACAGAATCATCAATATTAGATCTGTAAACGGATTTAGTAATAAAAACCCCATTAAATTCACGCTACGTTTTCCGATTTTTTTTCAATTATTTTAGAATAAAAAAAATTATCTGGCGAACTGTTGATTTTAAAAAAAAAAACTGGTTATAGCCACTTTAACATAAATTAATTGAACACAATTATGCAAAAAGATTCATTTTCGGTTGCATAGGTTGATCCTAATTTGAAAAATACAATTTAACAATAGCGGGTGATTAGATTAGTAAGCTTCCTGCTGTTGTTGTAGTGGGGGAAGGGCTGTGAGGACCCAGCTCCCAGTCAGCTACCAATCTAACTTCTCCCCAATAGTGGAAAAACCAACATCCTTTTTTTTTAAGTTTTTCGCTTATAGCTCGAAAATGGTGCGTTTTATTAAAAATGTTTTTTAGTACAACATTAAAGCTTATTAAATTAAGTGACCAGAAGGACCACTGAAATTTAAAAATCACAAAAGGAACCAACTAGTTCTAAAAAATAAATTTCAAATTCTCATGTTAATTATGTTTACAACAATCTGTAAACTTATATTTTTTTAAAAGCAAAATCAAGCTTATTTTCTTTTCACTGAATACAACAGTTTTAATGCAGAAGAAGATGATCAGGGATGCAGTCAAAGAGGAACACCACGTCTAAGTAGAAATTCATTTATCATATCAGTCAACTATACTTTTATCACAACAGTTTTAACGTCAAATAAGTGGATCGATTAAAAAAAATAAAACATATAAATATAGAAAATATAAGTAAACTATTTATTTTATAAATAATTATTTATTTATAAAAGTGAAATTTTTAATTTTATTGATAACAGTTATCTAAGAAATATATAACTATTATATGAGGCTATGAGAGCAAAAGTGGCCTAACCCACAAAATATAAAAAAATCTGATTTAGTAATTTTTGGCAACTATAACGCCATCAACAAGGTGTTAATGTGTTTGAAAAATTGGTTCACATGGTGGTGCAATGTGAACCAATTTTTCAAACACATTAACACCACCAGATGGCGTTATAGTTGCCTAAAATTACTAAATTAGATTGTTTTATATTTTGTGGGTTAGGCCACTTTTGCTCTCATAGCCTCATATAACTATAGAATGTAACAGCTGATATTTATAAAATTTGATTATCAAGTTTCTTGCGTGTCTACTAATAATTTAAAAGTAAAAACAACATATATATTAGGAGAACATAATATTTATGGGGTCACCTGTGGTGTAGTGGTTAGCATAGCAACCTACTAAACCCAAGATAGCGGGTTCGCAGCCCGGCAGATGACCTTAGGATTTTTTAAAGGGAGTAAAAAATCCTTAGCTATGCCGTCCTTCGGAAGGGACGTAAAATGGGGGTCCCGAGCCTGTGCGAAATCAGGTACTCGTTAAAGATCCCTATCCTAATTATACCTGGATAGGCAAAATTTAGGACTCCCACCGTAGCATCGTCCGATTAGCCATAGCAGCATAAAGTGTTAAACGTTAAACGAAAAAAAAAAAAAAAAAAAAAAAAAACAAACATAATATTTATATTTTATATTGCTAAAAACCTAAAATTAACCTAATTATTCATTAAAATTTCATAATGTAAATAGAAATTATCTGGAAAATAAGAGTCCTGGACTAACTACTTTGCCATGGAATTAAAAAAGAAAACGTTTTTATTGGTCTACGTAAATCTGTAATTTAATTATAATTTTACTTTTACCGATAAGATCTGTTTTATTCGATCCATGACAATTATTTATAAAAAAATAAAAATACAATTAAAATAACAAATGTAATAATAATTTAAGTTGACGACAAAACATGTACATTACATTGTAAAAATTTTCTATATATTAGAATTTATCAGATTTCTAATCTGTACAATATTATGATCTTGTATCAAATTTTATAATTTTTGAACTAATCAATTTTTTATGGAATCTACAAAAGTACTAAAGCTTTTTGATTTTAATATTAACAGAAAATAATTTTTTCAATATAGCCCGAACGTTAGTAGCAGCAGGAACTGAAACTTTTATGCAAAACCTCTTTTAAATTAAATCATTCAATACGTATATTTGAACTCTTTTAAAAAAAAAAAAAACAATAAATAATTCAAGATCTGGCAAGAATATTCTATTTTGTAAATAATAAAAAAATAAAAAATATTTTTTTAAGTATAGATATATAGAATTAGAGTGTCAGGATTCCAGGTGTGTTTGGGTATGGTTCTTGAAAAAACAGATGGACAAAACAGAGAATACTTCCAATTCAAAAATAAGCTCATTTAATAAAAAAAATATATAAAACAAAATTTGTTGCAAATTAGATTTGCTTTATTAATGTATAGAACGAAAATGTGCTAAGAGTAGCGGTTTCCGAGTTATTCGCTCAAACAGCTAAGAACATACGATGTTCAACCCTTTCATAAATGTTCTAAAAACAATGATTGTATAGGGATTGTTATTGTTTGACTCTGATTCATGTCGATGACCGCTATAGTCCCTGCATTTATAATAATGTCAACTCATGAGCTTTTTTACCCGATTTCATACAAATTATTGATATATTTTTTATATTTTTCTAAGAAAAAAATTTGAACCCCACAATGTGATGTGGCCGTGAGAAATCTGAAAAAAATCACATTCTTCAATTGATTTCCACAACTTGTATTTACAACCAAATAAATCAAATCATACAAATATAAAAGGATAAACCGCTTTGTAGGTACCTATATCCAACTAATAGTAGGAAATTACATTTTAAAGTTACTTTTCCCGGTTATTTTTTTAAAAATATGTTTTAATTTTTATGGTATACGCTAAGGAAAAATTACATATCCACGAGACTTAGGAATAATGAAATTACCTTATATTACAGTAATTCTAAAATATTTCCAAGGAGCCAGTTTTATAACTGGCTGTTATTTATCTGTCATTGTTTAATTTTATTTACGATTTTTACAATAAACTAATGTAAAATTATTGATTTTCAAAGTTGAATTTGAACAACTCAGTGAAACAACACTATGTTTTTATATTACATCATAAAAAATATTATATGGGTACGTACTCTTTTTCATTATCAGCTCTTCTTTTCATTTCTTTTTGGATTTAGAACTATTTATATAAAAATTTCTACATTCAATAGATTGTTTTTCTTTTTTATGCTCTATCTTTACAACGATAGAAATTGAACGAAAATACAATTTGTTCTGAAGAGGAAATATTTTCAATTGTTATTGGGTTTTCCCGAATATCTTCTACTTGGTTTCTTTGCTATGGGTTTGACTTCATATACCGACATGCTACCTAAATTTATATTAGGTACAAGGTAATAAATTTACATATGTATTTATATATGTAAATTTATATATAATTACATAGGTACCTATCGGCTAGGTAACTTATAGAATTTATTTGAAATATTTTATATTATTTGTCCCTAATACATTACCGGTGAAAAGGGTCAGATAGTGTTATATTTCCTGCAGTAAGTAAACAAAACTTTTTCTCTATTTGAAAATAAATAGACAATAACTCCTTTATTGACTTTATAAAAAGACATATTTATCACAACTATAAGTTAACTATGCAGCTATTATCAATTAATGATTTTTTAGATTTTCGGATCTTCAAAGTAGTGTACAACACATTATAGTAAAAGTGTTTTGTTTGTTTTTTAATATATTTTAATTATACGGTTGACATTCAACTTGTTGGACCGTCAAACGCTTCAGGTGAAAATAAAAGTTAACGAATTATTGTAGCTAGGTCTGTTTGTTCCTAATAATTAGTCAGTGAAAAGGGCCATTGTTTGCTGTAGATACCGCAATAAAATAAGGACTGCATAAACAAAATGCCATTTTTTTATTTGATAATAAAAAGACATATAAAACATTTGATAAATTTATCAAAATATGTATTAAAACTTTAATTCAGCAATTTATTTTAATTGTCTTATTCTTACTTCAAAAAATGTGAAATTTTTAATACACTGAATCTAACGACACATAAAAAATAATAATAACAAAAAAACAAAATCATACAATTTTTCTTTGGCTCTTCACTAATCGAGGAATACTTGTGTGAGAGTCATTTCGGTAAGGAAGAGACCGTTTCAGCCGGTGACGCAATCCCATCTGGTTGTAAACAAAATTCGTATTTTTCACATTATGATCGCAATATGCATGCTATAATTAGTTGGAATGTGTCATTCGTTTCAGAAAACGTTTCTACAACTGGCTATAACCTCATATTTTAACAAATATAAATTTAACACCTATTTTTACGTTCTATTTTCCTAATTTATAGAAAAAAACACTTCATAGCGTGAATTCTGTGTTTACCAAGTACACAAAGAATTTTACAGATTGAAAATCGGACATTCCGTTCTGGAGAAATTCCGAACATAAAAATAACATATATCAATGGGCCTAAGAGCCCAAAAAAAATTCTACTGTTTCCAACACTTGACTGAAGGGGGTACATTTAGCCTTAACATACAGTCAGAGTCCTACGAATTTGTACACTAGTTTTTCTTTCGTTTAATCTTGTATATATTACATTTTTATTTAATTTAAACATATTTAACATTTCATTCATGGTTATAGAATAGAGTTAATATTTTTTTCATAAGAAAATTGATTGAATTTGACTTAATACCTTATACATTTTAATAAGATGCACTCTTAACAAACATTCAAAAGTATTCGTACACTAGACTTTAACTTTTGTTTCCACCCCCTATTTTAATATTTTGAGGATTACCCACAAACACTATTTACCTAGACTTCATTTGTAAAGTTGTAATGCTAATCAGTAATTATTATTGCTGTTCGTAAATTATTTTTATTAGATTTTTATTTGAGAGTTTTGAATATAGAGACCAAGAAATATTTACTCCAAATATGAAAGACATATGATGAAAGAAA
Source organism: Euschistus heros (assembly GCA_003667255.2). Classification (NCBI taxonomy): domain Eukaryota; kingdom Metazoa; phylum Arthropoda; class Insecta; order Hemiptera; family Pentatomidae; genus Euschistus; species Euschistus heros. The sequence goes on from RCWM02000093.1 coordinate 155,812, forward strand.
ACCAAAAATAGTTAAAAGAAACCCAAGAATTAGTGCCCCTAAATTAGTGGATGAACATTTGTCTGAAAGAGGGGAATTAGAGAGTGTTTCAACAATGTGCTAATGCTTGAGACAGGATGAGCTTTATGGCACAACTAGGTGAAAACCATTAATAAGGAATATCAATAAAAATAACCTATATCAATGGGCCTAAGAGCCCAAAAAATATTTTGGAATAGAATAATAATTACCGATGAGTGTTAAATTGGAATGTTTAATCCTAAGGGGGGCCAAAAAGTACAGAGGAAAAAAATACAGCAACGGAAATAAAAATATAGTTCAACTGTTAACAATGGAGGAAAGTCATTCATGGTTAATGGGGTTGTTTGAATGCCACTCACTTTAATCGCCGGATATTAATCCTATTAAGCATTTGTGGAAATACCTATAGAATCAGAAATATGTGTTTCGTACAATCAAAATTTAAAGAATGTTATTATTACAAAATTACAGTTGTCTTTAACTCAAAAATTAGTGAATTCAATGCCACAGCACTTAAAGTGCATATTAAAAGCCAAAGGTAGTCCTACTATTAAGTAATTGTTATCGAATTTCAATATTACTTAGAAATTAAATTAAGTGTATAAATACTTTTGGCTTCTGTTGTTTTTCAGTTCTTTACTAGCATCCCTCGTCGTGGCTTTGCCCGCTCTCATAAGAAAACTACTTTAATTTTCACTAATTTTAACTAATGATTGAAGTTTTATTTGTTTATCGCTAAAAATCTTGTATTGAAGTATGCCACTAAGCATTATTTCTTCTGTGATATTTTCACATAAAGCAGTGATTTTCAACCTAGTACCATTACACAGATTAGGTGTTTGAAGAATATATAAAAGCATAATTGATCATCAAATTTTTTATGTATGAGTTGGTGTTCCAGATAGATAGACTATTAAGAAACTTCTGCGGATAATGGATAGCATTATCAGTGCTTACAACAAAAGGCCAATGAATCATATATTTACACACATTGCCAAAGAGCAATGGATCGAAATTTTAATTTGATAATAATTTTATCTAGTAGAAATAATTTTATTGATTTCTTCTGGTTGGATTTTAATTTCTAATCATAAAAGTTTATGATAGTGTGGCAAACCTAATTTTTGCCTCTCAACATTGTACATTTAAATTTTTACTATTACTAAACCTTCGAATAACCCTGAAGATTATTTTGAAGAAATTTGGTGCAGTTGTTTTCAGTAGTTTTATTATTGGAATCTCTATTGCAAAAAGGTGCTAACCACATCAATTTTGGTCGATTTGCAAACTTCACTGGGATCCACAAGTCACACCATATATTTAAATATTTTTCAATCACTTGTCGCTGCTTCGCCTGCTTTCATAAATAAAGAACTTAGATAACTAATAATTGAATTTTATTTGTTTATTGATAAAATATTTTATGAAGTATCGAATTTAGCATTATAATGATGTTATATTATATAAAGAAATGAATTTAGCATTTCTTCAATTATATTTTCACACATGGCAGTAATTTTTAACCAGGTTAAAATTACTTTCATTAGGTGGTTCATTGAACAGTATGTAAAAGCATAATTATACATCCAATTTTGCAGAAATGATTTTATTGATTTCACTGGTTGGAATTAAATATCTAACCATAAAAGTATATGACAGTTTAGCAAACCTTGTTTCTGCCACTCAAGACTATACATTTTTATTATTATTATGGCAAAATTTATTATTATAAACCTTCCTAGAACTAATAACAATTAAATTGAAAACAAGTAAATTTTATCTAGCTCAATATAACACTGTACCTTTGTAACCTCTCTAGAATGGTGCCACCTATCAGTCGATTATCAAACTTCACAACTCACCACATATTGATCGTTTTTTTAATATAATAATATTATTAAAAATCTTTAAATTTTATTATTGCTAAACCTTCCCTGAACTATGAAAATGATGTGGTTAAAATTTGGTACAGGTCAGTTCAGTAGTTTTCACGTTTAATGATCACAAATGAAATATGGCTTGTCCTTTTATATAATAGTATAGATATAGATTTGCTATTTGGTCTAATAGCATAAATCTATAAATTAAAAAATATTTTGATAAAAGTATTGACATACATGTTAAATGGTCTTATTGTTTTAATAAATCAATCCTATTAAATAATGCTTATATTTTTTATTCCTCATTATGTGTACATGTACGTAGGTGTACGAATACTTTTGACTCTGGCTGTGTAAAGTTAACACATAAACAGATGCAAAAATATATGTACACACATTATATAAATATGAGCTTGATTATATTTATAATTATATTGATATGTTTTGAAAACTTTTTAAAAATGTTTGCTTTTTAATTTTTTCATAATTATCTTCTACACTCACAATAGATTTATCCTACAAATTGACTGCTTTTCAGTGTCTGTGGAGATTTGTAAAATATCGTCTGGTTCTTGAGACCTTGTTTACTCATTGACAAATTATATGTTAAAAAATTATATAAAAAAAAATAGTAGCGTTATATAATATTCCCATGGTATTGGTTTGGTTCTGGAATCCTTGCTCTGATTATCTAAAGAAAGTAGAGCATCAGTTGACCATAGATTTTTTTGAAATTATTGGCAGTGTTCGACTTTCCTACCATTGCGGATCTAATTTATGCCACTGGCATTGGCATACAGCATGAAAGTCAGATGAGCTTTTGATAATTTTCTAAAGGGAGCCAAATCTTCATTTCTATGAACAAAAGTTTATTTGTTTGGTAGCAGTCTTCTATAAAGTTCGCACTCATTAGCATTCTCGCCAAAGAGCCAGATTACTTACTCAGGGTGTTCGGACTGTTGAATGGTCTGATTATCGATATGGTACTGTATATGTATTTGTATGTATATATAATAGTGGATTATCAGCTGTTGATTTCCAACATTTCTGTCTTCACAATTTATTTGAAGTTGACAAATTCTATTTTGATTCCAGGCTGTACCTGATTACGTTGAGGATACAATATCAATTAGTAACTACCCGCTATCAGCTGCATTAACGTGCACAAAATTCTGTTCAGCCTTCGAGGAGGTTTGGGGAGTTGTATGATTGTATTGCGGTGAAGTGTTCATACTACAATCGACCTTCAATGAAAATTTTCTGACCCTATTCCATTTGGAATAATTCTGCTATTTAACTGAGGCAAAATTGTGTGGAATAACTGAGTGACTGATTTCTTATCCCTACTGTGTAGGTTTATAATTGTTACATGCAATAATTATTAGTGATGCATAATGGTTTTGTATGATAATGATCTATGATAGGTATAATATTTCAGTTACGATTATTATGTATGATAATATGTAAATAATTTATTTGAATAATACCATTTTTTTTTCCTTTTTATAAAACTACCTTGTTTATATTCTAATCCCTACTTTAATATTACTTTCTCGACTATTTAAGGTTGAGAGTATGGTTGTTTGACTAATATATTATACCCATCCATTTATATTGCTAATTCATAATCTATTTAGTTAAAAATAACTATACAAGAATCTGAAGCGATTTTAACGTGCATTAAAAATAATGTGTTTTTAAGGTAAGAACTGAGTAGTTCTTTAATTTTTTGGTTCTATTTATTTTATGGATATCTTATTGAAAAGAATTATTAAGATTTTAAATTCCTTAAATAAGATATAAGAGTTCTTTAATGTTTAGTAGATATTTGGCTGTTGATTTGGGAGGCAATCAAGTAGATCTTAATGCTAATTATTGACCACAACAGGTTTTTAAATATTTATAAATTATTTGACAACAAAAGTTGTTAGATACATTTCTTTTTTTAATAAATCTATGCTTTATGATTTATACAGTAATCATAATCAAATGATTAAAAAACATCGCTTGACAAAAATGATAAGTTGCCTATAGTTTCCTATAGTATCATATAGGAATGATGAATTCATTGCCACTTCTATTAGAATTATTTTTATTTGAAATCTAGTTTCAAATGTTAAACATTCATCATCAGCTCCAAAAACATACAAAAAATTTAAAAATATCAGCACTACCTTGCCAAATGAGAACAGCATGTTTTTTTTCATTTTTAAAAGTAAATTTCTCCATGAAATCGAAACAGAATCATTACTGATCTGGTGTCGCTTTATTAACAGTTTTCCTTTATTTTCTATTAAACAATAATGTTTTCTTTGCTTTTTATTCCAATTAAGAGTTTATTATGTTTAAAATGCACATTTCTATTAAGGGATTGTCATAATGCTTTATTTACACAAGTAACTAATTTGTATGCCAAATGAGAACACCGTGTTTTTTCAGTTTTAAAAGTAAATTTCTCCATGAAATCGAAACAGAATCATTAATTTTAACTTATCGTTTGAAAGCTGATTAAATTTGCAAGTTTTTGTGAGATTTGCAGTTTTGTAGATAGTTTTTTCGATGAACGGTGAGCATTGTAGTAGTAATTTAAGGCATTGTAACTTCCCTAAATAAGGAAAAGATCAAGCTGTTTTTTAGGTCTCAAGTCAGTAAAATTCAAGGTTACATGAACTTTGCTCTTATAGGAAATTTAATGCTTAATCCGAAAATGTGGTCAAAGTTTGAAAAATATTTAAACAAAATAGAGATTTACAGCTTTTAAAGTAAAACCGTGGTTTCCTCAATAAGGCTTTGATTTATCGTATATCTGCAACTGATTGGAATAGAAAGGTGATGTCTGCAACATTTGTCTACATTTACTAAGAGGTACTCACCCTGTATATTACATTTCTGGACTTTTGAAAGGACTAATGTGTTACTACTAATGCATAAGAAATAGTTGAAAGTGTATCTAGGTCAATTAGAACAATATAAAATATAGGAAGGTATTTTATTTAAACTGGTTATAAATATGTTATGTTTTATTTATTTATACCTCTAAACTGAAAAATTATTATATCATAAAGGTATTATTGGTTATAAATCAAATTTTTAATTTTCTTTTAAGGGGGAGCATTGGTTTAGTTTCTGATTTTTTTTATTTTATTATAAAAAAAAAAAAAAAAATTCTAACTGCTTATAAAATCTTTAACTGTAATCTTTAATATTTTTGAGTAATTTTGTGACTTTGTGCATTATGAATTATATTGATGTATTTTTAAAAACCTCAGTCAGGACCACCCATGATGAATTCTAGACCTCGAAAATAAAATCCATGATGAATTCTAGACCTCGAAAATAAAATCCATGATGAATTCTAGACCTCGAAAATAAAATATGCTGGTTCTTCTCCTTACACTTTTGGCAGGCACTTAGACCTTAACTAAATTATTATAATTTTTTTTTTTGTCTGTATTGACCTTCCCTTGCCCTCAACTTAATTAGGTCTTAATCAGCTTGTTCTGCCGCTGTTTATCGGAGGCTATTGCTTTTCAATTTATTATACTTGAATCCCTAAAGTATAATAAATAAAAGTTAACTTTTAATAGGTACATAGGTTCTATTTATTTATCTATTAACTTGTTTATCTATTCGATGTTTGTCCCCTAACCCTTTTCAGGGCACAGTGTACTACAGTACACCATGATTCGATAGATTGTTGATAGATGGCTCATCATTCAAAAACCTTAAATGAGTTTAACAAACAAAAAATTGTTATAAATGAAAGTAAATAATTGTTTTTACAGATCTATTCAATATTAGACCAATAAAAAAGAAAAATAAAACAATGAATTTAAATGTTTTTAAATATGTATGCCTGACCAGAAAAGGGTTAACTGATCCATTCTCAAATTATTGTGGCATTTATATTTGGGTATACATCTCCTTGAAGACTGAGCTGCCACTTGATCCCACCATTCTTACCTACTGACCAATAGACAAAACTACTTTTTAATTACTGAAAATTCATTTCTGTATATTTTGAAATAAGGTATATTAAGTCAAAAATTTTTTTAATCTAGATTCACTTTTTTGCTTGTCCTAAAATCAAACAAGGCATCCAAACTTAATTTTTACTTTGAGAGATCTACCATCCCAGTTTTTCTAGTCTGTCATCCCTTTCAAAAATCATTCCTGGAATCACATAACTTAGAAGATGCAGTAGCTCAGTGGGTATGGCACTTGGCTTCTATCTCTTTCACCTGGATTCCAGTCTGGTTCTTGGTAGAAAATTTATTTTTGTTGTTTCAGCCATGGTTCAACTTCAGGTTTAGGAGGCCCTCTTAGGGCACACTTAGCCTATATTACTTGAGTACCCTTGATTGAGAGAAAACCTGGCGGTTAAGCTAGATTTCCACCAAATCTTTTACAACCTACGGACTGGTGACAGCATACTCTTACCCGAGTTCTGAACACAAGACCTTTGTATGGGTTGTAACAGTACTTGTGAAGCAATGGTTTAAAGAGGCTGATTGGTTTGTTCCTTTCCTACTTAGTAAAAGAACAAAGTTAAGCTGCAGCTTGTCATACTGGAATATTTTCTATATTTTGACTTTCGTGTAGTCAATTTCAATATCTGGGCCAAAAGTAGATGACTATTGTATTACGATATTACAATTACTTACTGACAAAGATAAATCGGAGTATATTTTCTACAAAGGTGAAATACATTTGCTTGTTTAAACATACTGATTATTCATATAATCTCATGCCTGTGGGCTTATTGGTAAAAAAAAAAAAAATTAAAAGCAACCTTGTTTATTTAAGCTATTTGATTTATATTTTACTCTACATATATACCAAAGATAGATATCCAAAATTTGGAATGTTATAAAAATATATGGTTTTTAGAGATACATAGGTCTTTTAAAAATTATGGTTACATTTGGGGATCATATATCGTAAATAATATAAATAAGAATAAAGAATTAGGGGGTTTGTTCAGGTTTTTGCAAGTGTTAGCCTACATATCCTTCAACCTAGACTTAAATGATAACTGAAAGAAGCATTGATTTCAAATTTGTTATTTGAATGCAAAAGAAAGTTTTATTATTCAGTAGGTAACAAATATATTCATATACCTAGTTTTTCAGGGTAAAGTGTGCATAGTAAATTTTTAAACTCATAACAACTAGAAGTAACATTGCATAAACTATATTTGCATTAATGCACACGTGCATAAACAACTGTTCAATTTGAATAACACGAAAATCCCAAAAACAATACGCTACAAAAGTATTCATGTGTTCATATCTCTTGAAATTTATCTTAGAATGGTAATTTAATTAACCAATTTTTTTTTTAACAGTTCAATATTTCGTTGGATAACTTTTTGCATACATCGCGGTTTGAAGCCTCCCAGGCATCGATTCCACAAGCTTGCAAGTTTCTTGATGGCGGCAGTACACACTCGCCGAGGTGCTCATCAACAAAACCACCCGAGACGAGCGGAAGCGAGCTGTGTACAAGAGTGATGCAAGTACACACACTCGCAGAGTGGCTCTTGGACGAAGTAAGGCGAGCTTTGTAGGGGCTGGATTGTACAGTGTTATAAGCTAATGCTAGTGTTATATTGGATATTGATGAAGATGGATGTGAGGATTCCGATTACAGCAGTTGCAGCCTACGCATATTATAAATATATGTACATTGTAATCAAGAAAAAATTGCAAAAATTCTGGGAAAAAAACGGAGATAGTGGATGAAAAAAATTCATCAGAGCAGGACTAGATCAGTCCAAACTTGTTTGATATTTTCTGATTGGTCATTTATTTTAAGTGAATTTTCGAAGAAAATGTAGCTACTTTAACTAACTACCTAGAATATCTTTAATTAGAAGTTGTAAAAACCCACTTAAATAACCATTTAGGATTTCTTAATTTTATTTATTTTTTATATAAGTATATTATTCATATATAAAAAACATATTGGCTAAATGAAGCCATTAAGCCAACCAAATGAACACACGCATCATTCACTTTTTCTTTGTCCTCATGATGCTTTTGGACGGGTCCCAAACTGATAAAGCCTGATAAGCTTCCAGAAAATGCATAACTTCTCCATTATCCCATTTCCTCTTCACTGTAATATAAAAATAGGAAATGTAGCAATACCAAAGCAAGGTTAGTAAGGAACTAGAACTTGAATAACGGAAGCGTTAACATGTGAATAAAAGAAACAGATGTGAATAACAGAAGTGCCTTGCTGTTCGGAGAAATCTGAATCACGACTTTAGGCGAGTGTGTACTGGGACGGCTCCCTTCGTCGCTCGTTTCACCTCGAGTCCTTCGACTCGTGCCCACAGACCGACTTTTTTCAGAGCGCTGGCGAGGCGAGTACACACTCGTGCTCGCTTGCATTCGTCTAGGCTCGACAAGTGTGGACTGCCGACATGGGGGAGGGTCATTTTCTGCCCCAGCTTCGGAGATTGAAAATAAAGTCGTTCCACAAAGAGCATTTGATTTTTGATATTTCTGATTCGAGTAACGCCCATATATTTTCAACTGGGTTAAAGTCTGGTGACTGCGGTGGCGTTAAAAACATCCTAAGAACATTGTACAGCTGCCATTATTTGGCTTTCTTGATTATCATTATCTTGCTGAAACAACTAACTCTCCTCAATTTCTATTATTTTTTTTTTATTTTTTTTTTAAATTACCACGCAACATGTTCTCATAAGTTTCTACATTTCAAATTCCATTTAAATAACGAGTTCACCAACCCCACTTGTCAAAAAATCCCAAACCATGATGTTAATCCCATCACGGTTTACAGTTGGCTACAATTTTTTTAATCAAAAGCTTTGCCCCTCTGTTTCATTCAAAAAAAATTTCCTCCCATCGCATTCAAAAATGTTAAATTTGCTTTCATCTGGAAAAAACTTATTTTTACAAAATGTAAGCGGTTAGTTAATATGCTGCCCGAAATATTTTTTTCCTGTTATTTTTCGTTTATTAAGGGTTTTTTCTTACCGCTTTTCCTCTGTAAGCGGTTTTTGGAGCCGATTCTTGACGGTTTAAGGTGCAACACGTTTATTGTATTGTGTTGAGATGTGTTGTGCAATTCCACGAGCATATTTTTAGGAATTCAAAAGAATGTGCCAAGTCTTTTACAATCTGTTGCTGTGCTAGGAAGTTAATTAAAAGTTAAATTTTTTCTCGTTGTGGAGATTTTTGTAGAAATACGAAACGTTTTGGGGGGAAATAGGCAAAACCATTTCTGAAAATTACTCTATAATTGAAAAAAATCATCAACAGGTTTGAAGAAACTGAGAGCGTTCACAGTCGGCGATGCAGGGTCGCTGAGAGCCAAACTGGGTCCCGGGGCAAATGCATTGCAGGCATCTTAAACCCCTCACTCCTTATGCCGGCAGTACACACTCGCCGAGGCAAGACGAATGTAGGCGAACTCTGGGTCACCTCGTGTTAGTTCGCTCTAGCTCTGCTTGGCTCGGCAGCGCTCCGAAAAAAGTCGGTCTCTGGGCACGAGTCAAAGGACCGAGAGGAAACGAGCGCCGAGGCGAACCGACCTAGTACCCACTCGCCTAAGCTCGGGATTCAGATTTCTGCGAATGGCAAGGTACTTCTGTTATTCACATCTAAGTTTCTTTTAATCACATTTCAACGCTTCCTTCATACAATTTGCAGTTTCTTACTATTTAAGGAACTAAATAAAAAAAAAGATTAACTAAGAACTAGAGATAAAAAAAGATTCCTTAATGGCTATTTATTTACTATATTCCATTTAGACAGTTTATTTTATTCATTTAGCCAATATATTTTTCATGTTTAATATATATATATATATATATATATATATATATATATATATATATATATATATATATATATATATATATATATATATATAATGTATATATAAAAGCAATGAATAAAATCATGAAATCTTAAAAAGTTATTTAAGTGGCTTTTTACATCTTCTAATTAGAGAAATTCTAAGTAGTTAATTAAAGTAGCTAAATTTTCTTCGAAAATTCGCTTAAAATAAAAAACCAATCAGAAAATATCAAATAAATTTGGACTTATCCAGTCCTGTTCCGATGAATGTTGTTATCTATCTCCGTTTTTTTTTTTTTTTTTTTTTTTTTTTTTTTTTTTTTTTTGCATTTTTTTCGTGGTTACAATGTACACATAATACGCGTAGGCTGCAATAGCTGCAACTGCTGTAACCAGAACCCTCAGATCCATCTTCATAAGCTTCCAATAAAACACTAGCTTTAGCTTATAAAACTGAACAACTCAAGTTTTACAAAGCTCGCCTTCCCTCGTCTACTAGCGACTCGGCGAGTGTGTACTTGCACCATTCGTGTACACAGCTCGTTTCCGCTCGGCTGGGGTGGCCTCGTTGACGAGCGCCTCGGCGAGTGTGTACTGCCGGCATTACAGTACCTTATCACGGGCACCCTTTTTATTGGCGGGTTTTGGACCCCCCCCCCTCCCTGCCCTCTCCTGTCAGCGGCCCGGTGGCGAAGGTCTGGACGTCGAAAAAAACTTTAAAAGGGTAAACATGCGAGAAATTTTAAAAATTAATCACAGAAACCAGTGTCGCCTCCATCGCAGGTATGCTAAAAAAGGATTGTAACTTAAAAATTACACCACAGACAGTGCGGAATATAATGATAAGCGCAGGATATTACTCGCAGTCAGCTTGGAAAATAATCCTATATAAGTAAAGTGAATTGGGTAATATTTGGAATTACCTTTTGTAATATTTAGAAAACGTAAAGTAATCCATGGAACCAAGCACCAATAGATTTATTTGGACATATTAAGGCAAAACCTAAAAATAAAAATAGTCTTGGTATTGGATCATCTCTTTTTCACAGATGTGGTTTTGAAGTTGTTGTTTGTTACTGTTTATAGGCATAAAACTACAAAGGTCATAAACGCCTGTGGATTTTTATAAACTTTTAGCTATTTATTTTTATTGTTACTCTTTTTTTTTTCACTTCAATTCTTATTTTTTTGGTGGATCTATATTTTATTATGTAAATTTTGTGCTTTTAAGAAGGTGAACAGAGTTTTTAAATTTTTTTATTATCTCCAAGAATTTGAAATATGCCGGGTGCTAGGACTTGCTGCTATATAAGCTGCGATTTATTAGAAATTGTCTAATGTAGTTAAGCATTTTGCCTTTGATTCCGACGGATGACAGTTTTTTGTTGAGGATCACATGATGGCTTATATTGTCTAATGATTTGTACATATCAAAGAAAACGGCAATAGTATGTTGTGAATTTATAAAGGCGTACTGGATTTCGGCTTCTAGAGCCACCAAATGGTCTATTGTCCCTCTGCCCTTGCGAAAACCGGATTGAAAGGATTGAATTAAATTGTTCTTTTCTGTAATCCACATCAATCTTTTATTCACCATACGTTCCATGATCTTACTTTCACAGCTTGTTATAAGGAATATAGGGCGATAATTGGTTAGTTCTCGTTTGTCTTTTTCATTTTTCAGAATCGGAATTACCACTGAGTCAGGCCAGGAATTTGGGAATTGACCAGTAGACCAGATGTGATTGTAGAATGCAAGCAACCATTCTAAAGTTTCGCTTGGTCGGTTTTTTATCATCTCGTAGTGTATGTTGTCCGGACCAGGAGTTGTTCCTTTGACGGAGTTTAAGATGTATTTTAATTCACGAATGGAGAAAGGCATGTTATACGTTTGTTATTCGTTACTATCAGAATTGTGATGTTCAGTTTCTTCGATGTTGGCAGAGTTGTTGCTTACATTATATATTTCCGAAAAGAATTGAGCAAATGTATTGGAAATAAGTTTTGAGTGGTCAGTCAATCGTCCATTCGCGGAAATGGTATAACGGTTGGAAATGGGATTTTTGGTGATTTTACGAATTTTGCTCCCTATTTCAGTCATATTTGTATTCGAATTTGAGTTGACAAATTTTTTCATTTTTATTCATTTTTACAGTTGTTGAGAAGTGTCCTGCATAGTGCCCATGCATAGTGTTTTTTATATTCTATTAAGTTTTTTTTAATCATGGATTTTTGGAATTTTTTGTGTGCTTTGCGTCGATCTTTTATTCCATTTTTACAAGTATCATTAAACTAAGGGACTAGAGGTCTTTTTGGCATACCTGATGTCCTTGGTATCGACTCGCTAGCTGCTTTTATAACAGAGGTCGTAATTTCTTCAAATGCTAAGTCAATATTCATATCGCAAGGCGGTGAACGGGAAGGTTGGACTAAGGAGGAAAAAAGAGACCAATTTGCTTTATCTAGTACCCATCTCTGTTTTAAGCGTGTCTTTTTAAAATTTAATAAGAAAGGGGAAATGATCGCTACTGTAAACGTCAGGTAGAACTGTCCAATCTATGAAATTATATAATGTAGGGTTACAGAAAGAGAGGTCTAGGGCTGAATAGGTTCCGTAGCTGGAGCTTAAAAAGGTAGGTTCTCCAGTATTTAGTAAGAGGAGATTGGAGTTGTCTAAAAATTGTTCGATTATTTTCTCTAACGTATTTATGTCACGTGACCCCCATAAGGGGTTGTGACCGTTCAGATCCTCTATAAAAAGAACGGGATGTGGTAGCTGGTTATAAATATCAAGTAGGTGATTAATATCTATTGTGCGATCCTGTGGGAGGCATAGAGAGCAAATTGAGAAAGTGTTATTGAGATGTACTTTAACTGCGACAGTTTGGAGGTGTGAATTGATAGTGATGGCTTCTGAATATACAGAATTATGTACGGCTATAAGAACACCATGGTGATTATGATTTGAATTTGGACTATCTTTCCTATAAATTTCAAATTTTTTTATCATTTCTGTTTAGATGAGTCTCTTGTAGAGCTGAACACCTATTAGCCTATTAGCATTTTTAGATCATTAAAGTGGGTTTTTAATCCATTACAGTTCCATTGAATAATAGACATGTTTAGTTAAAGGATAATAAGACATAAGGATAAAAAATTTAAAAAAACAATAAACGGGAAATTTAGAAATAATTTTTAAATAGAAGAGGGGTTGGCTTCTCTTATAATTTAATTAGTACTTGATTTAGCTAATGATATTTTACTGTTTATTCCTTTCTTGGTTTTACATGTTTTGAACCCGTCTACGTCCATTAGCTCTCTGCTAACAGACGAAGAAGAGGAGGAATTGGGATCAGGATCGGGTTCAAGTTCGAGAGGTGTGGGAGTTAAATTAGAGGGGAGGGGTTGAGGAGAGGGTGTGGGAGCTGGGGGTGAGGGGGGAGTAATTTCTACAAGGAGGTGAGGTTATTGTGGAGGCTGTAGCTAAACTAGGTTTAGGCACTATGATAATCTTCGTAGTTATAGGTCTTGGTCATGTTAAACCAATCATGGGAGCAGTGGATTTGGTACTGCATGAGGGCTTGTTAGCCTAGTCGGTTACTTTAATAGATGGAATTATTTTACTTTCAACAGCTGATGTGTTTTTGTTTAATTGAAAATTAAAAATAATATCTGCTTGAAGGGCCCTTTTTTTTTTTAACTATTTTTTCTTTGGTGACTTGTGCGAATGATTTGATGAAGGTTGTGGGATTTTTTGGCCTCATTATAACTTTTTCAGTAACCTGAATTGATTTTATTTCTTTTTGTAGCAGAAATCCTGGGCATTTACGATCTAATGCGTTGTTGGTACCGGTAAAGTTTAAGCATTTTTGATTTTTATTATATTTTAAATTATCTTGATGTTTAACTTCACTACAATTGGCACAAATTGATTCTTTTTTGCATTTAAAGGTGGGGTGAGAAAATCCTAAACAATTAAAGCACCTCATTGGGTTTGGTGTGTAAGGTTGGACCCTTATTGTGTGGAACCCTATTTTAATAGTTTCAGGTAGCTTTGGAACAGCAAATGTTACAATATAGGTGTGGGTTAATTTTTGCTCTCCATTAATTTTAATTTTTATTCTATTTATATCTACGATGATACGTTTTAATTTAATTTCGTCTATTTCAACGAACTGGAGATCAAAACATCTGATCACCCCTTTGCTGTAGTTTAATGTTTTATGAGGGTTAGCCTCGACTTGGAATAAACCGCCGAAATCTTTAATATTTAACAGAATATCGGATTGTTTGTTATTAATCGTTTCTACAAGTAGAATCTCTCAACTTCTTAATACCTCGCCCACTAGACCCGTTATAAATTTATTTATAAAAAATGGAGAAACTTTTGAAAAGTTATCTACACCTAATCTACTTATTATCAAATATTTTGGACTAACTATGGGGTTATCAAAGTCATTTATTCTTTCGGGAAGCACTTTAATATGTCCTCTTTTTCTAAATTTAGCCATAGGATTAACGGATGGATCGTCCTCATACATTATCAAACTCAGCAAGGTTGAGTCTTTTTAAGTTAAATATAAATTATCTTAAAGTTAAAATAGAATTAAAATATCAGAAAAAAAATAATGAAATTATCTGAACTATTTCAAATGAATAAAAGGGAAAATAAAGATAAAAACAAAAACGACTTAAACTTAAAAACTATAACTTATCAGTTTGTTTGTTTATTTCGTTTAACGTCACTTTATGCTGCTATGGCTAATCGGACGATGCTACGGTGGGAGTCCTAAATTTTGCCTATCCAGGTATAATTAGGATAGGGATCTTTAACGATTACCTGACATCGCACAGGCTCGGGACCCCCATTTTACGTCCCTTCCGGGCGGCATAGCTAAGGATTTTTTACTCCCTTTAAAAAATCTTAAGGTCATCTGCCGGGCTGCGAACCCGCGATCTTGGGTTTAGTAGGTTGTTATGCTAACCACTACACCACAGGTGACCCCAAACTTATCAGTTTGAGGTTAGAGAACACACGTGGTACAACCTGCTTCTTCAAACACTAAATACCATCTGTGGTTTTGAAATTTTTTTTAGATTGCAGATCGTAGCGAACTATGAAAGTTTCCAGTTTCTTCAAACCTGTCGATGATTTCTTTTTTCTGTTATAGAGTGAATTTCGTAAATTGTTTTGCCTATTTCCCCCCAAAACTTTTCTTCCTTTCTTGGAATGATGACTAGTTTTCTGGTTTCTACGAAAATCTCCATAATGAGAATAAATATAATTTTTTAATTTACTTCCTTGAATGCCAGCAGATATTCAAAAACCTTTTAGTTCTGATCTCTGCTACCACTTGCATTGTCTGGCCACCACCTTTTCTGGTCTTTGTAAAATCTCCCAACCAGGTTTCTATCAAACACCTTTAACGTATTTTTGGAGAGGATCCATGTCGTTTTGGATCAGCAGAGTGCACTCATGTCATCAATATCATTTATATTTCACCTCATTTGCGGATTGTAATCATGGGTAACGGTAAACCCCTACGCGCGCCCAGAATACCTTTTATCGATTCTTACCTTCTTCCAAATTATTTCGGTGTTTTAGTCGCTACTTTTCGAGGGGAAAGGTTATTCTCCTCTATTTATGGAGAACCTTTAAACCCCCGTTCAAAGTAATATTAACTTCTGTTTACCTTCTGATATTAAAATGAGAAATAAGAAAGTTATGAAGTGGAAATAAGAAAATGTCAAAATATAAGATATAAGATAATATCAATAAATATAAGAAAATATCAAATAATGAATATTACAGTTTATTGTGAATAAAAACCATATATATATTTTTTTTTTTTTATTCAATAGTGTTTATAGTTTTTTAATTCAATATTACACTATTTCTCACAATTTGATTAAATATTGTATTGCTTTATATTATATTGCTTTTAAGGCATATTTTAACATTTTTTTGTTGTTTTTTCTTTTATGCCTGAGCCTTAATCATAACGTTATCGTAGTTGTACTTAGCGAACATTATCTTTTTGATAAAACTGATTATAAACCCAATTTAAACTGACGGTATTACAATCTTGATAACAAAGTGGTTTAGATAACTAAACTACCAGAATATTGAATTACTGGAGGGGTCGTTAAAGATAAGGCGGTTGTTGCCATGACTACCGGTAGATCGATGGTTTCAGTTACAGCACAGCATCCGACGAGGGCGGTTCCACAGCAATGATCACTCTTAGATCTTATGTTTCTTGACGTTGAGGTACCAACTGACTTGCACACATGGCCAATTTGCAAGGTGGGTCATAAAGGTTATTTATAATGAATCTAATACATTGGTGTTATACTTAAATTTGTTGCACGTTTGTGAGAAAAAACCCAATGGCTTTATGCTCTGTGATGTTTTCTGAATGATTTTAATCACGGAACATAATGAATTTCCTAAATTTCCTGGAAAACCTAATTGTTCTAAATTTTTCTTTTGTTTACATAAAAAGACTACAAAAGAGAAAAAAAAATCAACAAGTTCAAATAAATCGTGTTTTTGCTATTCCGCATAGGTTATGAACAACCATTAAATTACTCAGATTACTTTGATATATATTTTCTTAATTCGACCATTACGTTGTTAGTTTTGATTAAAACTTTTGCTCTAATCTTAACATATTCGGAATCGTAAATTCTTAAACTTAAAGAGGTTAAGTCACTCGTTAATAGAAAAAACAGGAATAAGTACTCTGATATTTTCGCAAAATAATAATTTTAGACTATATATTTTGACGTATCAACCTATACATTCCTTAGAATTTCTTATTATGACAATTATAGCTGAATGGCTTTAGATTTACAAAAAATATATTGATTTCTTTGACATGTTATTTAATTGAAGGTTTTATATATTAACACGTAATTTATATGGTCCAAAACTTATTCCATAACCGGTAAAGTGGGTTCATCTGGACTCCTATGTTTGCTACTTTACTCATTGGTGTTAATGCTCAAATATATATTCAAAACAAGTTTTATGGCATCTAAATGGGTTTGAACTCGATAGAGGTAAATTGTGATCTTACTAAAAAATATATAAAAAAGTTTTAAACATTTAAACATTTAAATAACCATAAAAATACATGAAAAATTATAGAAACTAGTGTTTGATTTTTATCATTTACCGTATTATGAGCACAAGCAAACAACATTGAACTACTGCTCCACCAAATTCGTCAAACCCCCTTCCTTATCTATCCTAGAACAATTCTGAAGCTTCACTTCCAGTTTCACATTTATAGATAGCTCCTATAACTTCACCTGTAAACTTCCATTTCTATAGTTTCAACTTAGTTTATGCTCTTTTGGATGTTTTATTGACATTTTCTTATTTCCTCTCCCCTGATGTCAGATAGTTGATTATAAGTTAACATAACTTTCAACATTGATTTAGTATTTTTTTTCTATTTTGATTTTTCACATTTAAACGTCTTTAATATTTTAATGTGCAGGAGAAGTTAACATCAGATTCAACAAGGATTTATAGTACTCGGAAATTAGCATCGAACCCTGAAATCCAAAAATAAAAAAGTATGACTGCTGGCGGTTGTTCTCCACTTTTAGCTCTAAATGTGGTAAAAAGTTTTTCTCGAAACAGCATTGGGTTTTAGGGTTAAACATTATATGTTTTTAGCAGTTTGATCAAATAACTCCGTTGCTTCCAGCACATTTTGTGTTTTATACATTATTAAAGAAAATGAAATTTGGTTCTGTTCATTTTTTTGCTCATATCAATAGTTTTAGAGCGGCTTGCTACCAAAGATTGGCTAATTTGCGGTAAGTCGCACTTCTCCGCGAAAACATGTTGTCGGTACTTTTTTGGCTATAACTAAGAAACTATTTGTCTGATTCGATTTTTTTTTTTTAATTTGTAAGTTGTTAAAATTACTATCAGAATCCATATATGCAATTATTATCAAGCCCCGTGAAACACTCCTACTTTTGTGAAATTATCGTTTTTCCGGCACATTTCTCGCTATAACTCCAAAACTTTTTAAAATTTCTTTTTTCCATCTCAAAGCTGTTTAAATTTACTATCACATCTTATATTAAATCTTAGAAATTTTAATTAAATCCCATGAAATACCCATGCCAGCACGCGAAAAGTGTATGTTATCGCAAAATATGACAATTTTGATATGTTCAGTGGGCTGGCGTGGGGGTAATTCGTAGGATTTAATCAAAACTTCATATGTATAACCTAATATTAAATTTAATCAGCTTTGTGATTAAAAAAAAAAAAATTGGGATCAAACGAATTTATATGCTAAATAAACTTGAATTTCACTACAGTACGCGGTTTTTTGTGTGGAAGTATGGTTACCATATTCCACAGAACTTAATTAAAATTTCATATATGGGTTCTGATAGGAATTTAACTAATTTTCAAGAAAAAAACAATGTTTGAATCGGACAAATAGTTTCGGTGTTATAGCCAAAAGAGTACCGAAGTGCGACTCACCGCAAATTAGCCAATCTTTGGTGGTGAACCGTTCAAAAACTATTGATATGGCCAAAAAAAATGAACAGAACCAAACACCTAAAAACATACGATTTTCAACCCTTTCCCTCCCACCCAAACCCGACGCTATTTCGAGGAAGACTTTTTACCTCATTTAGAGCTAAGGGTGGTGAACAGTATCAGTCAGACCTTTTTATTTTTAGAGTTCAAGGTTTGGTAATTTTTTGGTCTAATTAGTGTTAATGTGGGAATGAAGGACAATACCACGTGAAAAGTTGGGAAGAAAACATCGAAGAATCGATCGAAGAATATCACTTGGTATTATATATTTTGGGTGGAAATTAGTAGTTCAATGTCATTACCGAACATAAAAAAATATTACTCGAGAAGATAATATATATATATATAAGAACAATCATATTATAGGCAGTCTACTTGTACACTCAAGGCGCAATCTGAGAAAATGTTTGTACAGTAATGAGCCCAGAACATCTATGTGTTTTTTGATATTTTAAACTTCTTTTTAGGTGCTTCCCACGTTTTTAGGCACCATGGACACACCACCTTTTACTAGGTACGGCTGAGGGCTTTTTTATTTGGTCCTTTACCAATGAAGCAATCCTCTCACCTCACGTGCAATGTGTAAGTTGGTTGCTCTCCTCAGATATTGTGGTTCAACCGGCTGCCTAGCTCAATTTTTTACGAAATTAAATTCGTTTTAGCTGGCAGTGATGAATCACAGATGAATTCACACCAAAAATATTGGGCTAAATACAGTGAGAGGCCATAGTGAGAGTGCTCAGTGCACTTCTCGTCTAGAGCACCTTTTTTAGCTATGTAATAATCTATTTTAGCAGCCTTTTTATTTTCCTCATTAACTGTAGCACTGTTACGCATTGAAAAACTAAATTACTGCTTTTCTTGGTTTGGGACCCTATGCTACTAATGTAATATTTTCTATAAAGCCGAAAATTTACGACTTGATAAAATTGATCTATAGCATCTTTTCACCTTCCATGGAATTAAAATCAATTATATTCTTTGACTTCCGTTGTGAATGCTATTTTTTATTTTAAAAATAGGATGATCGTAACTCCTGTTTTATTTACATTGGGAAGCTATAAATTGTGAAAAAAATGTTTACGTTTGATTCCGTTCGAATCATTTTGTTACCAACATCTCCCCTATCCATTATCTGTAATTTGGCTTTTTTTTTGTTCATGATGACGGTAAAGTACGAAACTCTGATAATTTTCCGCCATTATTGGAAACTGAAGTTTTCATTCACTGAGTCCCTTCGTTTAGTATGTGGTTTTGAGTTTGAAGACTCTTTTAGTGAAAAAAACGGTGCGAAGGTGGTTCCAAAATTTTAATAAAGGTGAAATGAACATTTAAATCTAATTAGGATCAGGCCGTACCTCAGTTGTCAACGGGAGGCTTTTCGTTCCCTTTCCCTCTCACCATACAAAAGAAAACTGCATAATTTGGATGGAATCGAACCTCTCCCTCACTCATCATATAGTCCATGCACCACCAGGCCACCACTTCTTCTGGCCATTGGCTCATTTTCTTACTGGAAAACATTCACCAACTTGAATGAGGTTGAAAATGGGGTTCACCAGTTCTGCGATTCCAAACTGAGGAAGTGGTATCATCAAGAAATTCTATAGCTGCCTTCCATGTGGTTTTAAAACATAGGGCACAACGGTTTATATCGTATATTTTAAAAATCACGTAAGTTGTAGAAAAAAAAATCTCGACTTTACCTATAAAATGGTACTTTTTTCTAACTTACCCAATAATATTAAATATTTGGTGGGATCACACGGACCCCATGATTGACTAAAATAAGTAAATCAACTTACAGCATATTAACCACTTGTCCCTGCCCACAAGTTACTAACTGAAAAGTACTGCGTATCACTGCTTTATGTGTTGGCTATTTTGTTACTAGAAGGCAAACTAAAATGGCTGGTGTAATGGTGTTAATACCAGTTATGGGTTAAATACTTGTTTTCTAAAAAAGAAGTTTTGATATTTGAGTTCTTTTACAGTAAAAATCATAGACATAATATTTGAGAGCTCATTAATGTTTGAACAATAGGAACAGTGTCATTAAAGTTTTATTATGATTAGTACAAAGTAATTTAATGATCAAACTATTCGCGTAGAACAATAGTCAAGAAATTACCGTCTAAAAAAATACCTTCAATATTATTCCGAATTCTTGGGATTGACTCAAATAAAATCAATGCCTTAGATTTTCTCATTCATTAAATAATAATTTAAAATCAACGGGCAATTTTGAAACTGATTAATTATGAGCAATTAATTTCTAACAATACCACATTATTTATATTGGTTTCGTTGATTGAGTTTGATTTAATAAAGATGATTTGGTTGATTAAATGTAAATGGTTAGACTGTTGTAATAATCTAATTATAATGATCTCATTAAGGTCAAGGGATGTGTGATATCTCAGTGGACAAGGCACTAGAATCTTAGTTAACGAGTCCAGCTGCAGGTAGAAAATTTATATTCTGTTTTTTCAGCAGGAGTTATTACATCAACGCTCCTGGGGGACACCCAGCCTCTATAAAGTGGTACCTATAATTGGGGGGTGGCGATCTTTTCTTTATTCTTTAGGATGGTTGAAAGAGAACTACGCAGAATTCGGAATTCACTCGCAACAAACGCCCAACTTCTTTCTCATTTCTCCACTTTGTAAATCAATTTTAACTTTTCGTTAATTGAAAGAATTTACAATAGCGACTGTAAAATTATTCACTCGAGTGAATAACTAATAAGTGACTGGTGTAACTATGAACTGGAAAGATAAACAATAACGGGAAACCGGAATATAAATTACACATGAAATTATTTAATTTGAGTTAGAGTTATAGAGGCGATGACTTCTAATAGTTCATTTCATAGAGGTGGTCCTAGAAGTTCTCTCTTTTGTACCCTATTTTCAGTTCGACTTATTTACACAATTTTTAACGTTTTCTATCTGAAATCGTCTCTTTGGGTTGAAATTTAAGTGTAATGTACTTCCGACCGTAGATTTTATTCGGCTTATTTAAGAATTAAGCTTATCGAAGTACGACACATCGAGAGTTGACTGTATATATAAATTATTTTTGTTAATAATTTAGATTAAGTTACCATGGAGATTTTAGATTATCATAATTATAAATATGTTTAAAATGGAAGGTTATATAACAGTGATTTTTATTAACTGTTTTTTTGATTTTTCTTAAAAAGTGCTGAGTTGATTTCAAAATATTTTTTATGGGACCACCTCTGAAGTATGCCCTACCGATCTAAAATAGGATCATCAAAATTGATTAAGCCACCGTAAAACCACTCGAGTGAATAACTAATAATAAGTGACTGGTGCAACTATGAACTGGAAAGATAAACAATGACGGGAAACCGGAAAACAAATTACACATGAAATTCTTTTAATTTGAGTTCGAGTTATAGAGGCGATGTCTTCTAATAGTTCGTTTCATAGAGGTAGCTGGTCCTAGAAGTTCTCTCTTTTGAACCCTATTTTCAGTTCGACTTATATACACAATTTTTAACATCGAGAGTTGACTGTATATGTAAAATTATTTTTTTAAATAATTTAGATTTAGTAACCACGGAGATTTTAGATTATTATATGATTTTTATTAAATGTTTTTTTGATGTTTCTTAAAAAGTGCTCCGTTGATTTCAAAATATTTTTTATGGGACCACCTCTGAAGTATGCCCCACCGATCTAAAAAAGAAACATAAAAATTGACCGAGTAATCGCGTAACATACACACACACAAAAAAAAAATACAGCTGAGTTGAGAACCTCCTTTTTTTTTAAGTCGGTTGAAAATAAAATCATTGTCGTTAAGCCTAGGAAGAACAATTGGATAATTTGCGGTAAGTCGCACTTTTCCTCAAAAACACGTTTTTCGTTACTCTTTTGGCTGTAACTCCGAAACTCTTTGGCAAATCTCGAATTTCTTTTTTTAATCATAAAACTGGTTAAATTTATTATCAGATACCATATATTTATTTTTAATTAAGTTCCGTGAAATATCCATTCCACCTCGCTGAATTCCGCGTACTGTTATGAAATCCTTATTTTTTCGGAACATTTCTTGTTATAACTCTAAAAATATTTCTTCGATTCCGAATTTCTTTTCTCCATCTTATAGCTAGTTAAATTTTCTATTAGATACTATATATCAAATTTTGATAAAATTCCGTGTAATACCCTGGACTACTACTTTCATAAAAGGACCTATCCCTCTTCCTCTTATGTCCTGCTTCCTTGAAGCCACATAACAGCTACCTCTTAAGTGAAAATTTACATAGATGAGTCTGTAGACAAAGAAGGTCTCTAAAGTAGATCTGCTTTTCTGTTGAATATAAATGAGTCCCAAAATACTTGATCCATACTAGTAAATGTTTACTTTCGCAAATGATGCATCTCAGTACAGCTTTACATTGTGCGGCTAAATGTCCTTTTCTGAGGCACCTGAAACAATGGCCCTTTGATTTAACAATTTCTTGTACTTCGGGCAGACTAAGTGCTTGTGCCTTGAACAATTTTCACTCATATGTTGCCTGCCTTCACAGAATATGCAACACTTTTTCGGCTGAGACTTTACGTTTATTAGGTCAGTCGCAGTCGCTATATAAGGTTTATTTTCTTCTATCAGATTTTTCTTCTTCTCTTTGGAGGCAGGTTTAATTTCACTGGTTAAACCAGTTTTAGCCAAAGTTATCCTTTCTTCACTTTCTACCTCTTTTCGTAGAAATTCCAACAACTCATTCATAGGTTCTTCAGCATTACCCCTAACTCTCTTTCTTTCCCACTCTCTCAAAATATCTTCTGGAAGTGAAGATTCGACCAAAGGAAGTAACATGCATGCGTACTTATCAGTTGTCACACCAAGGGTAGACAGAGCTCTCAACTGTGTTTGCAACCGGTCGTAGAGTGAACTTAACGAATTGACTTTACAGGAAGTGTTTTGTAAAACTAAAGATAATAACTCCCTGACGTACATCTCAATTAGCAGGTCATCCCTACCAAATCTTTGTTTCATCAGTTCTATGGCGTTATCATAATTTTCTCCACACTGTGGAAAACTAGAGATTAGCGCCCTAGCAGGTGAGCCTTCGGCTGTTGCTTGAACTAAATAATGGAATTTTAAATCTGAATCCATATCAGGATTTTCATGAATCTTTTTAAATTGAGACCAAAAATGAAGCCATTGCTTTATGTCACCGTTAAAAGAGACAAACTTTAATTTTAGGTACTTATAATACTTATAACCTGTAGTAGAAACAGATTCAGAACTAATTGAATTATTAGTTTTCTCATTTTCTTCAGTTTTTATTACAACATTTCTTTTATTTACTAACATAGTCCATCTATCTCTGTATGTTTCTACTTGGTCAAATTCTTGTGTAACCTCTGCTTCACTTAACTCAATAGAAAAAACAAGTTCTCTTACCTGATCGTCCAATTTAAATAAACGCTCAACTTTATCGGATAGCTTAGAAAATTCTTCAACTACCTTGTCATGATTACCAGACTTCACCGTTTCTTCTAATTTGTTTGCCTGGGTTGTGAAAAGTCTTCTAATCTGCGTCCTCTCACATTTAAGTTTATTCAATTCCTTTTCAGACATTTTTCCTTCTTATATTTCCCCACGAGGGATGCCAAATGTTTTGTTAAATTAACGGGGAGAAGGAAATGAATTGAATAAATTTAAAACTATACAATAAATTAGCAAAGGCCTTTTAGTCACAGAACAATTTTTTTACTATGTAGTACAACATGTGGTTAATTACAGCACTTATAAAAAAACAGAGAGGTTACAGATGTAACCTGTCATCGATAAACACAATAGTGATTTACAAAATAATCGATTTCACATCGAAAATACACAACACATACTAATTCGTTAATATAGAATTATAGTAGAACCTCGCGACTTCCGAATCCGACTTCCAATAGTTTAACTCTCCGGGTAATCCGACCCTCCCGCCGAGTCCAGGAGGTACAGCATTTTCGTGGAATCTTTAATAGTCCAGTAAAATAGTACACTTTGGTGTAGAAAAGTCAGGTGGTTTTGATTTATTTATATATTGTTAGTGTTGTACTTGTTAACTAAAATCCAAATTTTGGACCTAGAAGCCTTCACCGCCTTCACTAATTGGTTGCGCCAAAACTTACGACCTTTTCTGAGCTTCGTCAAAATATCTGCTGCATGGTTGTTTCTAATTAAAAGCTTTTTATTTTGAAAATTAAATTAAACTAAATTGTCTACAGTTTAATAAGGAGCTGAAAATAAGCTTTGGAGCTAAAACGGGGACTATGGTTCATTTTTCAGGATTCTCTCAAAAAGTATTGAACATTGTGATTTCTTTATGTTTTTTGCTCTATAATTTCATAAAAAAGACGTTTAGAACATACTTCATTATGAACGATTTTAAAGGTGAGGTAGTTTGCTACAAACCAAACACAATTTAGTGTTACTACGGCCGATGCTTCAATATATAAATAGATGGTTAAAACATCTATGCAAATTAGTGTATATATTAGTTAATAAAACATAATTCAAGGAATGTTTCCATTTTCACTATTTTTTTTCAAATGTTAATTTATAAATTTTAATATAATTATAATACACTTTTAGCTATGAAAAACGCGTGTTTCATTGAAATCTCTTAATCCTATCTTTTGCCAGTTCCGCCCTACCCCTTGTTCTTATAGTGGTGGGATTAGTGATGTTCTACTGTATTAGCATCTATGGCTAATATTATACATAAGTTTTACTTATATGCTATAGAGCTCACGAAATGAAATTGCTCTTGGACGGTTTTAAGATAAAAAATAATAGTATTTCAATGGGTTCCTAACTCTAGCCAGCTGCTGAACGGTTTTTATCCTTAAAAGTTATGCTGCAGATGACCAGATCATTTTAACAACAGGGCTTAAAGATGTTGTGTATGAGTATTTTTAAATCATGAATGAGTACTTCTAATGATCCCAATACTGTGAAATTTTTATCCCAATCAGGGACTTCTTTAGAGGCAAGAGCCTTTTCAACAAGTATCTTCTCGTTTTATTTAAAACACAACACTTATGTGGAATTTGTGAACAGGAGGAGGGACCTATGCAATGCAATTTTTAGAGTTGGTAAGAAATCAAGAAATAAATATCCTGAAACGCTTTGAATGAAGGCATATGAAAACTTTTATCATATGAGAAACGTATGAGCATGTATTGTGTATGCTAGATATTGGAGTCGATCGCCTCTTAAGGTGGGGTTCCGCATGGAGCAGCCAGCCGCAGCTGCTTCGTTCAGGGTGTTTCCACATGTAGCTTCCAGACGCTGCGGCTGGAAGTTCATCAGTTCGTATTACATTCGTACACTACTCTTTCAACGCTCTCTATGAAGCCATTGTTTTAATGTTATGCGTTATGAGACACAACATTTTAAAGCTAATTATATTATATATAAGTTTTGTTTTACACTTTTCTTCTCAAAACGTAATGATGAAAATCTATAATTTGTTGAAGTTACTTTATGTTTTTTGTAGTGGCACTTTTCTGTATATGATTAAGTATTATGGCGAAACTAAGCTATCTACATAAAAAGTGTATATAACATAATTTGTTTGTAATATCATTAGGAGTAAAATAAAAAAAAAAGAACACTCCGATAGTCTAATTAGGTTTCGAGCTGTCGGCATATAACCAGAGTTCTGTACTTGTAATGTTGCTGAAGGGGTGCGGGGGAGAAGCAAGAGGGGTGGGGGTTGGGACTTTGTGTTTTTTTAGTGTATACTTTATGTTCTAACACCCTGCAAAAATTCAGCTTTCCCCTAATTAGTCGCGACAAAAGCTAATTTCTTGCTTTCATTGATTGGGCTAATAACACGAGCAGAAACAACTTGATAACACATAACACGAGCCGAGTGCCCATCTACGCATTCGGCATCTTCAACGAGCATGTCTGTTTCGTGTTGCGTGTTATGACATAACACGAATGTTTATTAAGAAACATGCCGGCCAAATATTAAGAAATACATAGCAGTATTCCAAGTATTGGTTTATCTGATCGACACAAGCATTTTTCAGGTATTTTCCTGAACTACATAGTTACGCTCAAGCTGTGTTGGTGTAGCTCGGGTCGGAACTTTGACAATAATTCACTTTGTTTGTCAGAAATTTAATGAGGAATATTTTTTGTTATTCGGAAAAACATATAACATTTGGTTAGGAGAAAACTTTATTCTGGGACAAAGTCCCTACTTTGTTATCACAAAGTATCATTCCTTTTAAAAATTAAAAAACTTAGGATTAATTGAAAAAAAAACTATTAATAAAAAGAGAGTTAATTAAAGGTTAATTTTAAACAAAATTGAAGTAAAGAAAAATTTTTATAGCATTTTATATTCTAAATTTTTTAAATTCGGTCTTAATAAATAAATTAAAAACATATAATATATATAATTAGAGAGCGTCGGGTTGGAGGGAAAGAAGATGGTGTACAGGGGGGGAGGGAATTCCAAAGATTAGAGGATCGGACAAGGAAGGAACGTTGGAATGCAGTACTTCTGTGGGATGGAGTATAGAGATCGGAAAGACGAGATCTTGTATGCAGTGATTTGATAGCAGACTTGAATTTCAGGTTACTGTAAATAAAGGGAGGGTGACGGGTGTTGATAACTTGGAATAGGTAGGAGCCTAGAAAGTATTTTCTGCGGAAGGAGGGGGGAAAAGCCAATTTAACTCAGTATAGAGATGCGAAACATGGGAACGTCTCGATGTTCCGAAGACAAACCTAATGAAGCAATTCATGATGCGTTTTTAATCTGTCCTCAAGAACCATAGAGAGCCCGTCATATATCACGCAACCATAGTCAAATTGGGGGAAGATAAGGGAGGATACTAAAAGTTTGCGTGTGGGTAGGGGAAGGAGGTGACGGGAGCGGGTGAAATAGTTTTAGGATACCGATTGACCTTCGGGAGATTTGTGCAATATGGGATTTCCAGGAGAGGGTTTGATCAATGGTTAAGCCTAAATTTTTAACAGAGGAATGGAAAGTTATTGGATGACCATTAAGGAATAATGTGGGAAAGTTGGCATTTGAATGGAGAAGGGAGTGTGATCCTATGGCAATTGCTTGAGTTTTAGCTGCGTTTAACGTTAATTTGTTCAGATTTGCCCAGGCACAGGTTTCGTCTAGGTCTTCCTGAATTTTGGCAAACGCAACTAACATTTCGGATGGAGGAAAGGAGAAGTAAATTTGGAAGTCATCGGCATAAAGATGGTGGGAACAATGGTGAATTGAATGGGGAAGATCATTGATGTAGGAATTAAACAGTAGAGGAGAAATGCTCGAACCTTGAGCTACTCCTGACTGTAGAGTGAGGAAAGAGGATAGGCCTTGGTTAGCAGTGGCAACTGCTTGGGTGCGGTCGGAAAGGAAAGATTGAAACCAAAGGAGGGAGCTGTAGGAAAAGTTCAATGATTTCAATTTGGAAAAAAGGATATTATGGTCTAAGGAATCGAATGCTTTAGAGAAATCAAGGAGGATCAGGATGGTCAGTTCTTTTTTGTCCATCGCTGTTTGGATGTCAGTGATAATTTTAATGAGTGCGGATTGTGTTGAGAAGCCGGGACGGAAACCAGATTGGAAGGGATCGAGTAACTTGGAATGTTCTAGGAAATTGGAAATTTGGGATTGCACCAATCTTTCTAGGGGCTTAGAAAGGTTGGAAAGTATGAATATAGGGCGGTAGTCCTTTGGGGATATAGGGTTTGGGTTCTTGTTGATGGGATGAATTAAGGCCTTTTTCCAGGAAGTGGGAAATACTGAGTTTTGAAGGGAAAAAATTGTATATAAAGAGGAGAACCGGAAGGATTTCAGGAAGGCATAATTTCAATAATTTAACAGGAATGTTGTCTATACCAGATGAGTTGGATTGAGACTTCATAATGGAGGTAATTAGATCAGAGGGGGTGATATAAGAAAAGTAAAAATTATTGTCGTTAAATGCTGGCGGAGGTAAGGACTGGGAGGGTCGAGAAGGGGCAGATGAAGTGGAAGAAACGAAATAGGAGTTTAACTCATCCGGAGTGACAGGAAGGTCTCCCGAGGGAGAGGAACTAGGGGGATCACACAAGGAAAGTTTGCGGAGGAGCAGCCATTTGGATTTAGGATCGGGTGCAGATGATGAAAGGGCTTCGTGGAAGAAATTGGATTTAGTTCGCCGGATCGTGGACTGAGTTAAATTTCTAAGAAACTTAAACGCTTGATAGTCATCTTCAATCCTTGTTCGCCTGAAGCGTCTCCGGGCAGCCTCGCGTCTTCTTTGTAAATCTTTAATGTGTTGGTTCATCCAAGGAGCAGGGCGACGCCGGCGAAATGTTGAGGTTTTAAGAGGAGCATGGGTATCAAGGATAGATAGGAGATTGGTGGTGAGTAATTCAACCATGGTATCAATTGAGGAGCAGGAGTAAATTGGATTCCAATCTATGGCTTCGAGATCGGATAAAATCATATCTCGGGAGAGGGAGTCTATGTTACGGAAGGATATTGTTTTAGGAAGGAAACGAGGTGTTGGGATATCATATGATATTTGTATCAGGTCATGAGAGGATAGGAATGAAACAGGTCGTTGACTTGAGGAAAGAAGATTTTTTGGAGAATCTATGACATGCAGGTCCAACCATGTGTCGGACCCGCGGGAGTGGTGGGTGGTATTGAATGGTACAATGAAAAGGTGGAGGGAAAAAAAAAGGTTTTCAAGGTAGATTTTGTCATAGGAGTCAGACAGGAGATTGGTATTTAGGTCACCGGAGATGATTATATTGGAGTAGAGAGGGACATAGTGGTAAAGGTTAGATTCGAATGATTGGTCAAAAGGAACATGTGGAGGACGGTAAACCACTACATACAGGAGAGAATGGGCATTAATGGATATTTCAACAAATAAGGACTCAATGTTAGGGAGATTTGAAGGAGGTGAATGAAAAAGGACTCGAGACTTCAGGCAATCATGGACGTATAGCGCCACTCCACCACCGGTCCGGTTAACCCGGTCATGACGAATGATGGAGTAGTTAGGGAGAGAAACCGAGGAAGAAGGTATGTAGGGTTTAAGCCAGGTTTCAGAGACTGCAATGATGTGGTAAAAATTTTGGGTGAAAAATTCTAGGAACTCATCGTAATGGGCTGGTAGGGATTGTGAGTTTATGTGACAGGCGGTTAGGATGTTAGTCATAATGGGAAGGAGTTAGGGAAACATAGGACAGTAGGTAAAAGGATGACGCTGATAATGAGAAACAGTAGTAAACGCTAAGAAGAAAAAATACATATCGATAATAAGAACAAAGTAAAATGATATATACAAAGTATATATATAGAAGTAGAAATATTTATAATAATGGAAAATAAAAGTAGTAGCAGGTGAATATATGAGGATAGTATAGAACGAAAGGGCGATGAGTTGGTTAAGAAGAGATGAAAAAATAAATAAATAAAATAAAAGATAAAGAAACATAAACAAGTGAAAATAGTAAAGGAAAATGAGCGTTAACTGATTAAAAGTAATATCATGGTGACACCAATAAATTAAAAACTGAAAACTAATCTGGCAAGGATATATAATGGAAAAAACAAAAAAAAATAACGAGTACACTGGTTTTCATTAGCAAAGGGTGTAGACCAAGGAAGTGCAGCTAGGAAAAGAATTCCTGAAGGTCAGGCGAAGACATCCAGGTCCTGAGGCTGGTCTATGAAGATTACTGGATGGCCGTCTTCTTTACGGCACCGCACACGCCCTCCCGAGAACCAAACATATTTTAATTTCCCAGCTGATCTCTTCTGACGGGCGAGCCAATACAGATGCCTGTTGGTCGGGGTCATCTCCTCGCTAAGATATATCCGGTGGGAGTCATTCTCCTGCCAGCCGATATCGCGCGTCGAGAAGTCCCTCTTGACTTTTTCTCCTCTGTATTAGATCGTCCCTCAGAGATTGCCTGACGAATCGTTCGTGCGATTACAGGCGGTAGTCGCGCATTATCCTTCCTGGGCCTCCGGCGCTCCACTAGGTCGAGATCTTCTATGTTAAGTTTGATGCCGAGACCAGCACCAATACTTGTAACCAATGCCGTGGGGGTCTCTCCTGGGCGTACCGGGATGCCCCGAATTTCCATTGATTTATTCAAAAGTCCCTGTTCTGCCTTATTTATCCTGATTTCGAGCAGGCCAACTTTTGATTTTAAATTACGATTCTCATCGACCAACTCTTCAATACGTTTTGTCTGCCCCTCTAGATGAGCTTCGATTTTTGCTAGTCTCTCACTCAATTCGAAACTCAAGTCACCGTATTTATCAAGTGAGGTTTTTAGGGATTTAACTTCCTCGTTTACAGTATTAACAGCAGCTAGTATCTCGGAACCGGATGGCTCCGAGGGTTTTTCTGTGCTTGAATTTACCTTTTTAGTGTCACAAATGTGACAAAACCATGGTTTTTTTGGAGTTTTTTACCGCTTCAATGTCTTTGTCTAAGAGGTTAAAACATCTGCCGTGGAAAATCCCTTTACATTTAGAGCAAAGTAAACTATTTTTTTCGTCTCTGGAAATTGAATTTTCACACTTCGCGCATTGAACCATTTTGACGTAATTTAGTTCTATCAGCTGATTCGGTAAATATGAAGGTGAATGACTGTTTATTATATATATATCCATGATCTGTTGTTTTCCCTGTGAGGTTAGTTTTTTCTTATTACTATTTCTAATTACTGCACTATTAT
The DNA here is from genome assembly GCA_003667255.2 of Euschistus heros. Lineage (NCBI taxonomy): Eukaryota > Metazoa > Arthropoda > Insecta > Hemiptera > Pentatomidae > Euschistus > Euschistus heros. The sequence continues at coordinate 186,894 of RCWM02000093.1, forward strand.
TGTAAATATTAAACTTATTAATAGACTTATTAAATTTCTTCTTTGTTCTTATTCCCATCCACTCTTTTATGCAAGCAACTCCATTTTCCACCTCGCGGTTTTATGATCAGCCAGCTGTTTATGACCCTCTTTCTAATTTCCAGGGAAATTGTGTAATATACATTTACAAAATTTGTTCCTGTTTTAGTACAGTTTTCATATAGCTTTCTGTGTGCTTTGTCAATTTGTTCCTGTACTTGTATTCTTCTCGAACTGAGATATATTCTGGCAGGAAAATGACTCCCACCGAATACGTTTTGTAAAAGAAATGACATTACAGTGACCAACAGGCACTTGTTCTGAATGGCCCGGCTGAAGAGATTAATGGGGATCTGAAGTAAATCTGGTATACGGCTGATAGGTGAGCTTCATCGATACGGTTCTTGGTGTATCAGGATGACTAATTTAGTCGGATGACTAATTTGCAGGTTAAAAAATAATTTGTTTTTTATTATGAACGTCCATTCCATCAATGGAAGCACATATTTATTGTTACGTATTGATAATTAGAAACTCGTTTTTTTTGTATTGTCTAACCTTATTTTAAGATGAATCAAATTTAATTTATTTCTTTTTCTCTCCTTTCTGTATCATTATATTTTTCAATAAAATGGATAAATCATTAATATTAATAAAACTACTAGAAGTCGAATGGCCTTGTTGTCAATGGCTTATTAGGTAATTATAAAAAAAAAAAAAAAAAAAAAGACTATGTGTATATATTCTATTTTCGGTACAGCGATTAATATAAAAATGAAAGAAGTATCGTATCGGTTGTATTTTTGATAAGAACTCCCACAGGAATTCTTTTGCACTTACGATACCATTATCTTTACAGTTTCCGCCCAGCACGTTTTGAAAGCAATCCTTAGCATGGTAGCGTAAACAAGAATAAATGTTTTTTAAAATTGTTTTATATCGTATTATGAAAGAATATTAAATAATATTAAATTTATTAATAGTGCCCTTAATTGGTTCCACTCCTTCTTATCTCATCGTTCCCAGTCAGTCACCATACCCAACAGTCCTCCTTCATCTTCCCTACCTTTAACCCAAGGTGTTCCACAAGGATCCTCCCTGTCACCAACCCTATTTTCTATCTATTGTTGTTTATTTCGTTTAACGTCACTTTATGCTGCTATGGCTAATCGGATGATGCTACGGTGGGAGTCCTAAATTTTGCCTGTCCAGGTATAATTAGGATAGGATCTTCAACGAGTACCTGACATCGCATAGGCTCGGGACCCCCATTTTACGTCCCTTCCGAAGGACTGCATAGTTAAGGATGTTTTACTCCCTTTAAAAAATCCTAAGGTCATCCTAAGGAACCCGCGATCTTGGGTTTAGTAGGTTGCTATGCTAACCACTACACCACAGGTGACCCCTATTTTCTATCTATATCAATGATTTACCCAGCTTTATCCACAATTCCAATTATCACCTATATGCAGATGATCTTCAAATCTACCTATCTTTCTATCCTTCAGATATGCTCGAGGCATCTCGTAAACTTCAGGAAGACATTGATATCATCAACCGTTGGGCAGTGAAGAATAAGTTATATCTGAATCCAAAGAAAACGAAGGCTATCCTCATCGGTTCAAAAACCATCCTCAGCACCCTTCTCTACTATCCATTGCTTAACCTCAATAATCTTCCTATTCAGTTCCAAAACTCTAATAAAAATTTAGGAGTTAAATTTCCAAAAAATCCATCATAATCCTTAAACAACTGTATAGATCTCGAGATTCCTTTTCCCAGAGTACCCGTCAACTTCAAGTGTCCTCTCTTGTTTTTCCTTGCTTTGATTACTGTTGCTTGGTTTATGGGGGACTGTCTGGGGATCTCGAGATGAAGCTGAGGAGACTGATAAACTGTTTCATTAGATTTATCTTCGGGATCCTCAGACGGTCACATGTTACTTGCCGATATTCTTAGCTTGGGTGGCTATTTCCTATATTCCGACGGCAATATTTTCTGGGTACTTTCCTATTCTAATGTCTAAAAACCCAAAAACCTTCCTATATTCTTGATTTATTAGCTGTGCGTTCTTCTATCCACCTCCTAAACACTAGATTCCAACCTTTTAACCTGTATATCCCCTCACATAAAACCACTTCCTTTGACAAATCCTTCATCATACGTGCTACCTCCTTCTGGAATTCCCTACCCACTTCTATTCGTGCTTTAAGCAACTTTCCATAACTTCCTTTAAAAATAATTTATTCCTGTACCTTTTAGACAATCAATCTTCCGCAAATATGTAAATAATCAAATGAATACTTAGAATTACTTTTTTTTTCTCTCTTTCTTTCTTTTATATGTTCATATATATACGATTGTATTTTATGTTATAATTATTATTTCATATATTTATTTTTTTTATGTAACTAAATTTTTTTCCTGTAAAAATGTATGCTGTAATTACTGAAGCATCTAATTTGTAAATAATAGGCCAGACAATTGTACTTTTAACTGTGCATTATTTTTATTCTTAGGGGACAATAAGTCCCAGAATAAAGTTTATTTTTCATTTTCATTTAAATGCAGTTTTGCAAAATAAGTACCAATCATTCTAAAGATTTATCCGAAAGCCATGTAATTAGCCTTGAAATTTACATGTTTACTGTTTTCTCTTGTCAATTTTATTTGTCCAATTAGATAAGGTATTTAAAAAGTGTGAGTGATGAAAATTGATTTAACGTCAGCGATGAAATAGCTGTCGAGCTATTTCATAATAAAAATTTAAAAAAATTATTATTGGGCTGTTAAAATTCGATGCTACTATATTAATAAAATACTCAACAATTTCTATTAACAGATAATACTTTTATGCAATTACAGCACAAATATACTAGCCTTAAGAACGTTTGATACGGTTAAAAGCAACAATTTTGTACCAGTAAAGAATTTAGTGTTAGTACAGAATTTCCGAACTTATTACTTCCACAAAAAGTTGTGGTGTTACTTTTTTTATTTTTTGGATTGGAAGGATTAGATACTTTGTTGTTCTAATATTTTGCTATTCCCAAAGTTCAAGTCCGCAGGTCCAGAGGTTTTAGGAAAGTCTTTTAAATTGAATATTGAAAATTGTGACGTCTTGCATAATATATGGTATAATTAGCTGAATATTTCGTTAAGTTTTTCATTTTAGTCTAGTATGTTCCATGTGGGTCTTATGTTTAAGATGTAAACCAGATATTGCACTGTATCAGATACGGGTAATGGGTTCTATTGAATTGGACAGTGGGCTGGAACTACGGCGTGGAGTAATGTGTATACATTAGAATTCATTAGCTTTTATTCTGTATCTGTCGCACTATAGTTCAATCTGTAACAGTTGATTTTGCAGATTGGAAGAGGCAGTTTTAGGATCATGATGTGATGTTAGTATAGCATCATCAACCCATGTGTCAGGAATGGTAGGAATGTCAGTATTGAAGAGGATGTAGATGACAGGCCCCAAAACGCTGCCTTGAGAAATTCGAATTAGGATACCAGTCGGAAATTTCAGAGCCGAATCGAGCTCAGAAGGGGCGGTTTGTGAGGTTGGAATGAAGTATGTAAAGGGTTTATGGTAGTAAGTTCTTAAGCTTAAAACTTAAAAAACAAGCCGGTGTACTAAACACGGTCTAAAGATTGTGCAATGTCCAGGAAGGCACCCGATCAGTATTGCTTGTTTCCAGCGCTCAAGATACGTGTTCAACCAGACGGGGCTTGGACCACGGTAACTAGAACAAGACGGTAGTGCTCACGAGGTGGATGCGTAGTGGATTGCCGGTCAGATGACGTCACGTGGACCAGCCTTCCCTATACGAGACACAGCGCTCTAGTATAGTTAGCTATTTGAGGCTTTATGGTTTCAATTCGAAGTTTACAGGGCTTATTCAAGAGTTAGAAGCCGAAGGTTATTAATATTTATTAGGAGCAAAGTGTAATCAAGATGATTTGGAATCGTAGTTTTCTCTAATTTGAGAATTTGGAAAATTTTACGACCACCCAATCCCCACAGCGGTGACACATCGAATGAAATATCTGTTATTCAGCAAAAGTGCGTGTGATACATTAAAAACAGATAATTGTATTGCTGAGCAGTGTGAAACCTTAAGTGTAGAAGTTCTTAAAAAAATTGACTTGGCAGAACCAGTACAAGATTGTGAGACTCCAGACTTGAAAGAGGACAAGTTGGAAATGAACGATGTCCATAATGAAAAATTTATTTCCATTGCAGAATCACTGGTTGATCAATTGACTGAAATCACTAATAACAAACTAGTTTATCCAAAGAGAATACAGATTTACTAAAAATGTTAGCTGGTTATGTAGCATACCGTGTTTTTCAATATAATGAAAAAACTGGAAACAGTTCTGACTGGGTTTCGGTTTTGTCAAGAGGAGCCCTAATAAATCCGACATCAAAATGGTGAAGCATTGTTTTAGAATTTGAAAAAGACTTTCAAGGATTCCACGGTGATGGCTTGAATAACAGTCCTCAAGTTATGAAGAAGCTGATCGGTATAATAAAAGGAAAGTTAAGTGAAGTGGACGATTTTGCTATTGCAACATAGGTCACAACTCGATCCTTTATAAGAATGAAAGAACTAAACAAGAAGAAAGAACTGAAAAGAGCAATGAAGAAAGATGAAACTTCTGACACTGCACGAAAAAAAATCAAAGAACATGAAAAAAAAAAAAGAGTTAATTATTGATTCTCATTTTCTTATTATTTAACCCCTGAACCTTTTAAAATGCAGTTTTGTTGGGACGTTTCACTATGAAGACAAATTGAGTTCGATTGTACTTGTAATACCGTTTAAAGATATTGAAATCAATTATTATAAGTAGTTCTTCAGTAGTAAATTAACTTAGCCAACAAAACTTAATAAAATAAATAAATTCAAAACAAATTGCTTGACATGTAAGTCAGTGTTATTGAGAATAATATTAGTCTAAGTACTGTAACACGAATTGCCAACCATAAGCTTGATAAAATCGAGGCCACCGGCTTGGTGCAGATGACATCCCGGCCTCACACCCAGATGTGCGTGAGCCCTACCGTCTTGTTCTAGTAACCGGGGCTTGGACTGTAGAGTGCGGAATCTAAATTGGAGAGAGGTGAACTATGTGCGTCAAGTATGGAAAAGATACGTTGAAGGAGGATTCAAATATTTTAGACAGGATAGGGAGTAAGCTAATCGGTATATATGATATAGTGTTTATAGGATAGTTATTTTCAGGATAGATTTACGTGATTTTAAGAAATTTATTATGACACAGTGTTTCCGCAAGATAGGAAAGTGGCTTGTGCGTAGGAGTGGTGTGTTACTTACAAGCACCGACAATTTGTTAATACTGCTTCAGTTTCTTTTCCTGTGATTAAGAAAATCTGATAGTGAACCCCTGAGTTTAATAATTTTCTGAAATATCCAGGGCGTCTCGCTTGCAACAGTTAGCTAATTCTGTTTAGTTGGGGCGAGCGCGCACAGCAAGAGCAGCAGGTCGTGGGTTTGAATACCACCCGTGTGGGTTAAAATTTATTTCGTGGTGGACCTAAGGAATGAATCTTGACCTTCCCCGTTGGCTAAAATACGTTGGTAACCTGTAAAATGACCCGTCCTTCCTTCCCCAGTTGGAGTAAGGAAGTCAAACCACAATACAATAATAATTAAAAAAAAAAAAATAAACGGTGAGAGGGGAAACTATGTGCGTCAAGTTTGGATTAGATACGTTAAAGCAGGATTTTTCGAATGTATTAGAAAGGATAGGAAGTAGGAAAATCGGTCTATACAATAAAGTGTTGTTGGTTTACCTGGATTTAGAAAATTTATGACGGCGTGTTTCTACAATATAGGAAAGTGGCTTCCCTCCTCTGCTAGAATAGGTTCGTAACCTGTAGGATAACCCGTCCTCCCTGCCCTAGTTGGAATAAATAAGGACGTTAGGCTACAATACATATTTTTTTGTCAATTGTTAATTTTTCTGTATGATACTTGATTTGTCTGGGGAAAGGTTTTTTATCTAACTTAAAAATAAACTGCGAAAACTTTTAACTAAATTTTAAATCATGAAAGGGAGATATATATCTAAGTGAAGGAGAGAGAGACCACACATTTAAGGATGGCAGTGGACATAGGAGTTCAAGCAGGAAACCAAATTATCTTGTTTAACCTATTGTTATCGGCCCTGTCTAGCCACTCCTTTCACGGAGCTTTATATTTAGTAATTTGTTTTAAGCTATGTAGATACATAAGTTGATATAAGGTGCCTACGGAAAATTGATCACAAGATTTTTGTGCCAATGTGTATTATTTATCTCATAAAGCTTGAACCCTAAAATTATACTCCTTGACCCTCACAAAATATATATTTAAACTGACACACACTCTCAAAACGTGTTATTCATCTTATATATACATACACATGTGTGTGTATATATATATATATATATATATATATATATATATATATATATATACACACACATATATACACACACACACACACACACATATATATATATATATATATATATATATATATATATATATATATATATATGTATATAAATATATAAATGTATATATGTATGTAAATATATGGATAGATTTCTTGATTGTTACTATTAAATGTTTAGTAAGGTTCTTGAGGTTCAGTCAATAAATAAAAAACAACTATTTTGGAGACGTTTCGAGATTATATTGTTCTCATAATCATGCCCTACAGTAAAAAAACAGGTTACACTAAAATTATATAAGTTATACAAGTTATTTCAAAACATAAAGTTAGCTACAGTACAAGTATATAACAACATGTGTTAGAATAATAAAAATATATATAATTACAGAATATAGAGGAGTATGAAGCTACTTACAATGTTACTAGTGGATATGAATAGAGTAACAATTCTAGTACACAACTAACCTAGGGGAATTTTGAACAGACAGTTACAAAGGTTGTGTGAAAAACTCTATTTCTTAAAGTTTAAGTTAAAAGGATTGGGTGGTATTCCCAAAGATGCAAGATACAATATTTCAGTGTAATATACTAGTAAATGGAAGAATGATTTATATGATGTATATAAATGTAAATATATATTATTGGTCTGATTGTATTTAGTTGGAATAACAGCCGTTAAGATTTAGAACGTCTGATTTTTTGTTTATTGCGCGATTTTTAAATTTTTCTATAGTTATTATTTCTTCAATATTTTTTTAAAAATTATTTTGTTCATGGTGAATAATTTTGGGGAAATCAAATTTTAAAGAATGTTTTGTTTGCCTGTAATGTGTGGTGAGAGCTGTTTGGTCAGGTTTGTTCGGGTTTTTATTTATAGACGTGCAACTGTATTTATGTTGATACACTCGTCTTTTAAGATATTCTTCCGATGTACCAAAATAAGACTTGCCACAACTATCTTCACACGAAATTTCATAAACAATATTAGACTGTTACTAGTAACTTATCCGTATCTTTGGTTTTGGTGAATAATTTATCAATGGTGGAGGTATTTTACATCAATAATGTATTGATATTAAAATGTATTGTTTAGTATTAAGGAATATTCTTTTATCTTTTCGTTGTTATTTCAGGGAGAATTGTACTTTAGTATGTAAGGAACTATGTATTTTTGTAAATAGTCTTAGCTTAGTATCTAGAAAGTACAAGGTTTAATCTTTTTATTTATGTAAAACTATAAATAGTATGAATCCTAACGAGAGATTAGGAAGTATTCAAAGTCTAATCCTTTTGTTTATAGAAAAGTTGACATTGCATAAAATCCTATTCCAGTACAGGGTTTAATCTTTTTGTTTTCAAATCCTAACTTAGTACACAAGAGATGTACATGGTCTAATCCTTTTATGATTGTATAAACTTAGAGTATATGGTCCAATCCTTTTGTTTATAGAATGTTATCTATTGTATAAAGTTTATAACTTGGTGTAAAAGGTATTAAGAAATGTACAAGATCCAAACCTTTTATTGAAATTTTCAATTGAATTGTATAGAATCTAAAAACCTATTTACACTGAGATACTTGTTCCATCGGAGACCTCGGAACTCGGGGGGGGGGGAGGAGTTATGTGCACCTAGATAATATTAAGAATATAAATAAACAATGTATGATAACCCCTCTTCCAAACCCTATATAAGGCTTCCCTAGGGTTGGGCGATAGTCGATAGTTAGCATTATCGATAGGCCGATACTATCGGTTGGGAACTATCGATAGCTTTTCGATAGTTGCTTCCTTTTTTTTCAATGGTATTCAATAAAAAATTTCAACTAATTTAATTAAATTCAATTATCTACTTACTATTTGGAATTTCCAGGATTACAAATTATAAGATTATATCATAAAGATGAGAGAAAAAAACTAAGTTATTTGAATTTTACAGTATTTAAGTATTAAGTATTTAAGTATTTACAATTTACATGGTTACAATAATAATGAACAAATCAAATCTTCAGAAAAAAAACAAAAACGAAATAGTTAATTTCAAGAGTCAAGTGTTCTCTTTGAGCCACATATAGTCCAGTCAATAAACACATCGTAGAGTGCATGGAATATGCGATAATTTTTGACTTCATAGCTTCGTTCGGAATAGTTGGAAGGTAAACATACTAAATGTTCCCACCAGGGGGGGAGGGGAGAAGTTCCATTTTTTTGGTTTTTCGATAATATCTCGAAAACTGTTGGCTCTAGAAAAATATGTTTTAAATAAACATAAAAGCTAATTAAATTTACTATAAAATTTATTATATATAAATTTGTCGTAATTCTAACCGTTTACGAGATATACGTTATTGAAAATTGGTGATTTTCGGGAAAAAACAAATGTCACCTCATTTTTTGTCAAACTTTTGCTTCTATTACGTTCCACAATCGTTTCTCAGAAAACAAGTGAGAATCAAAATTGTAAAGCATTAAATGTACTTTAGTTTCTTATATATGTTTTTGGTATTTACTTCAAATGTTTAACAAAAAGTGGAGTAAAATTTTTTTTATTTCTAAAATTGTCGATTTTTAATAACGATTCAGATCTGAAAAATAGTTTCGGCGTTATGGTAAAAACTATGCCAAAAAAACTTGAACTTAAAATAGTAAGCGGTTTGTAACGAGCTGGTATGGGTATTTGATGGGACTTGATCATTTATTGATTGATGACTATCGACTATCGCCCAACTCTAGGCTACCCCCACCTAGCCTCGGGGACATTCTTTCGTCGTACGTTGAGACGTATAGATGCCATGCCCGTTATGTCTTGCGATTAAGTTATAAATTGTGTACTTGTTCTTGTATCAATGTATGCCATTCAATAAAGCTTCTTTTTAAAAACTTCAACCCGCGATACCTTTATTTAGCTATTTATATATATATATATATATATTTTTTTTTTTATTTTATTTATTTTGGCTTTGTATATATCCACATCTGCCACATAAAAATACATTCATTTTTTTTTTATTCATCTATAATTCGATTTTGTGTTGAAGGATAAACTGAACAATACTGTCTAGTACCTCCAAATTTTTAGTATTTGAAACCAGTTGGCTCATCTTTGTGGGGAGCGGTACCTTGTTGTACACTAGTGTTTCCATTAACTTTTCTCTTCCTTCTTCGTATAGTTTGCATTCCAATATTACATGATCTGGGTCAGCTACTGTTGTATTATCGCAGCTGCAACTATTGTTGTTTTATAATGCCAATTTTATGTAGATGGTAGGGGAGGCGGTTGTGGTTGAATCTAAGTCTACACAGGATTGTGAAAAATCTTCTAGGTGTGTTTATTTTCTGAAACCATGCTTTGGTTTGAATTTTTGGTTGAACGCTAGAATAGAAACGCCCCTTAATATGTTTTGAGTCATCATATTGTCTTTGCCATCTTTTATTATGGATTTTCCTGCAATGGGCAATTATGTCTGCACTTGTGATAGCATAGTTTGGGTCTCCGGTGAGTGATGCTTCTTTGGCTAGGCGGTCCACTTTGTTATTGAAGCGGTTTTTCGCTATGGCCTTTGACCCATATAAAATGAACAGTTCTTTTATCTCTTTTTAATTTAAACAGAAGTAATTTAATGTCTGTTATAATAGGTCCGCCGGTCATTTCGGGGCTATTTAGTGCTGCTAAAACGCTTAACGAATCTGATAATATTATCGCCTTTTCATGATTGATGCTTTTTATATATTTTAAGGCTTCAAGAATGGCTAAAGCTTCGGCTGTAAAGATTGTGGCTATGGGTGACAATTTTATTTTCAATTGATAATTGGAGTTTACTTCTATTATTGCTGCCCCAACATTGTTTTCAGATTTTGAGCCATCTGTATATATTGTGCAAGCAACAGGGGATCGCCCTGTTTCATAACACTCTCTAACATATTCAGGATGTTCATCTAATTTGTCGGATGTAGTTACTATATTTAGTTTTTGAATAACTGCGTTCCAATTAATATTTTCTTTATCTTGTAATATAACATTTCCTAATGACAATTCTCTTAGTCTAATTAACATTCGAATTAGTAGGGGAGTTTTCTTTCGAGTATAGCTGTTGTTATTATACAGGTACGGAGCCAGCTCGTGGAGGGATTTAGTAACTGGGTGATCTGTGTTACTGTACCTGAGAGCTAAAAATTTGGCTGCTAGCCTTTCTCTTCTTATTTTAAGTGGCATTACATCCGCTTCAATTAAAAGAGCGTTGGTCGGGGTGGAGTTCATGGCACCTAAGCAACATCTTAGAGCTCTGAATTGAATCTGGTCAAGTTTTTTTAAGTGAAAGTGTGCAGCGTTGTCAAAAAAATACTCCCATAATCTATACGTGATAGGATCAGGGCCCTAAATATTAATACACAAATACCGGGATGAGCTCCATATTTTATTCTTGACACACACCGAAGGACATTCATAGCTTGTTCTGTTTTTTTTCCTCAATATATTGCATGTAAGGTTTCCACAATAATTTGCGGTCTATTACTACTCCTAAGAATTTAAATGTAGTGCATGTTTTAATCTGAAAAGGTCCTAAGTTTAGTTGTTCCGGTTGGGGTGTGTTTCTTTTTCTGCTCAGTATCATGGCAGCACATTTTTCTTCAGCCACAGGTAGTCCCAATTCATCATTCCATTTGGCGAATTTATCCAAAAACACAGTCATTATTTCCTCAGCTCCCTTAAAGTCGTTATTTATTCCATATACCGTGATGTCATCCGCGAATTGTGAAATCTTTATATTTTTAGTTTCTAATTTTTTCAGTGATGCTGTATATATTGAGAATAATAATGGGCTCAAAACAGCGCCTTGTGGTAAAACTTGCGACGATTTCTCTCGGTCCTTGTATTTCCCTTCCTACTTGAAAATAAATTATTCTGTTTTCTATGAGGCCTAACACTGTACTTGTTATTTTGCTGGGAATTTTTTTTCTCTCACCATTACTTCTTTTAAAGTTTTAATATTTACATTATTATATGCGTTAGCTAGGTCGACGAATACTGCTATTGTAGTTTTATTTTTGGCCAAGTTTTTGTTGAAAATCGCTAAGAACTGTGGTGATGTTATCGAACGTGCTATGGCCTCTTCTAAATCCGTGTTGAAAATCCGGAATTATTTTACGTTCTTCTAAAAACCATTCCAGCCTCTTTTTAATCATCCGTTCGAATGTTTTCAGAAGACACGAAGATAATGCAATAGGTCTGTAAGACGTAGATTTATCTGGTGGTTTCCCAGGTTTTCGGATTGGTATGACAGTTTGAATATTCCATTGGGGTATTTTGGTTCCATTTATCCATACGTCGTTGTAAATTTCCAAGAGTTGTCTTTTAGCATTGGCTGGGAGTTGTCTTATCATGGGGTAGTGAATCCCATCGTATCCTGGAGCTGTATTTGTATTAGAAGATATAGCCACTTCTAATTCTTCGATTGTGAAGGGTTCATCTATTTCGGTGTTTTCTTCAATTGGAATATCTTTAATTCTTATGTTTTCTGGTACCGACGGTGGGGCAACGGTGCTCATGAAATCCTCCATAACAGCCTTATCCATTGTGCAATGTTTAACGGCCAATCCTTTGAGCCTTCTGATACCGTTCCATACCTGTCCTATTGGAGTTTCGTGGTTTAAAGAGTTACAAAATGCATACCAACTCTCTCGCTTTTTATCGTGGAACTGTCTTCTGCATTCTGCGATGGCTTTTTTGCAGGCAATATAATTTGTAGCGTTCATGTCCTTTTTGTATTTTTGGAATAGTATTAATATGGAATAGTATTGTTTTTGTTTCCATTTTACCGTGCAGCTGTCATCCCACCAGTATTTGGGTGTGCGACCTGGTTTGTTTCCATTCCTTTTGCTACTGATCTTCCTCGGAATACTAAGTGTTGCCGCTTCGTTGATAATATTTAATAAGTCTTTATAATTGTTCGGAGATCTGATATTTACTTGTTCTTCAACTATTTGTGTATATAAGCTCCAGTTTGCTTTCTTAATCAACCATTTTTCCATTGTGTTCTGAATTTTGTCTTCATTCGCCAAATCTATTTTTATCAAAATTGCATAATGATCTGATCCTAAGATTTCAGGTAAAACCGACCAATATATCAGAGGTGTTATACTCGCCGAAGCTAGGGTGATATCTGGAGCCGATGACTTTCTACCCGGTCTTGTTATAAGGGTCGGTTTTCCACTGTTCAAGAAGCAAAGTCTTTCTTGGTCAATAACGTCTATGAGTTCGGTACCGGCCCTGTCGCGGTAACTGCAACCCCAGGCCTGATGGTGGGCATTTAGGTCCCCACCAACTATTAAAGGGTGCGGTAATTGGTTGAAAATATTACTCCATTCTCTAGAGGAAAGATTTTGATCTGGTTTTACGTATATGGATGCGATAGATATCACACACCGGAAGTTAAATAGGCCCTTATCGCACAAACCTGTATACGATCCTCCCAGTGGTTCGTGATCGGAATCTGTGTAAATTTCATAGTTCGATGTATCAAAATTGCACTTCCACCATATCCGTCTGCTCGATTTTGTTGGACCATATCGTATTCAGGGATTTTAAATTTATGATTTTTCCTTAGCCACGTTTCTGATAATAGGGCAATATCTATTCCGTCACGTCTTAGGATAAATTCTAAACAATTTCGATTTGCTGTAATCGATCGAATATTCCATTGCATAATTCGCACTGAGTCGTCTATCATATTCGTATTAAATTGTTTATTTATTTTTTTTTTTATATATATTTCTTATTTTATCCTAATTCAATTATATTTTTGTTATTATTGTGTGTCATTCCATATCAGGGTTGTTTTCATAATCCATGCTTAAGTTTTCTACAATATCGAGGTTTTCTTGAACTATATTGAACAAAGTATTTCCGATTTTTTTTCTATAATTTCTTTTTTTGACATTTGTTTTTCTTTTATTTCTTGTGAAATTTTACTTAGTAGTGTGATATATTTTTCGGCTTCTGACGTTTTCCATGGATTGCAAATCTCGACTGATTCTGACTTCTTAGGTATAATCTCCCGAGAGATCTGATTCCGCGAGGGAGGGTTAATATATGGGTTCCTAACTAGTGTTTTTCTGTATATTTTTCGACGGTTCGGGTTTGGTGCTAAAGGTGCGAAAGCTTCATTATCTTGATCTTCCTTCTATATATATATATATATATATATATATATATATATATATATATATATATATATATATATATAAAAATATATAATATATATATATATATATATATATATATATATATATATATATATATATATATATATATATATATATATAGTGATCACAGGTACAGTAATAGATATATTTTGTGAATCTTTAATATGACATAGTTTTGGTTTAAATTATTACTTTTCCGACGCTTTGATTTTGTAGTATTAAGAAGGAAATGCTTCAAATTCATACCTTATTATTCTCCTTTGTATTATTCAGCTTCCCTTCTTTGAAAATTGCGAATGCTTGTACCTAGTATGGCGCGAAAGAGAAACTTGAAACGCCTGTCAGGAGCTTAACTAAGCCTGTCTCACTGCGTGTCTTATTTTTACTGAAATAAAATATGAATAAGAAGACTGAAAAACCATTCTGAAATTACTCAATATTTTCATATAGCCATTATGCTTAAATGGCTGTTTTTTAAGTAGCTATTAAACATTATTTCTCGATACCTTGTATATTTAAATTTGAGGATTTAAATTGACTTACAATTGATAACAAATGAGATTTACAACTGGTAAATATGTGGAAATGATTGTAATAATACAAATGTCAGATACATACAAAGAAACTTCCCGTTGGTAGTAGTCTAAGAATGTTCAGTTTGTATTAAAAGATTTTAATGTCATCTTTTATTTGAAGATCTCAATAAATAATTAGAATCCAAAATTTGTCAAAAGAAAACTAAAACATAATATGAAGGTTGCTTTTGTTTCAACGGTCGTGAACAAAATTTGTAATTGTCGATCTGTTAACAACTTCAAACTCATTGTAATTTAAGAAACATCAATATATTTTCTTTTGAAACCATGTGGGAAGTACTTTGTGAGACATCAATTTTTTTTTCTATAATAATGCGTTTGTGTTTATTGCTCTGACCTACTTTTTTGTCACCTTTGTCTCGTGATAAAAGAAAAATGGAAATGTCTTGAGGCTTATTAGCAAACCTTACATTCTTAACGATTGACATTGAAAATTAGGGTTCATGATAATAATAAATAAATTTGTATGATGATAAAAGTATGGTTGACTGGATGATGAATGGAGAAGAAGATAGTCAGGGATGCAGTCAAAGAAACACCACTTGCTTGCTTCACTTGCTCAAAGAAATCCTCAGTTGGCCGATCATGGAATTTTATTCTTAAATCATTGCGAATACGTATATCTTTTTAAATACTAATCAGTTAGAAAATCAGAATTGGTGGTTCTGATTTAGTTTATTTGAGATCAATAATAACTCAGGGAAATGTAAGTCAATTTCATTTTTTTAAATATTTGCTGACTGATTTCACAACAAACTTTGCTTCTACGCATTTTTGAATAGGGTTTAGTTTTTTTTTGTTTTTTTGTTTGCTGATAAGGATACGAAATAATACAACAAAAAACACCTTGTCAGTAATATTCTATTAGTAACTGATGCGAATGGTATATTCACATTGGACTAGTTTTATCCGTGCCCTCGATGATGCTCCACGTAGCTCAACTATGCCCATCCATTCACTTTTTTCTATTTAACAATTTATAAGTAGGGTACTCTTAATTGGAGAAAAACCTGGTGGTTGAGCGTTATTTACGCCAAATCTCCTCCTTTCAGTACATCCTTACTTAAGTACTAGATCGCAAGGATACAGGTTTATTTATTTGAATACCACTAATTATAACTGAATTGGAAATTATGACACTATTGGAAGAAGAAATTTAACAAAATGTACAACCAGATACCAGTAGGTGGGGACAATAATGTCACAAGGAAAAAAATCATATTAATACTTATAAATTGTTTAATAGCCCTAAGCTATATTGGTATATGTATTTACAATTGTGTGTATGTTCAAACTTATAAATTCAATAAATAGTTGCCAATACTATTGGTATTGTTGAGAATGATTAGTTTTAACGTCAATCAGAAGGTCTCGACAAAAAAAACTATGTGTTCAAAACAACAACAAAAAAAAACACACTTTATTTTCTAACGATTACAACTACTTGAGAAGGTCACAATTAATAACATTATCAATCATTTAAAACAAAGCTGGTTGCCATCGCAACATATAAAAGTAGTCCGTAAGCACAAAAAATAATTGAATGGGTCCGCCGAAAAACGTTCTAAGCGACAAAATTTTGAAGCGACAATTTTAAAGTTTTTTAAATGTATTATAAATAGTACATCATAGTATGATATATCAATCCATTATGTTATTATACATGTAAATATAACAAATTACAAGGAGAAAAAAAAATCTAACTTACAAAACTAACAAGAACTTTAAATTTTGATTTTCTTTCACTGATTACTCAAAATTTTGTTTGTCGCTTAGAACGTTTTTCGGCGGAGCCATTCAGTTAGTGAAACTAATATTTGTTAAGCTCAGTAGCTACCGCTACATCACTCTCCCCCTAGTGACGGAGTCACTGAGCACCTTCTTCACGAAGCGTCCGCTCCTTGTTCTGTAAACGTCTTCCTGATTATTTGATGTCTGGGGTTGTCCAGATGGTGAACATGCTTTATCTTGCTTATCCTTGATATGATCTTCCTTGAGTGGTGATGATGCTTGTTTTATTATAGTGGTTTCCGTAGGTGTGTCACTAGATAGGATATAAGCAGGCTTGAGACGATCGAGGGAGACAGTAACTTCTCTATTGCCGATCAAAAGAGTAAATATCTTATCGCTTCGACGTAAGACTTGGTGAGGGCCAGAATATGGAGGTGTTAGTGGCTTATGAACAGCATCTTCACGCAGGAATACGTGGGAACAAGTTGCTAAATCCTTATGTTGGAAGGCTTTCCTGTTGTACACTTCCCGTGATTTTGAGGGCTTGAGTCGTGCGAGATCCTCTTTCAACTGCTGTAGAGCAACACAAGGCTCTCGACTTGTTGTGTCCTCTAAAAAGTCACCAGGAAGACGCAAAGGTTGCCCTATACTGTTTCAGCCACGCTAGCTCCCACATCTTCTCTGAAAGTAGACGGTAGTCCGAGCAACACGTATGGCAAAACCTGTGTCCATCGTGTAGAGCTAAGATGAGCCGTTATTGCTTTTTTCAAGCTCCGGTGCCATCTCTCCACACAGCCATTGGATTGTGGATGATAAGCGGTAGTTCTCTGCCTCCGAATCCCTATTAGTGCTGAGAGCCTAAGAAAAAGTTCGCCTCAAATTGTCTGCCTTGGTCTGTCGTAATCCGCTGAGGAGAGCCGAATCGTGTAACCCAATTGGCAATACCTGAGCGACAGTCGAAGCACTGATCTCAGCGAGTGGAATCGCTTCTGGCCAGTGGGTCGCTCTGTCTACCATGGTTAAAAGGTATCTCATTCCATCAGATGGTAAAAGTGCCACTATGTCGATGTAAACGTGTTGAAATCTGGGTGCCGGTAAGTAACCGAGAGAAGTCACTGTGTGGCGGTGAATTTTAGACTTTTGGCAAGGAATACAGGTCTTTGCCCATTCATCAACATCCCGATTAATTTCCGGCCAGAACTAGCGACTAGCGAGCAACTTCCTACTAGCTCTGATACCTGGGTGGCTCAATGAGTGAAGGCGGTCGAAAATTACGCGACGAAACTCTTTTGGGATGTATGGTCGAGCTGTCGAAGTTGAAGTCTCGCAAAGGAGCTCTATATTTGTACCGGGGATGATGGATTTTATTTGCAGCCTAGTATTTCTCTTGAGGTCTTCTATGCTACTGTCCTTCTTCTGTGCGTCCCCTATTTCTGAGAATTCATCTGGTGATTGAATTTCTTCGATTCGGGATAGTGTGTCAGCTACCACATTTTTGGATCCGGGCCTATATCTGATATCTGTGGTAAACTGACCTATACAATTTAAATGCCTGATTAGACGAGGAGAGGCTGTCTCAGATCTTTGTTGAAAAGCATGTATTAAGGGCTTATGGTCCGTTAGGATGTGGGAATTTAAACCTTCTAGGAGGTCGAAAATGTTTGATTTTTTCATAAAGTGCGAGAAATTCCCTATCGTAACTAGCTTAATTTCTTTGTGTATTTGACAAAAATCCAGACCCCTTTTGAAAAAATCCAAGGGGTTGCCATTCACCGTTCTTTTGCTGCTGCAGGGCACCACCAGTACCTTTGTCGGATGCATCACAGATTAAAGAGACTTCCCCTGAAATTTGACTGTTTGCATTGTTCAAAAGCTCGTAGTGTCTCTTCCGTCCATGCAGTGGGAGTCTTATCCATCCGTTTGCAGTTGTGTGTGAGTTGGTTCAAGGGTTTTTGTGTTTCGGCAGCGTGAGGGAGGTATCTCCTGTAAAAGTTTATCATACCTAGAAACCTGCGAAGTTCACTGATGTTGCTGGGTTACAGGTACTCCTGAATCATTTGAACTTTTGCAGGAAGAGGCTGTATACCAGTCGCGTCCACCCTGTAGCCGAGAAAATCGACCTGAGGTTCCCCCAAAACACATTTGCTTACATTAAGGGAAAGATCATTTTCATTGATTCTCTTAAAAATTTCTTTGAGATGATACTCATGACCCCCTGCGATTTCGAAGCTACTAAGAAATCGTCCAGGTATGGAAAAACGTATGGCAGATCTTGCAACATGTTATCCACGAAACGCTGGAAAGTTTGTGCTGCATTTTTCAGACCGAATGGCATCCTGAGAAATTCAAACAGGCCGAAAGGCGTAATGATAGCTGTCTTCCCAATGTCTCCCTCAGGAACGGTATGCACGTACAATATCTAGAGTCGAGAATACCTCGGCGCCATCTAACTGGGTGGTGAAATCCATTGTTTGGCACTGCGTGCCTATCAGGTACCTTTTTAGCATTCAATGCGCGATAATCTCCGCAGACTCTGATTTTCCGTATTTTTTTGGATCTACATGGAGAGGACTTGACCAGGCACTGCTTGATGGTCTGCAAATACCTTCCTCAATCATGGTTTGGAACTCCTGCTTCACCGCTGCATACCTTTCAGGTGGAAGTCTTCTCGCCTTGCAGGTAACTGGGTTTCCTTTAGTCTCGATTTGGTGCTCTATGACACTTCGAGCGGGTTCCATGATCGGTGATGGTCGAGTAATCTTGGTAAAAATTCCCTCAAAAGATGAGCGTAACGACAATCCTGGGATACAGTCAGTATGGTCGGTGTAGTGCCCGTAGACACTGTTCCAATAACCGATGATCCGGATTGCCGATCGGTCAACTGTTTCTTTCTAATATCGATATTGATACCATGATGGAAGAGAAAATCGGCTCCGATTATTGCCCTACCTACGTCCGCCAAGAGAAATGTCCATGGAAGGATTCGTCGCAGTCCAAGATCAAGTTTGAGAGTCTTCTCTCCATAAGTAGGTATTGGAGTATTATTGGCTGCTACCAGTGTGAATTCCGTTGGTTTCTTGTGTATCTTGGGGTTACGCGGCAATATTGAGATTGAAGCACCGGTATCAATAAGGAAACATATCCTTGATTCTCGATCCGTTATAAAAAGGTGGCGTTGAGGTTGGGTTCCGACGACTGCCGCCTGCTCCGTCGAACCTTTCAGTTTAAAGGAGTTAAGGGTTTCCAACCACACGGTTTGACACATTTCTTTGCCTTTGGCCCAAATCGTTTGTGGTAGAAACATATTTTACACTCCTGGGGACTAGATTGAGTACTGTTTCACCTTCGCCCCTCGATCTAAATTGTATTTGAAGCTCGGCCACTTCTTCTCGAAGACCCCGCAGTTCCTCAAGAACGGTATCGCTAGTTGCAGTATGTGACACTCTAACAGCGGCATTTACTTCTGCTGGCGTCTCAACTTCCATAATCTTGTCAGCCAGACAGGCTAAAACCTCAATATCATCTTGGCTCGTAGCGGCCAAAATATCCTGAACTCTAGAAGGTAGTTATCTTAGCCACAGGGTCTTCACTATACAGTCCCTCGTTAAAGAACCTGCCAATCGCAGCATAGATCTATATGATTGAGAGGGATTTTGGCTCCCAGCTGCGTATCACTTAATAATTTATTAATTTTAGAAGAATTGGACTCACCATACATCAAAATGAGGCATCTTTTGAGTGCGTCGTAGGGATCTTCTTCCGTAACTGTCAATAGGTCAGCGACCTGGGTTAGGACCTCAAGTTCCAGCCCCGCAACTACAGTCTGAAATTTGATCTTCGAAGAGGTTATTCGTAAAGTAGCTAACACACCATCTGCTTGTAGAAACCACAATTCCGGGTTGGATTTGTAAAAGACTGGTAGTCTTGTAGTTGGCCCACCAAAGGCTTCTATTTTGTAGTCTAGTACCGATTTTGAGGTGATTTGAGACTTGGAGAAGCCAGAGCTGAGAGGCATTGCCTTACTTGGATCGCTCTTTATCTCCGTTTCTAGAGGCATCTCAGTAAAAAAATTCACGTAAAGGTCACCAGTTTTCGAGAATGATTAGTTTTAACGTCAACCAGAAGGTCTCGACAAAAAAAACTTTGTGTTCAAAATAACACAAAAAAAAAAAAACACTTTATTTTCTAACGATTACAACTAACTGAGAAGGTTACAATTAATAACAATATCAATCATTTAAAACAAAACTGGTTGCCATCGCAACATATAAAAGTAGTTCGTAAGCACAAAAAATAATTAGTGAAAAAATAATATTTGTTAAGCTCTGTAGCAACCGCTACAGTATTATGAACTACTTTTGACGTTCATCGCCCAAAAACACCTCCATATCCTAAATTTCATTTGCTAAAAAGATTCAATTTCTAGTCCCCTGAATTTTTAAAAGCAAAGGTCGTTTTCTGTTAAACTAGCACCCCCCCCCCCCCCCCCCTGTCGCGGCTTCTTATTATAAAATAAGTTTTGTTTGTTTATCGATTAAAATCTGGTATTGAAGTATGCAATTAAGTATTATTTCTTCAATGATATTTTCACGCATAGAAGTAATTTTTAACCTGGTTAAAATTGTACTGATGAGGTGTTTGAAGATTAGGTAAAAGCATAATTCGATATCCAATTTTTAATTGTAATGTATGAGTTGGTAATCCAGATGGACAGACTATTAGAAACTTCTGCGGATAATGGACTGCATTATCAGTGCATACAACAAACTGAACATATAAATTTTCATTTGTGTAAATGTTAATGCTAACCCTTTCTAGAACTATGGAGATGATGTAGTTAGAATTTGGTAGGATGAGTTCAGTAGTATTACCATTGTAAACTATATTGCGAATAGGCCAGGCGTATTAGGTGGCTCAGAAGAAAGTTTTGCTGTATTTTTGATTTTCTCACACTGCATGTTTTTTGGGTCGCTAAACGTGAATTTGAAGTTAGCGGGCAAAGATTTTTTTTTTTTTTTTTTTTTTTTTTTTTTTTAATTTTTTTTTATATATAAAAACAACCGTTTTGCCGCTATAGCGCTTCAAAAGATGAGAAAAAACCCGGACAGTGGAAGTTCCACGATTTTCGACTCTGTTAGTCGTCAATAATTGAACTCATTGAAATGAATTCAGGAATGCAAGAACAAAAAACTACAAATTAGGAGTGTAGGAAATTTTGTCTACTTTAATTGTGTGTGATATATGTCTTTAACAAATATCTATTTTCCATATCAAAAGTGGTTAAATTTACTAATAGTCTACTATAGAAATTTTGATTAAATTCCGGAAAATACCCACGCTAGTCCACAGAACATATTAAAATCGTCATATTTTGCCAAAACGTACACATTTAGCGTTATAGTATAGGTATTCATGGGATACAATCAAAATACCATAAATAAGATCTTACAGTAAATTAAACTAATTTTGAGATGGAAAAAAGAATTTACGGATTGCACGAATAGTTTTCGAATTGTAGTGAAAAATGTACAAAAAAAAACTTGGATTTCACAAGAGTACGAGGTTTTTAGCGTGCTGGTTTTTGGCATTTTACGGGACTTTATAAAAATATGATATATGAGTTTTGATTGTAAAGTTACCAGCTTTATAATGAAAAAAAGAAATTTCTGATCGGACTAATAGGCTCGGAGTTATAACCTAAAGAATACCGACAAACGTGGTTTCGCAGAGAAGACAACTTTAAGCATGGCATTTTCATTGGTAAGTTTTTTATTTTTTTTATCCTCTTAGTTTTTTGGGTCGCTGAACAGGAATCTGAAGTTTGCGGGCAAAAATTTTGCCAAGAATCATTTATTTTTGTTCGCACTTTTTGCATTTTATGGTTATTTGACTATATCTCGAAAACTAAGCATTTTTTGCTAAATTTACTCGTAGACACAATTAAAGTAGACGACATTTTCTACATCTTTTTTCTTTGTTAAGTTTTTTTGTAGAACCAACGATTTCTTCTCTCTCAAAAATGAGTAACATGTTTATTTGTAATTTGTAAAAATGTAACATTTTGTCACACTCAAGCTCTGTTGGTGTAGCTCGGATCGGAAATTTGACAATGATTTCTTTATCAGAAATTTAATGAGGAATATTTTTTGTTATGTATCATTTGTCGCTAGGACCTACCGTTTAGGAGCTATATTGGTTTGAATGAAAAAAAACTTGTTTGAAACCCTTACATTATCGCTACTTTGTTTATTCAGAAAATGATTAATTGTTAATTTAATTGAATTATTAATTGAAATAATTTAACATTTTAATTCTAAATTTTTTTTTTTTTTTTTTTTTTTTTTTTTTTTTATTGATTGAAATTTACAACTGTATAAAATATATACAACAAGTAAATGTGTTGAAAGTAAATACAATGGCATGTAAATAACATGTGAAGAACTATTCACTAGTAGCACTTCAATAAATTCTACACTAAAAGGTCTCTAGGCCATCTTCTTTTCAGACGCCTCGGAGGATTATCAGGAATGGAATAGGAAGCAAGTTGGGAGACTAGTGGATTGGAGTGGTTATGGAGCTTACTATGGAAGGATAGGTATCTGGTTTGGGCTAAATCAGCAACATATGGGACATTAAGATCTTTATGAATAAGTTTATTTGTAACAAAGTAAGGAGCATTAAGGATTTTTCGAAGGATTTTGGATTGTAAGGATTGGATACGAGAAGAATTAGAAGGTTTAGTTGAGCCCCAGAGCTCAACTCCGTATGTCCAAATAGGTCTGATAACTGTCATGTAAATGAGTCTTTTGTAGAAAATCGGGAGTTTTGAACGTCTGTCTAGTAAATGTTGAAGAAGTCGAAAACGACGAGCAGTTTCCTGTCGTTTAAGTCTTGTATGAGGATTCCAAGTTAAACGTTTGTCCAGTTGAAGTCCTAGATAGCGGATCTGTTCAACAGGGATCAGTGGAATATTGTTGAAGGATACTGGAGGACAGGAAGTCGTAGGTTTACGACGAAGGGTAAAGGTTATTTGGTGAGATTTGACTGGATTTATTTTAATTCTCCAATTTCGACACCATTCCTGAAGGTTTATCACATGAGATTGGAGTGTTTGGGAGGCAATGAAGGGATCATTGTTCACTGATAACACACATGTGTCATCAGCATACGTCGTGAGGATGGTGCTAGGATGGGTCGGGATATCAGCTGTATACACCGTGTAAAGGATGGGACCTAGGATACTACCTTGAGGAACGCCAGCATTTTGGACAAACAGGGAAGAATAGGAAAAGTTATGATTAATTTTGAAGTTTCTATCACTGAGATAGGAGCGGATGATAAGGAAGTAGGTTGGAGGGAGGAATTTACGGAGTTTGTAAAGCAGGCCCTGGTGCCAGACTCGGTCAAAAGCTTGTTCTACATCGAGAAAGGCTCCCGTGCAGTACATTCCGCGCTCCAGTGCTGAGGAGACCACGTCCACCACACGATGGCATTGCTGGATAGTGGAGTGAGACATTCGAAAACCAAACTGGTGATCTGGGATGATGTGATTGGAATGTAGGATGGGATACAATCGTTTCAGAATGAGTTTTTCCAGGATTTTGCCCATAATAGGCAAGAGTGATATTGGACGATATGAGGATGGGAGTTCAGGAGGCTTTTTGGTCTTAGGTATCATCTTTACTATGGATAATTTCCAAGGATCGGGGAAATATGTGGTGCGGAGTACAGAATTATATATAAATGTAAGAAATAGGATTGCTTTTCGAGGAAGGAGTTTTAGGATATGGGCTGTAATCAGGTCATGTCCAGGGGCTTTGTTGGAGGGTAATCTGAGGATTATATTTGATACTTCGGAAGGATGGAATGCATTAGGAGGAGGAGACATTTGGAGTGGAATATTTAGTTCTGCTTCAATACATTCAAAGTGAGCAGGATTGAAGAAATCAGGATGGGGGTTGAAGGTTTTAAAGAGATGAAGACCAAAGAATTGGGATTTTTCTTCGTCTGATCTTGTCCAGGTTTGAGAGTCTGTTAGCAGAGGGTGATTAAAATTTTTGAAACCAAGGAGTTTTTTCGTCGTTATCCATAATGACTTGTCTGAAGTATTGAGGTTTTGAGTATGGTTATGTAGGTTTTGGATTTTAAACTTTCTTATTTCTGTCTTTAGTTTGTTCGTTAAATTGTAGTAATTATGTTTGTCTGATGGGTATTTTGTACGGTGCCACTTCGCCCTCGCTCTGCGTTTTTCTGTCATTAAGGAGCGAATATGATGTGGTAAGGTATCCTGTTGACTATGAGGATATTTTGGAGGTAAGGTATTTTCAGTTATACTATTTTGTATTGATGATGTAAGTTTGTCAATTGCTGTGTTAATATCTTCCTTTGTTTTAAGGGGAACTTTTAGGTCCAATTTATTTTCTAGATCGTATCGAAATCCGTCCCAGTCTACACGTCCTCTAATCAGTCTGGGAAGGGAGGGTTTAAGAACGGGATTTGAATGCAAGAGAAGCAGAGCAGGGCTGTGATCTGAGAAAAGGTCGTACAGGGCTTTGATGATGGTTTGAGAGGTGGATATTTGAGAAGAAATGGAGATATCGAGGATATCAGGACGTTTTTTGAGGGATGTAGGCCAATAAGTAGGATTTAAGGGTAGAGAGGACAGAATAACAGTTCGATGTTGTAATGCGGGATAAGATGCTGCCACGGGAGTTGGATGTTCGACAACCCTATCGTTGGTGTTTGGCGTTGTAGTCTCCTCCAGCAATAAAGCGCGGTCCGAGGGATCGGAATAAGGAATCAAGATGGTTGTATGAAAGGGAATTGCCAGGAGGGCAGTATACAGCTGAAAATGTTATGTGAAAAGGACGAGTAGAAATGATTACTCAGGTGGATTGAATGGTGTCAGTTGGAGTAGAAGGAATAAGAGAATGGGATACTGATTTGTGGATAAGGATACAAGATCCGCCATGGGAGGTGTTATCTGGGTGATCTGATCTGTAAATAGTGTAGTCGCATATGTGAAAATGTGAACGTTGAGTAAAGTGAGTTTCAGTTAGTAGGGCAATGTCTATTTTATTGTCATGGAGAAAAATGTCGAGTTCGTCTCGGTGATTTTGTAGTCCGTTGGCATTCCATAAATAGCTAGAGGCTTAGCGCTCATCTTGCAGCATTAAATGGAATTTCTGTAAGTGATCTAGTAAGTAGGGTTATGAGTGGTCTGATGGTGTCCTGAAGTTCTCGAAGGAATGAGGAGAGGATTACAGAGATGTAGGTAGGATTTTGGTAGGGAAGGGGAAATGAATCATAGACTTGGGATGGATTATTTGTCTCAGAAGGAGTGTTTGTTGGGGCCTGCACTCTTCGTGAGATATGAGGCGCAGATTCTGCTTGTATTGGTACTTGAGATGGAGGATTGATCTGAACATGCTGAAGCTGGATAGGAAGTGGTTGTTGTTTTTGAGGTGGTAGCTTTACTTTTAGAGGTAATTGATGGGGAGGAATGTTCCGTTGTGAAGGTTGAGATTGTAAATGGGAGGTCTGTGGCTGGGATTGGGATGTTTGAGGCGCCTGAGGTCTCGGTTGATAGATAATCTCAGAGTAAGAAGCTTGCTGTCTAGGTTGATGATCTCGTGCCGTTGTAGACTGGTGATGCCCATTTCGGGGTGGCTGAGCCCCTTGGATTCCAGGAAATATTTTCTGATCATCAATGTCAGGTGACTGGGTTCTTTCATTTTGCTTAGGAGCTGAGTTCAAATGACTTTTACTCTACACAGTTTTGTATACAGTGCAGCCTCTATAACTTGCGGGGTGGTCTTGACCACATAGCGCGCATATCGCAGGCGTATCTCTCGTTTTCTGCCATGTTTCCGGTGCGTGAGGGCCAGCACATTTTACGGATCTTTCCTGGTGATGGCAATAGGTTTGTGTATGCCCTTGACTTTGGCACTTAAGGCACTGAACTATTGATGCTCTTCTTCTAGGTTCTTCAAACCTTATACACGAGTAAACCAGTCTCTTTACTTCAAAGATTTCTTCGTTGTTCCGAGCTTACTCTAAGCCTACGAAGAATAGCGGTAGGGGGTATTTTTATTTGGGGTGAAGAACTCACGAAACGTGCCTGAAGTTGTGGGCAATATCTTCTAAGTCATGTTTGATGCCGCTTGTTGGGGTAGAAGAATGGAGACCCCGTAATACCACTCTATATGCTTTCTCTTCTTTGAGTTGGTAGCAGTGGAAATCATAGTTGTGGCTGGCTAAGTGATTTGTCAATTTTTTATAATTTTCTTTTGTAAATGTCTTTATTTTTACATCTTTAACCAGAGAAAAACAGTCGAAATTAGTCTCTCCGATTAATGTTGCAATATCTTGGCAGAATGGCATAAAGTTCTCGATTTTAGAGACATAGATTGGTGGTGGGTCTGGGTCAGTTGTATGCTATGGATTTGAATTCCTATTGTTATTATTACTATTACTTGTTGATGGGGTAGTCTCGTGGACAGTTGAGATGGTAGATGAATATGGCTGCAGAAGTTTTACTGCAGGTTTGATGGTTTGAATTGTTTATTGACTTTTTTGATTTGGTCGTTTTATTTATTTTTTTTTTTGTTCGGTGAATTGCCCGCTGATCCTTGGGCGGCATTTCTATGGCGCTTTTGCAACGTCCTCGATCGGTAATCGGTCTCACTTATTTCTGAGTAAGGAGCCTCATCCTCCGTCTCGTCACCAGATGTGGGAACGACTTCATTATTATTCAGTATTAAACAATATAAAATAAAATAATAATACTGAAGCTGATAAAAAAATAAATGAATTCTTAAATATCTAAACTATCAAGTACAACATTTAAATTGAGGATAGACATTATTCGTAATAAAAATATAAAGTATAAAGAAAAAAATCAAATAAATAGTTCCAGATAAAAAATAAATAAATAAAAATTAGCTCTAGTTTAGTACGAGAGGCTTTAGAAACAAATAAAGCCAGCCTTGACCTTGAAAGATAAAGGCTGTATACCAAGTCAGCTAGCCGGATGAAGGTTGTTTTATATTTATTATAAAATTAAATAGGTTGGATAATATTTATATTTATTATCCGGCACGACATTTAGCGGACCGTAGCGTTTCAGACAAGACAAATATTAGTATAGTTAGTTTTATAGTGCCTACGTATATATAGTGGATCGGATCCGGCAAGACACGGCACGTTTCAGACAAGACCTTAAGATATTTATCGAAAAAAATATTTTGTCGGAGCCGGTCTGGCTCGGACCGTGTCTTGAGGTGTCTTTTTCGTAGTATAAATTACTTTCCGACTCCGACAGTGCAGTACTGCACTGACTTTGCCCCGTTCAAGTTCTTTTTCTGTGTTTGAATTTGATTCCATTATTGTTTTTTTTGCAAAACTGGATGTTGAAAAATTAATTGAGTGCATAAGGAGTAACATATTTAAACATTTTATATTAATACTAGCATCCCTGTCGCGGCTTCGCCCGCCCTCCATAAGTAAAGCTAATTTCAACTAAAAATTAATTAAGTTTTATTTGTTTATCGATAAGATTCTTATATTTTAGCATGTGTTTCAGCATTATTTCTTCAATGATTTTTTCACGCATAGCAGTAATTATTAATCTAGTTATAATCGCACTGATTAGGCAGTTGGAGATTGCGTAAAAGCACCATTAGACATAAAATTTTTAATTTTAATGTATGAATTGGTAATCAAGTTGGATAAAGACTAAGAAACTTTTGCGGAAAATAAACTGCATTATCAGTGCTTACGACAGAAGGCCCGTGGATCATATTTTTACACACAATATAAAAAAGTAAAGGATCGACATTTTGATTTAGTAATAATTTGTATTCGGCAGAAATAACTTTATTGATTTCATCTGGTTGGATGTTGATTTCGAACTATAAAAGTATATGACAGTGTGGCAAACCTTAGTCCTGCCTCTCAACATTGTACATTTAAATTTTAGTTATTGTAAATTTTACCATTGCAAAACCTTCCTAGAATTATAAAAATTATTTATTTAGATGTCGGTACAGATAGGTTTAGTTTACCATTGTTAACTCTATTGTGGGATGGTGCTATACACAATCGTTCGATTTTCAAGCTTCACTGGGATCCACATATCGCACACCATATTTAAATCTTTTTTAATAATTTTCTTTATAGTTTAATAAGTAAATTTTATCATCGATTTCACGCTCTTTTGTAACCTCTCGCGTAGAACCTCTCCACCTATCGGTCAATTTTCAAACTTCACTGTTGTCCACATATTTTTTTTTTAATAAAAAATAAATGAAAAATCAGTAGATTTTAATATTGCTAAACCTTCTTGGAACTATGAAGATGATGTAGTTAATATTTAGCACAGATTGGTTCAGTAGTATTCGTGGTTATTGATCACAAACGTAAAATGGCTTGTCCTTTTATATAATAGTATAAGTTATTATTATGGTAAACTTTCTAATTTTAAATCTTTCAAGAACTATGAAGATGATGTAGTTAAAATTTGGTTCAGATAGGTTCATTAGTTTTACTAAAACGCTATTGTCGCTTGCCACATATTTATAGCTTTTTGGGTAACAATTTAATTGAATTAAGTAACTTTATTATCAATTTCTAGCTATATTTAACACCGGATCATTGTAACCTCTCTTAAATGGCGCTCGCTTTACTGCACTCCACATATTTATCGCTTTTTAAACAGTTATTTAATAGAAAATATATAAATTTTATTATTGCTAAACCTTCCTTGAACTATGAAGATGATATAGTTATATTTAGTACAGAATAGTTCTATAGTTTTCGCGGTTAGTGATAACGAACGAAAATGGCTTGTCCTTTTATATATAACTTCATCATCCCCCGTCGAGGCTTCGCCCGCTCTCATAAGTGAAGATCTTAGATAATTTTAACTAATAATTAATTTTTTTTAAATATTTATCGATAAAAATCTTGTATTAAAGTGAAGAATTGAAAATTTTATTTTTTGATGATATTTTCACGCATAGCAGCCATTATTAACTGGGTTAAATTTAGATTGATTAGGTGTTTGAAGATAACATAAAGCATAAGACATCCGATTTTCAATTTTAATATATGAGTTGGTAATTCAGATGGACAGAGACTATTGCGAAACTGCATTATCAGTGCTTACAACTAAAGATTCAAAGTTCATATTTTTACACACAATATTAAACAGCTGAGGATCGGCATTTTGATTTTTAATAATTTTCATTCGACAGAAATAATTTTATTGATTTGATCTGGTTGGATTTTAATTTCTAACCATAAAAGTATGTCATAGTGTGGCAAAACCCGTTTCTAACACTCAACATTGTACATTTAAATTTTTATTGTTGCTAAACCTAGAATTATGAACATGATGTAGTTAAACTTTGGTATATTTCACTCCATATACCTGTTTTTATAACAATTTAATTGAAAATAAGTAAATTTTATTATCAATGTTCACCTCTATGTAACACTGTACATTTTAACCTTTCATGTAGATTGCAATTGCCGCCATTTTTGAACTTCACTGTTATCCACTTATTATTCATTTTTCAATAAAGAATTAGTTGAAAATCATTAGATTTTACTATTGCTAAACCATACTTTGTTTATTCAGAAAATGATTAATTGTTAATTTAATTGAATTATTAATTGAAATAATTTAACATTTTAATTCTAAATTTAAATTCGGAAAAACAAATATATAGATAGATATATCTACGAACTATTGTATTGTTTTCCCAGTCAGGGTTAGTTTTTTTCTTATTTGCTATTTCTAATTACTGCACTATTGTTGTAAATATTAAACTTATTAAAAGACTTATTAAATTTAATAAGTTATTAGTTCATATTCCCATCCACTCTTTTATGTAAGCAACTCCATTTTTCCACCTCGAGGTTTTATGATCAGCCAGCTGTTTATGACCCTCTTTCTAATTGCCAGAGAAAGAGTGTAATATACATTTACAATATGTGTATGGATCCGCCGAACGTTCTAAGCGACAAATATAAAATTTTGAGTCATCAGTGAAATAAAATCATAATCTACAGTTGTTAGTTTTGTAGGTTAGATTTTATATTCACATATTAATTTGTTATATTTACATGTATAATGACATAATGGAGTGCTATATCATACTATGTCGTACTATTATACATTTTAAAACCTTTAAAATCGCCTTTCGGAAATTTTGTTTTTGTTTTTCGGCGGATCCATTCATTTGTTCCTGTTTTAGTACACAGTTTGCATATAACTTCCTGTGTGCTTTGTCAATTTGTTCCTGTACTTGTATTCTTCTCGAACTGAGATATCGTCTGGCAGGAAAATGACTCCCACCGGATATATTTTATAAAAGAAATGACATTAACCAACAGCCACTTGTTCTGAATGGCCCGACTGAAGAGATTAATGGGGATCTGAAGTAAATCTGGTATATGGCTGATAGGTGAGCTTCATCGATACGTAACTTGGTGTGTCGGGATGAGTAATTTAGTCTAATGACTAATTTGCAGCATCAAAAAAAAAATTTCCCCGTTGGATGAACAAGTTATAGGACTGTTTATTACTTTTATCACTCATTACCTCAGTTCTCTGCTGTCGACTGTCATTTTTATTTCTTTTGTACATCGCTCCACATGTATTTTTAGAATTAAAGCTTTAAAATTAAATTATTAAAAAAAAAAATATTTACAATTATTTTTGTATGTGATTTAGTAATTTTATTGTCTATGGTTACTTCATTATGTATTATATAGAAAAATATGTAGATTCAACTTCTTTGTTGAATATAAGATTGACAATTATTAACCCTTTAACGGGCATTTTTGATTCCATTTCTTCTTTTTTTTATCTTTGAATGGCTATAGCCATGCTAATCACCACACATGTATCATGAAATTCAAGGTTGAATAAAGGATATTAGACGATAATGAGTAGGATAATGCGTCGGATATTACGTCATTTATTGAGCAAAAGGCATTAAATATGTGTGTCCTACAGGATACATTGGTTGTTAAAGGGTTAATAACTGTCCATTTCATTCAAATGAGTTCAATTTTATTCTTACATTTTAAAAATTATATTTTAAAATTTGTTATAAATTTAAACTTAGACCCAAAAATAACTTAATAATGAATTTAACCTAATTCATAGAATATTGGTCAGTAATATAGATTTATATTTAATTTTATTCAATTTAGCACCGATAGAAACATGATATATTTTTTTTTTTAAGCTCCGTTGTAACTATCAGATTACTCTAGCTATTGTTTCTTTCGATTCAGCATATCATGAGATGTATGATTTCAATATTACATGCTTATAGGACGAGTCGTTTTGATAATATGAGATTTTTATCCAATTTTGGTTGTTTTTGGCAAAACAGCCGAAAAATAGAAAAAACTCTTTTTCTTGTGAACGCTTTGTCCTATCGAGCTGCAAATAGTCTCATTCAATTCAGAAAGGAAAAACACATTAGAATTGCAACTAAATTGAATCATTATTTTCTTTAATAAAACAGCTATTTTAAATTATTTTATCAAATTTTATTTAAATAGTTTTAATTTAATTTAACATAAGTGTATGCTGATTTAACTTCATTATAACAAAAAAATTGGTTCCCTTTTTCAATAATTACATTTTTATGTCGTTTAGTTCAGTGTAATTCATTATTTACCTACATAATGAATGCTAGGACGGCTCACATTTCAATTGGAGTTCTTCACTGATGGGAAGTAGTTTTCTTTTAAGTTGAGGCCTCATGTACGTAATATAGGGATCTAATAATTCTAGTAGCTTATGAAACACATCATAATATCAATCTTTCATTTATCCACTCATAAATCCTAGTTTTAAACTTATGTATATTAAAATTAACCGATTTTAGCTTTTGTTTATAATGAGGGAAACAGCTGACAAACTGCATAAAATTTTATAGTAATCAAATCATCCGATTGCAAAGGATACTTGTGAAAAAAAGTTTCTAATGAACAGTCACTAAAAAATACCTCACAGAGATCGGAATATTTTAGTTTAATTCATAATGTGAATGTATATGTTAACACTTTTTGAGAAGAAAGCAGGACTAAAACCGCACTAGAGTATCAATAATCCGAACGTCAATTTTTTCTTTTTTTTTTTATATTGTAATGTAATTTTAATTAAATTGATGATGTAATCACTTATTTGTATTGCCGAAATTATTATATTAAAAAAATAAAAAAACAAAATGATTTTTTCCATGAGCGTCTATAAGGGGAATAAGAAAAAAATATTTCTCAAAAAATGCTAAAAATGAACTGAAATATTTATCCTTAAATATTTGATCATTTGAAAGTTAGATCACTTAATTTGTATCTCTGAATCCCTTCCTTAGGTTTAGTATGTAGTGTTTGTAAATAAACAAACATAGGAACCACGAACTGGCTTATCTCAATTTCGTAAGCAATCGTTGTTTTTTTGCACAGTTGTCATCAGTTGTCAATAAAATTTAGAGAGATATTAAGTAGTGGTATAAGCTTTATAGTAATGGTAATTTTTAACCGGAGCTCAGTGGAGCTTTTTTTATAGGACCAGACATATTAAAAAACTCTGGTTACTTTTTCCCTCTCGCTCTTGTATACTTTTTGATAAAATATTTCATACATAAGACCAATATAATATTTTTTCATTATTCTATAGTTTTTGAACTACAAATATGCAAAGTTGCATAGGTTTATCTATGAAAATAAATTCACAGTGACCATAATGGTAGCTCGATAGAAATAGGCCATTTTGGGGTGGAGTAATATTGTCCAACTTTAGAAGGCCTCGGAGTCGCAAATGAAAATGAAATTGAAAAAAACAAACTGGAAATGTTTGCACCAACTAATAATGAATACAATGGCACATCAAACAGGACAAACATAATAAAGTCGTTTTTAGAGTTTTTTCCGTGTTTGCCCAACTGTGCGCCGCTGTGTGTTTTTTGTTTTTTAATTTTTTTTTTTTTTTTTTTTTTATAGATAATATACATCTTCTTATCAGTATATTTTTTATTGATCGTTTTCTACCAAGAAATTTATGGTTTTTCTATTCCTCATAAGCGATTGTAGACAAACAGTTCTGGTATGCCAGATTTAAATCCATTGATTAAACCTGAAAATGCAGATAGTGATTTATGTGATATTTATTTATTATTGTATTTTTTTATGAATAAAATTAAGACTTTTTCTGGCGATTCCAGATGTTTTGAACATATTTTTTTTTTTTTTTTTTAATTCCCCTTAACTTATTTTTCTTTCATTCAAATAATGATAAAAACAGTTAAGGTAATTTTTTACCCTGAGTCGATTGAGACCAATCTCAGGTCGCTACAAGAATCCGTTTTTGAAATATTACAATTTTTCCGCTTTTCATTTGATTGGCACTCTCTCTGTATTTCAGTAACCACTCATGTAGAATTTTGCTTGCCACATGTCGCTCAGTTTTCTCTATTATCCACATACTATCGCTTTTTTGAAGGCAAGTTTATTGAAAATAAGTAGATTTTATTATTACTATACCTTCCTGGAAATAGATGATGTGGTAAAGATTGGTTCGTCAGTTTTCGTGGTAAGCGGTTACAAACGAAAAATGGCTTTTCATTCGGTCAAGAAGTTAAAGATCGTATTCTTTATAGCTTTATATTAACCATGGGTAATTAGTTAACGGTACGAAATATATCGACTATATATTTGTCATCTACTATATATTTGTCAAATACCACTCAATCATTCATCTTTTTTGGACATTTAGGTTAGTTGGATATCAAATTGGTTGGACATTTAGGTTAGTTGGATCAAATCTAGAGTCTTAATACAAATTCTTCTGTTAATAAAAAAAAAGCAATTTTTAGTGAACGGGATGTTATTATTATTATTAACATAGCACTACATCCCTGGTAGTAGAGACTTGGCTTGATCGAGCATTGATCGTCAGTCCTCACGGTTGAGTGCTGCCACCTTCCAGTTTCTGACACCAAGTAGAGTTAATGTGTCAGCAGCAATACCATCTTTCTATCGCTGTTTAGGTTTTCCGATACCCCTGTACCATAAATTTGTTCAGTGAGAGCCTTCGCGGGTGTCTCCTCCGGTCTCATTCTGTCAATATGACCTGCCCATCGTAGCCGGGAGAGCTTAATAAACTTGCAGATATCCATATCTTTGTACAGACTTTGTATGTCTGCATTGGATCTTCTTCTCCAGGATTCTTCCGAGTATGCACCGCCAAAGATCCTCCGAAGGACCTTTCTTCCAAACCTCAAGAGCGGCGACTCATTGTTCTTTGATATCGCCCAGCATTCAGATCCATATGTGAGAACAGGTCTGACTAGTATTTTATAAATTCTTAGCTTAGCATTCCGAGACAAGATGCTGCTCCTCAAGTGCTGCTGTAGAGCAAAATAGCATCGATTGGCTGCCATAATTCGCCGTTCAATCTCGTCATTTCGGACATTAATCTGCGTGCCCAGGTATACAAATTCCTGGACCACCTCGATGTCATGTTGTCCTAACTTTACATATCCACCTGATGACGGACTAGGGGCTCGATACACATGTACTTGGATTTGTCTCCGTCGATGGATAGTCTTAGCCTCTTCGCAGAATTTTCTATTGCAGAAAATGCGTGTTGTACGGCTTCTAATGATCTTCCGACTATCTATGATGATCTATGTCATCGGAATATCCAAGAATTTGTACACTTTTGTTTAGAACTGTGCCTCCTGTTTGGATTCCAGAATCTCTTATGGCTTTTTTCAAAGAGAGATTAAATATAAGGCAAGCCAGACTATCTCTTTGTCTCACACCTGCAGTCGTGTCAAAACCTCTTGACAATGCCCCATGCATTCTTACAAAGCATTTATTGCCTTCCATTGTCATTCTCACCAGTCTGGCTAACTTCTTGGGCATATTCATTTCTGTCATGGCCATATATGATTCCCCTCCATCAATCGAGTCATAAGCCTGCTTAAAATCTATGAAAACATGATGCGTATTAATACGGAACTCTCTTGTCTTTTCCAGGATCATCCTGAGGGTAAAAATTTGGTCGATAGTTGATATACCCTTGACGAAGCCACTCTGATATTTTCCAATTTCCTTTTCTGCGTGTGGAATCAATCTCTTGTATAATATACAGGAAGGCATTCTCTCCAAATATAGATACTGCAGGAAAGTGATCAGTTGAGGGCCACAATGTTTATATATTTCCGCTGGTATATTATCAATACCAGGAGCTTAATTAATCTTTAGTTTTTAGATGGCTGCAACGATTTCTTCTTCTTCTGGTGGTTCAATCTCTATTCCTCCAGCCAGTCCCTCTGCGATGATAGTATCTTGCTCACGTTTGTTTAAGAGAGCTTTAAAATAGTCAGCCCATCTATTTAATATTTTTGCTTTTCCGTGATTAGCGAGCCATCTTCTGGTTTACAAGCGAGAGTCCTGGGTTTAAATAATTCTCCACCTTCAGTCACCATTTAAAAGAAATTTTTCGCATTTTTTTCTCTAAAAGATTTTTCCATATCATCCATTTGCTTATTCTGCCATCTTCTCTTCTTTCTTCGATGAACGTGTTTCTCGCGTTTCCTTGTGGCTTTATGCTCCTCCACTGAACTTCTTGTGTGTATCCACTGAATCATGTTTTTATAGGCCTTGTTCTTTCTATCTGTTACAGAAAGGCATTCATCATCAAACCATGGTCCTTGTTTCTGTTTGCCCTTGAGACCCAGAACTTCTGCTGTTTCAGTTAACGCAGCTTGGCATGATTGCCATCTTAAATCGAGGCTTGTTTCCTGGAATATGCCCCTCAACGTAGAGCCGATGACTTCGGAAAAACTAAATTCAGTATCCTTTAGCTTATCAACATCAAATTTGGGTTGTGAGTTCGGACGTTTTCCTTTTACAAGTGATATTTTTACTCTGATCTTCACAATTGTTAGATAGTGATCAGAATCCACATTAGCTGCACGGTAAGATCGAACATCCAGCAACGAGGACCTGTATCTCCAACTGAAGGATATGGTCTATTTGTGACGTGGTAACTTGCCTATTTCGTCCAAACTTTCGCCAAGCGGCGAGGTGTATATTTTCATGAAGGAAGCAGGTGCTTTCAACTATTAAACCTTGAGATGCAGCAAAGTTAACCATCCTTTGACCATTGTTCGTCGATTCGTGTAGACTAAACTTGCCAGTAGTTGTTTGATATATTGCTTCCTTACTTACCTGAGCATTGTAGTCTCCTACCACTAACTTTACGTCGTATTTTGGGCATTCATCAAAGCACTTCTCGAGCATATCATAGAAAAGATCCTTTTCATCATCTTTCGCAAACTCTGTTGGGGCATGAACACATATGAGACTGTAATTTTGAAATACTCCCTTTAATCGTAGGACGCATAGTCTTGAGCTTATCGGTTTGAACCCTATTACCAATTGAGTGAATTTTGGTCCAATTACGTATCCTGTCCCGAAATTATGGAGGCGATCTTCGAAGCTATAATAGATACTAAACTATCCTTTTTTTATGCTGCCCTGTCTAGTCCACCTGATCTCTTGGATGGTGGCGATGTCTATGGAATAACTGGTCTGAGTATTAAGAAGCGTTTGTAGTGCTCCTGGTCGTTATAAAGATAAAACATTCCAATAGGCTAAAGAGAAGTCCGTATGACAAGCATTAGGTTTATTCTTAGGTATCAGTCCGGCTAATCTTTGTTGAGCTTTCTGGATAATATTAATAAAGAGGCTGCCTCCTTTAAGCATCCTGACTTACTTCCCTATCCAGGGTGGCTTCCTAGGGAAAGTGGCCCCTAAGGTATGTACTGTAGGTGTCCTTATGTACGGGTGGGTAGGTGATTAGTGTATTGTTCTGGTGAGTGTGTGCGGTGTACCGAACTCTGGAGCCCGGGGTTTCGTTAGGCCCCGATAATTGCACACAACAATTATCCCTTGCGGGAAATGATGGGGATATACAGTTACATAATTTGAATAAACTTTTAAATTTCCTATAAAATTCTTTCCTTGGTAATTAAAAATAATATTATACCTAAAAAATAATTCTAAACAAATTCGTTCGAGTTTAGAGATGATAAAAAAAAATAGCCATTTTATAATTTTAGAGCAAATCAAAGAAGTGATAAGTAATTGAATAGGATAAATCAAAAAGAAATTCATACATGTAATAGGCTACGGACTCCCCAACAGGAGGTTTGAATATCGATTATTTCGCTGTAGACTACAGTTACGGTTCTAGTTAGTATGTCCAGAAAGGTATAAGGTTACTTTTATAAATCAAAAGTTTATTATCAATTGAAAGTTGAGAGGCACCACTCAGTATTCGGTATAGTTGTTATCCAAATAATCCTTAGTAAAGCTCATTTTAATCATTAATCCATCCAACTTCAATATATAATAGATGCAGGAAATATTCGATCAATAAAAAAAACTAATAAATAAAGTCTTTAAGGGAAAAGACTGAAGAAATAAGTTCTGTGAGCTACCATTCTTTTTCCTGAGTCCTGAAATAGATCTCTATAATTAACTTCTTCTGCTAATGGCTTTTAAATTGAATACGGATGAATCTTGCGATACAGATAATTCTTTGGTAATTCTTTTCTCAGTCCTCGAAAAATGTAATTTAGTTTTTCTTTCAAAATTTTAATAACTTTTACTTTCCAAAGAAATATGAATTTGATTATTCTTCTAATATTATACTATACGCACAATTTTTTCTTTAGCCATGTTAATGGTCAATAATAATTATTAAGTTGTAAACAGTTTATCACGAAAGCATCAGTTTTCAGAGCATTAAATATATCATTAAATAATTTTCAGTTAATGTTAGCTAAATTCTTAATCTATGTTTGTAAATTTAGGAGTATTTTATGAATTTTTCCGAATTCTTTTATTATAAAAAGGGAACAAAGTAATAAAAAAAAAAAAAAGGTTTTTTTTTCTATTAATTTAAAATCGAAGAATTCAAATTTATACTGCTATATAAGAGGACAAGCCATTTTTCGTTTGTGATCACATACCACGAAAACTACTGAACCAATCTGTACCTAATTTTAACCCACCAGCTTTATAATTACAGAAAGGTTTAGCAATAATAAAATCTACTGATTTTCAATTAATGTGTTATTAATAATCGATAGCATGTGGATAAATATGAACTTTGAAAATTGACCGATAGGTGACGAGCGCCCTTCTACATAAGAGGTTACAAAAATACTCTATGTAACACAGTTTGAAATTGATAAAAAAATTTACTTATATTCTATTAAATCATTAAAAAATATTTAAATACTTGGATGTGGATGTTTACATGTGGATTCCAGTTAAGTTTGAAAATCGAGAAATATATGCAGGGCCGGAACTAGGAGATTTTCAGGGGGGCAAAGCTCAGTTTGCCGCCCACTCCTTACCTCCTCACTCCCCCACCATTAAAATACAGTTAACATTAACTAACAATAACAAAACAAACATAAATGATTTAGATATAATTGAGAAGAAAATAAAAGAACCTATACATGTATGTTATATATTGTAACTAAACTTAAATTCTTTTAACCTTTTTAGCTGCAAATGTACTGATAATGTCAAAGTTGATAAGGACACCACATAGCTCATCAGGCATTTTTTTCTTTTTCCTTTGTACTTTTTGTGAGAAATCAGAGGGTAGATTCCTACTTGCTAAGAATTTACCGTCAGATGGAGCAAAAACTCTGTACATGACTTCAACAATGTTAAAAGACCTTGAAGCTTCCGGTCAGCCAAATCTACTGTAACATCTTTTCTTAGACTCATTGCCATGATAGATCATTTTCAAAAAAACATGCCAAAACGATGAATTCAAGTTTCCCTATTTAAAAGGGATCTGGCCTCACTCTTAGTATGAGGGGTTGACAGATTATGGTTTAACATCCTCTAGAGTCTTCAAAACCTTACCGCAATGTTTATATACAGCTTCGACAGCTTCTAATCTTGTAGGCCATCTAGTCTTGCTTTCAGGTTTCAATGTCAGTGGCTTCTATTTCTGAGAATTTCCCAGCGTCAGGTTGAAAAAAGTCTGAGCCTGAATTGTAGCACTGGCCGCATTAGCAAAAACTAAATTGAGAGAGTGAGCAGCACATGGGACAGAGTATGATAAATCGTTCTCCTGAAGTAATCTGGAATGAACACCTTTATATTTCCCCGCCATATCTGCCCTATTGTCATAGGATTGGCCTTTACAGTCCTCCATTTTAAGTCCATCTTTGATTAATTTCTTAAGGATTTCTTGGCTGAGTCCTTCGCCTGTTTTGTCACTTACTGGGGAAAAAATAACACTTTCTTCTACCTCCAATGCTTTTTCCTTATGTTATTGGCAATAATTTCAAGAAACTCATCTTATATTTTATGTGAGAAATACGAGATTTGCCCTTTCTTGTGCCGCTCAATATGTAATTGAAGAGGAACACTGTAATGCGATATAAGTTCAATTGTGTTCAAGAATTTCCCACTGGATGGGTCGCTGAAATCACAGTCTTCTTTTGTTTCCCGGAATGGACTCCCTTTGCTAGGAATAGAATTGCATCAACAACGCAGCGCAATACTGCCTTCCAGTGAGACTTCTTGATGGATCTGGTTTTGAAATTCTGCATCAATACCTCCCTTTAGTAAACAAGATTCTAAAGTTTTCCACGAACAAAAGAAAAGTTTTCGGTTGGATGAATTTTCATGTTCCGGCAATTTTTCACTGATTTTTTTTTTTGCAATTAGTAAAGGAGCTAAGGAAGACACTTAATGTGACGCAGAGTGTGAAAACAGCCTGCAGGGAACATAATATAGTGCTTTATTAGTTTCACTATAGCATAGCCATGATCTCTTTACTTTTAATCCATTTTTGAGTTTTTTATAAAAACCAATCTTTGGTTAAGTGGCGTCCTTCTCTGCAGCCATTGCTTAAATTTGGCTCAGTCAGATTTTCGATTTTCATTTTTGTTATATAACACCTTTCTGAATCGGAAAAACTTCAGGCCAGGATCCCTAAAATCAAACAGGATCCCTAAAATCAAAGAAAAAGTAAGACGATTTTTGAACACCAGTTGAAGGGTCTGGACTATATAAAAATTCATCAATCCTAATTGAATATACAGAATATTCTGTATTCTGTGGCTACAATATCTACTATTGTTAATATAGGGGAGTTTAACAATAAAGTTAAAAAAGCTCCACAATAAACATATTTTTACAGTGGCGAAAGGGAAGGAAGATTTGTTTCTCAATTTATTAAAAAACTAAACTGTGTACGTTTAAAATGTAGCGGTGAAGGGTTAGGGGTTTAAATCCTTGTTGGACTCTTTCCTAGAACATCCAAACGCGGCACAACACAGCATATTTTAATCTAATTGAGAAATTAAAAAAAAAACACACACAAAAACAACAGAGACCTAACAATTACCAATTGTTCCAAATAAACACGGGACAAACAGTGGTACTGACTGGGACAGCCGGGGTTAAGGCGGTGGGGATAGAGCTCCTTGCCGGGAGCCTTCTCCCCCCACCTACCCACCGCTTCTATCATATTCTGTATTATGTGGTGTTAGCCAACATTACATCTACCCCCTTGAAGATGATTGATTCGGGGAGAAAGGAAGCAGCTTATTGGAATGGAAGAACTTTGAAATATTCTTTTTCTTTCCGCTTGCAACTTCATAAAAAGACTGTGAAATTTGCCTAACGATTGGGAAAGGTCCAATACGTACTAGGTCTAATTTTTTTCGATTCAATTTACTTCCATTAGATATGTACACTAAATCATCAACCTGGAAATTATGTTGGCGTCGATTCTTATTTATACGGTTCTTGTTAATTTGGAAACTTCTCATAGAATTCCGGAAAGCAATTTTTTCGTCTTGTTCAAGAGTTCGTTTCTCGTCTTCCTGAAGAGGTGATATAGCAGTCTTCTTTCCGAGCAATAGGTATGATGGGGCAAAGTTTGTGGAGCTGGTGTTACTATACTGATAATGGTGTTACTATACTCTTCAGCACATTGATGTGCAAGAGTTGACCAATTTTTTTTATTATCACTATTTATTTTGCATCTCAGGCGATTTACTAATGTTTGATGCAATTTGGTGCAATGGGTGCATGTATTTCTAGGCGTACCATCTCTCGACGCGTATCATCATTAATATTTGTACAAACATGTTTAGGTATATATAATGTAAAAATATTTTAAAATAATATAGAAATTATGGTTGAGTGAATATGAAATATTAACAATAATTAGTTAATGGAATTCGAAGTTAATTAATAAATACATTTAAAAATAGATTATAAGAGGAAAAAATGAAGCAAAAAAATAAAAATAAAGAAATTAGTTAAAAATAAAAAATAAAAATAAAAATAAATATAAAAAAAAAATAATATATATATAAACAAATAGAGGTAGAATTTTGTGGCGTCAAAACCAATCACAAAATTATAGATAAACTGTTCAATTGTTGAGTTCCAAAGAATTAACGCATCAAAATCATCAAAATATTTATTTATGAGATCCTTCTTTAAAGGCGGCCATTTGCATCCGTTCAGTAGGACTTTGGATATCAGTTTGTACCTGCGTCATTTAAAATTTCTGCAGTCATAAATAAGATGATCGTAAGTTTGTTCACTGCTTTAAGGACACTGTTTTTCAGATCTGCCATGAGCTGACGATTTTTTTGAGGCCGAAGGACATCCTTGGCCACTCTCCTTCCACAATTAGAATTATTTTTCGTCCTTAAGGATGCTGTTTAAAGATGGAGGAATTGTACGATTTTATTAGTTTATCGTCCTTAAGGATAAGTTAAAATCTATACATCGAAGTAAGTCAGAAATCACCTCACTGAATCGAACCTCGATATATCGAAATAATTAAATAATTCGAAGTTTTCTCGTTCCCCTTGAGGTTCGTTATATCGAGTTTCCACTGCAGTTACTAAAATAATGTATGTATTTTGAATGTATTTTGTCCCGTTAAAAAACTTCGTGGACTATTGAAAAACAGACTAAAATCAAATAAGATTTTTAAATTGGAATTTTTGCAATAAAATGTGGTAACACTAATAATTCCTACATCATCGGTCGCATTTCAGTTTCCCACTCCTACAGTGCACCAGAGCACCAAAGGACGTCATAACCTTCCTTGCGATTTAGAATGTGTAACTTCCATGTCAGTAAATTTCGTTCAGTAATATATATATATTAGGGTTGGGCGATAGTCGATAGTTAGCTTTAGATAGGCCGATGCTATCGGTTGAGAACTATCAATTGCTATCATATAAATAAAAAACGAAAATAGTGCTAAAATTCCGCGGTTTATCGAGTACTACGAACATCCCGCCTGGTTTTGAGGTTTAAAAACTTGGATTTTAACTATCCTTATGGGTCCTAACACATAATAAAAAATGGTAGATACATGCGTTTTTACGAACTTGGCTTATTTTAGTATGTATTGATATATTGCTATGACAGAATAGAGAACAGTTTCGTCATTGTTTCGTGTTATGTGTTATGCCATAACAGAGAACTGTTTCTTTGTTGTTTCGTGTTATGTGTTAAGCCATAACAGAGAACTGTTTCGTCGTTAATTGGTGTTATGTGTTTTGTGTTATGACATAACACGAAACAGATTTGGCGAACATTGGGCGAAACAGTTTTGTGTTGCGTGTTATGACATAACACGAATGTGTGCAGCCGGCTTTATGTTGTAGTTCGCAGAGAGTTAAGTCCCTCTTCTATCAGGCTTCAACATCCATAAGTGAATATTATTTTCACCAGTTGGCCATTTATGGACATGTCCGATATCTTATTTTACTTGAGAGTTTGGTTGTTTTAAAAGAAATCCTAAGAAAGTAATCTTTCCTTTTGGTTTTTTAAACTTGGTGTAAAGGTTTGTCTTTTCAGATCGTTTTCTTTCACTCTTTGTAATAGTAGTTGACAAGTCCACTTTTGATTTAACTACTAATTTTTGTAAGTCTAATAGTCTAGTTGATTTAGTACTTGAATTCTGTTTAGACTTTTTTCTAAAATAGTGCGTCTTAAACTGTTTTCTGAAGCTTTACGGTTCTTAGGTTCTTTTGATGAGAATAGATTAGGGTTTCAATTTTTAGAACTGATTTTTCATTTATTTGCTCATCGCGTTCACTACTATGGAAAATATGGAGCTCACCTCGGTATTTGTATATTAATATTTAGGGCCCTGATCCTATCACGTATAGATTATGGGAGTATTTTTTTGACAATGCTGCAAACTCTCAACTAAAAAAACTTGACCAGATTCAATTCAGAACTTTAAGATGTTGCCTAGGTGCCATGAACTCCACCCCGATCAACGCTCTTTTAATTGAAGCGGATGTAATGCCATTGAAAATAAGAAGAGAAAGGCAGCCAGCTAGCAGCCAAATTTTTAGCTCTCAGGTACAGTAACACAGATAACCCAGTTACTAAATTCCTCTACGAGCTGGCTCCTAACCTTTATAATAACAACACCTATACTCGAAAGAAAACACCCCTACTAATTCGAATGTTAATTAGACTAAGAGAATTGTCATTAGAAAATGTTATTATACAAGATAAAAAAAAACATTTATTGGAACGCAGTTATTCAAAAACTAAATATAGTAACTACATGTGACAAATTAGATGAGCATCCTGAA
The DNA here is from genome assembly GCA_003667255.2 of Euschistus heros. Classification (NCBI taxonomy): domain Eukaryota; kingdom Metazoa; phylum Arthropoda; class Insecta; order Hemiptera; family Pentatomidae; genus Euschistus; species Euschistus heros. Next base: position 230,637 of record RCWM02000093.1, read on the forward strand.
TATGTTAGAGAGTATAATGAAACAGGGCGATCCTCTGTTGCTTGCACAATATATGCAGATGGCTCAAATTCTGAAAACAATGTTGGGGCAGCAATAATAAAAGTAAATTCAAATTATCAATTGATATTGAAAATAAAATTGTCACTCATAGCCACAATCTTTACAGCCGAAGCTTTAACCATTCTTGAAGCCTTAAAATATATAGAAAGCATCAATCAAGAGAAGGCAATAATTTTATCAGATTCGTTAAGTGTTTTAGCAGCACTAAATATCTCCGAAATGACCGGCGGACCTATTATAACAAACATTAAATTACTCCTGTTTAAATTAAAAAGAAGCAACAGAACTGTTCATTTTATATGGGTCAAAGGCCTTAGTGAAAACCGCTTCAATAACAAAGTGGACCGCCTAGCCAAAAAAGCATCACTCAACGGAGACCCAATCTATGCTATCACAAGTACAGACATAATCGCCCATTGCAGGAAAATCCAAAATAAAAAATTCAAAGACAATATTATGACTCAAAACATATTAAGGGGCGTTTCTATTCTAGCGTTCAACCAAAAATTCAAACCAAAGCATGGTTTCAGAAAATAAACACACCTAGAAGATTTTTCACAATCCTGTGTAGACTTAGATTCAACCACAACCGCCTCCCCTACCATCTACATAAAATTGGCATTATAAACAACAATAGTTGCAGCTGCAATAATACTACAGTAGCTGACCCAGATCATGTAATATTGGCAAGTAAAGAATACGAAGAAGGAAGAGAAAAGTTAATGGAAACACTGGTGTAGGTCAAGGTACCGCTCCCCACAAAGGTGAGCCAACTGGTTTCAAATACTAAAAATTTGGAGGTGCGAGACAGTATTGTTCAATATATCCTTCAAGCTGGGACCTCTCTATGCCTGGCTTGTCCCTCCATAATTGGAGGGAGGGGTCTGGCTGGGGGTCCCTAGGATGAGTGTGTATTTTAAATAAAGTACGATTGTGTTTTTAACTTATAATTTAATTTTGTTTTATTTTTTATTACTACTATTTATTTATTTTTACTCAATATTTTATTTTTTCTTATTTTAGTATTTCATTTTATTTATTTGTATATTGTTCATGTATAGGAAGTTCTTTCTGTTATCTTTATTTTATTTTGTATATATAATTTTTTTTTCTCTCTCTTTTTGTACATAATGTGTGAATGTAATCATATGCCATCTATATTACTTAATGCCCACATTTGTGGCAGATTGTAATATTTACTCAATAAAAGTTCTAAAAAAAAAAAAATATATCCTTCAACACCAAATCGAAATATAGATGAATAATAAAAAATGAATGTATTTTACGTGGCAGGCGTGGATATACACAAAGCCAAAATAAATAGATAAAAACAACTACAGTCATTACATGTGTTTTTTCGATCTGAAAGAAGGTTATTTTTAAAGGTTATAATTGTATATTAAACCAATTTAGGTCTCATTCATTTACGTTCAAGTGTTCTGTGATGATGTAATAATAATCAGCGAAATGTCTGAAAATAGAAAAATCTAAACGATCACTGATTTGAATTAGTTGTTAGATCTTGAATTGAATTCTTAAAACAAGTTATGACTTTATTGAGGCTAAAAAGTGACAGTAAAGTATACCATTTTATAAGTGTAACTTTATAAGTGCATTAGTTAGTTTTTAAGTTCAAAACAACGGATTCGTTACGACAACGAAGCCAACGTCATTGTATTTCATTTGCTAACACCATTTAATAATGGCAATGAATTAAATATTAAAATATAAGTTCATACATTAGTCCTGAGAGAACTATTATGACTATGATGTTAATGTAATTTTTCATAAATGCTTGTTTATTTTTGTGTTTTTATTAAAACGGCGTTTCGATGAGGCGTAACAGAAGTTAATCGATGTTTTAAGATTTTATATTAATGTGAAATTTCAAGAAAATATGATTGTGTACTAAAATATGTTTTTATTGTGTTTTTGATACTTCCAAGTTATAAAATGAAATGCTAATGAAACATGCTTGTGGAAAAACTACTTCAAGATTCGTAAACTTAAGTACAAAGAGGAATACAATACGTTAAAATAAAATTTAAATATACACAATTATAGTTGAAAAAATCTTTGAAGTAAGATTATAGAAATCTGACTTTTTTCAGATCGGAGCCATGAACAACTCATGCGAAAGCAGCTTCTCCTGCTGGGAGCTGCCTTCTTTTGCTTGGTCTGGCTGCTTTTTCAAAAGGATACCACGATGCCAAACCTTCATATACCACCAGGAAAGATCATAGATATGGATTATCAAGGTGAGTTGGAATCTTCTGGTGTGTAAACATTTTGCAATTGTTCATATAACTTACTTTTGAGCTACATATGTCTCACCGAAATACGGTTATTCATTATTTGGATCGTGTTTCTCGTGCTGTAAATATTTAACCAGGCTGCATCACTCTCGCTTAGCTTTATAATGATTTAAGTACTCGTTAGTGATTTAAAGAGATTGTTTTTATTAAAACTAAAACGAAATTTACGTCAAAGCTGCCGACATTGAACCCTTAGAGGTTTGTTAGCATCTTGACATAATAGTCACCGCTGCAACTTTCGAAATTGTGATTAATATTTCTACAGGGTGTACAAAAAAAATATATTCTTTATTTATTGTGTAGATTAAATCCCCATTAAAGTTGTCTCATTAAATGTCCATACCAGCAGGTTAAAAACCGCCTACTATTTTGGAATTCAAGTCTTTTTGGCACAATTTTTACTATAACTTCATAACTATTTGTCAGATCTGAAATTTCTTTTTTTAAACTAAAATCTAGTTAAATTTACTATCAGGCCTTATACAGGGAATTTTGATTAAGTTCCGTAATACACCCAAGCCTGAACGCTAAATATGTAGGTTTTGGCAAAGTACATATAATGATATTGACATATTCAGTGGGCTGGTTTGAGTGTATAAATTGACTTAATCAAAATTTCATACATAGAGCCTGATAGTAAATTTAACTAGATTTTAGTTGATAAAAAGAAATTTCAGATCTGACAAATAGTTTAGGAGTTATAGTGAAAACAATGCCAAAAAAAACTTGACTTTCAAAATAGTAAGCGGTTAAATGTACTGGTATTGGTATTTAATGGGACTTGATCAAAATTTAATATATAGGTTCTTATAGTAAATTTAACGAACATTCTGATGAAAAAAATAAATTTTGGATCGAACAGTTAGTTTTATAGCTGTAGTCAAATGAGTACCGACAGAATGTGTTTTCGCCGAGAAGTGCGACCCCAGTTAAAGAGTACTGAAATGAGGAGAGTATAGTGCATGAAATGTGCGATAATTTTTGACTTCACAGCTTCGTTAGGAGTAGTTAGAAGGTAAACAAACATACTAAAAGTCCCCACCCCTGGGAGGTGAGCTAAGGGTGGGGAGAGAGAAGAAGTACATTTTTTTTTGGTTTTAAGATTATATCTCGAAAACCGTTGACTCTAGAAAAATATGTTTCGAATAAACATTAAAGCTTTTAAAATTTCCTAAAAATTAATTTTTGATGAAATGTCATACATGTCATGAATACATTTACATGAAAGAATCTGCCATTTTTAATAAAAATTGATAATCAAATTTTTTATATACTTACCATCATTTATTCAGTAGTATTTTTATAACTTTTATATTGACCAGCGCCACCAGTCCTCTCGGTCCCTGCACAGCAGCTCCATTTCAGCGAGAGTTTTGTTTCTTTTGCCCCCAATCCTTTGGTTGTATTTCTGATAGGAGATCCTTGGGACACCACTTGTTCTTTTACTTGTAAGTCTTGCTTACATCGTCTTTCTTGATTACCTCACTTCTTCCATCCGACAGATAAGTCCAAACCATTTAAGTTGTCTGCTTTCCATGATTATCCTTAAGGGAGGCACCTCTTATCGTTTTCTGATCCTTTCGTTCCTAATGCAGTCTAGCCTAGTTTTTTCTGCTGCTCTGCGAAGGAACTTAATTTCAGCAACAGTAATACAGTTGACATGCTTGTCAAGCATCATTAAGCTCTTGCCGCTAAGTTAGGATCGGAAGGTATATAGGCAACCTTATATATATATATGTGCATTTTATTCACGGTGACCAATAAAGCTATTGTTGATCAGGTAGTAAACCTGGATTGCTTTTGAAATTATCTTGGCTATTTCTTGGTCGATCTTACCAGATATTCCGATATCTTACCAGATATTCCAGATATTCCTTTCCGTAGTATCACCTCCTTCCATTACACCTTTGCCTGTTGTAGCTTTTCTTTCGAACCGCAATTAGGACAATATCGTTCGCATATTACAGACTCTTTACGAATACTTTCCACATTTTCCATTTATCTATTGCAGTCCATGGTGTCCTGTGCTTGCATATCTTGTGCACCTCATCCATTAGAATGATGAATAGAACAGGGCTGAGACTTTCTCCCTTTCTGACTCCCTTCGCATTGCTGTACCTCGGTTTTATTGGCTGCAGTAAACCAGCTGGTACTTTCTTCACGACAAGAGCATTCCATAGGCACAGACCCGAATGCAGCTTTTAAGTCAAGAAAAGTATATTTGTTTATTCAGAGGTTAGTTATATAGATATTGTGTGAGTGGATTCGTCATCTCAATTGCTTATTGGCTTTTATGTAGATTGTAATATTCTTCCTATAGAAGCTGTTTAAATAAAAAATAATTATAAGATTACTGAGGCTTTATTTAGTCTTTGGTACTGTCAATCTGGTACGAGTTCAAGTCTTATGTGAGTTTTTCATACGTTGATGTGAGCAAACACCTGAGGGTCTTAATCAATTAAACAATTAAAATTGGGACCTTAAGTGTTATAAACTAATACTTTAAAATATATGTCCCGATCTATCAAGACATCGCTGTAGCATAATCAAATTTCAGATCTTCTAGGGAAATTACGGAATAGTACAAATATACATATATGGTACTATATATGTCCCATTTTATTTTTTATTATTTAACTTAATTTTTTCAGGAATACCATTTTCACTATTTTAATTAACATATTTTTTATAAACTTCTACTGTATAATATAGATTATTCTACTGTTTCAAGAGGCCATTACAAATTTTAATGTGCTGTAGGGCAAACTGCTTTCCTCATCAATACCAAAGGCTGCAAAATTCCATACATGGATCCCTTCGATGATCTGATAAAGGATTTCATTGAAGATGCAGATCCTCCTCATTGCAACAGATTCAGTATTGGAAGGTAATGTTAGTTTAAATATTTATTCTCTTTATTATCATTTTTTTAAAATTTAAACCTGTAAAATATGATACACATAGTAAATTATCCAAATTCAAAATGCAATGATATGACAAAAACTTATAAAGAAACTATCTGTTGGTTGCGATCCAGTGAAAGTCTATATTAGAAGATTCCAAGGCCATCTTCTTTTCAGATTCCTCAGAGGATTATTGATATAAGTGGATTTGGGTGGAAATGTGGTTCATTAAGAATGAATATGTATCTAGTTCGAACTAAATCAACAGCATATGGGACATACTGTTATTGTAGGATATTGTGAATTAGTTCATTATTGATACAATTGACACTTGGTGTGACATTTCTTAACGATTGTCTACATTATTTTCTTCTGACTCTTTTCAATATCGGGCGTTGGGACTGCAAAACCTCTCCTGTATGTTAAAATGCTTTTCAGCCCTATTTATTTTTGCTGTGAACATTCTCCTCCGCGTACCCTTTGCGAAAGATATAATATAATGATTTTTTTTTTTTTTTTAATGAGTAGCAGCTCTTGCCGGTTCTTAGTCCATCCCCAGTCATTTGGGTCTTTGTACACTCCCAACCATGTGTGCTCTTGTAAGTGTGATATGAATGTTCAATGGCAGCCTCATTAGATAGAGGATCACAAAAAGAGGTTGTAATGATGTGAATGCAGAGTGTCGTAACTGACCCTTCTATACAGAGCTGCCATGCACTTACACCCAGCAGAGGCCATCTACTCATAAATTGAGGGATGATATTATAATCAATTTAGATTAGTAATTATAGCATAATCAATAAATAATTGATCTTGGGATGTCTCGATCTAACAATGCTAGAAAACGGGATTCTTATGCACGTATTTAGGATGAATAGCATAAGAGAAAGTAGTTCATTTTGATTATATATATATATATATATATATATATATATATATATATATATATATATATATATATATATATATATATATATATATAAAGTTAATTTCCTTCAAATAAAAACAATAAAAAAAAAAGAAGAAAAATAAGGAACGAAATAACTGACACGGGTCTGATAATACGTAAACTAACTTTATTGCTCTGCAATCCTTTTTATATACAATTGGTGGTTGTTTGGGATTAAGTTTAGGGATTAAGATGTATATCATTCCCCTGTACATCTTTACTCTCCCCCCCCCCACCAGTTTATGAACAATCCTCTTAAACTCCTAACAGATGTCCACCAAACAACCATATTTTATTGGCATACAGAAATCAATGTTAACAAAAAATACAAATAAAAATACTTCTGTACATAACTCAAACAATTTGTTACAGATACTTCACAAATTTCACTCAGTAATATAACTAAAAAGAAGAAAGAACAAAATTATGTTACAATTATGTTATACGGTATGCTAGGTAGCCATTAATTGTTCATTGTAATTATTCTTAAGGGGCAAAGGCCCCAGAATAAAATTTATTTTCATTCATTCATTCACTTCTCTTGTTACCAAATTATACATTCCATATTACACCTCTTACAATACATCTTATTGTGTAGAAAAAGTTCTATCGAAATTTCCTGTTTTAAATATGCAAATTTAACGTTTAATTTTAACTTCATTAAAATATTTTTGAAATGCCACCGCGTGACACCATCTTCAAACCTTTTTGATTACAGACGCTATAATCTATGTTAACGTTTCCAGCAAAAATCAGCTGCTAATAACTGCCATTTTATTATTATTATGTCGCCTTTTCTTCATGATTTAACTACATCGTAAACTTCAGTATAACTAAAAATTAATTTTAAGTGGAAATAGATCATAGCAAAAATTACATAATACCGAATCCCGTTAACTGTTGAAAAGAGCAAAATATAGTTAGAGAATTTTATAAATATTATTGCCTTAATCCCTTAGTTAAACAAAAATCCATTAGCCAAACAAAAACGCACCTATATACTAACAATCGTGTTGTTGCTTTCAGTGTTAATGCTAGTTTGTTTAAGCCATAGGGACTGAAATTATTTTTTATCTATTAAAAATGAACGATATCACTATTTGTAAGCATTGGATTTCATTTACCAATTTTATTGTTTTAAATAAATCAATTTAACGTGTAATTATAATTTTATTACAATATGTTTAACATACCACCGCCTGATACCGGCTTCATAATTGTTAATAACTAACAATTGTACTGCTTACAATTGTAATAACTAACTTTACCAGCACATACCAGCTGCGATGGTATGCTATTTTAATAATTTGATAGATTTTCCTACCTTTTAACAGTTAACAATTCCTCGATTGGAAATTTTTTCCTTTTGGAAGAGTTCTAATGAAAATAAAAAATGAATATATTTTTGAACGTTTGATGGAAAAATTGAATAGATTTAATTTATAAAAAGAACCTTTTAGAACAATGAATAATACATTGTCGTGTTTATAGAATGGCTCTCAAAACCTGATATTATTTTTTCATTTGAACATTATCTAGATTCACCAGGATCATAACACTATGTGCCGCCTCCAGGTCGACCTTCAAAAACTTTTGAAGAATGTGGTGACAAAGCAAAAAAAAAAAAAAGAAGATCCAAGATTTGCTAGATACTAGAAGCTACTCAGAAATCACATTTTCAGTTGAAGTCCCCGTGCGGTCATCTGGAAAGCAAGACGCAACAAATATTTTAAAAGAACTTACTGATACACCAGGAGAGACCGCCAGACAATTAAAAAAGATAGTGTTTGATTCTACAAAAAAGAGACCACTAACACATGATGATATGCTTGAGCATATTATATTGACTGCAAATTAACCAAGTACAAATATAATTTGACGCGAAAACGCTCGATGAGTTTAGGTCATAAAATATATCCCTCTTATTAGGCCCTACAAAAAGCCAAAGGTCAATGTTATCCATCAAAAGAAAGTATTTCCATAACAGACAAGAGAGTTTCAATATCTTTGCAAGCAACAGTTCAACGTCTAACAGCTACTTTACCCAAAGTGATTAAGGATTTGGGTCAGACAAAAAATCTTATATTAATATGTAAATGGGGATGCGACGGTATTTCAGTTCACAGTCCCTACAAACCAAAATTTCGAAATGACAGTGATAACGATGGATATTTATTTATTTTTTCAATGGTGCCGTTTAAGTTATGTGCAAAATCATATGCCTTCGTCAACCAAACACTGCCGACCAATCAAATTTTTATTTGCAAAAGAAACAGCTGAACTCACACGAAGAAACTGAATTATTGCAACAAGAAATCGGCTCTTTAGACCCTGCCAAAATAATTGTCGAAGAAAACGAAATTACAGGAAATAAAAAAATTATTTTAACCATGCAAGACGGAAAAATTTGCAATTCATTGCTCGAAATTCAAATACAGTCTCAATTAAAACGGTATCAAACAGGGTTCATACTGCAGAAGAAGATAAATACGAAAAAATAAAAATTCTATTAGAACGTATCGAGTCATTAGGAAAGAGATAGGATCATTTTTTAGAATCAGGTCCAAGCACGAACAGACCACCGGGCATAGACCAAATATAAATAATGATTTAAATCCTAACAATAAACAGACCGTTGAACATAAACCAAATATAGTGTTACGCGGTTTAAATTTTAATAACGACTTACCAAATCTCATTGATAATTTAGGAAACAAATGGTTAATTGATGCAGGTGCCACAAATAATTATATACACCCCGAATACATTCCGCGTTTTTCGGAAATGGTTAAGAAAGACTTCGCGATAGAAACCCCTACGGTAAGAGCAGAAAGATCACAAAGCGTGATAATTATAATTATAATTATAATTCAAAGTTATCGTTAACGTAGGTCAATTAAACTCAAATTATCATTAGACGAGGAAATACAAAAAAAAAATAATTTTACTAACATTTTCCTTTTGGAAAATCAGATTTAGCCCGTTGTTAGAACAAACCTTAGAACCTAATAAAACATACTAAACATTACTATCACAACATGTTAAAAGAAAATATTAATCATTTCGTTTTGTAATCTATTGTACACAGTATACAAATATATATTTTTAATAGAAAATCATTCTGAAATTAGAAACTGTAACATGATGCAATAGTATAAAATACATCTTACTCATTTTATATTATTTTATTAATCATGTTAAAAGTAACAAAACAAAACTAAAGAATTTGAAAATTAAAACTGATTATTTCATTTTTATTCAATTCAAACAAAATGAGGTATGATCATTTTATTTAATGGTCCGTTAATCACTGGCATTGAAATATGAAATATAAAACTAAACGGATAAACGATTTCACGGTTTTAGGTTTAAATTTAAACTATGCATAATACAATTTATTCATCCTCATGATTAAGTATTAAACAATCGTATGGCTCGTTAGACTTCTTTAATCATTATCATTCAAATCGCAATCACAGTACGTATTAAGTTGAAAAGAAACCGTTAAGACATTATTCGATTAGTTGAAGTGTCTATTGTCAATTAAAAATTTAATAAGTTAAGTGTACGCCTCGATCTTGATTTCTTGCTTATTTTTGTTTTTATATAGTTGAATATAATTGTTATAAACTTTTTTTTTTTTCATTTATAAAATCAAGTTAGCATTGGAGTTTTGATATGACTCGAATGATTTACACTTCAAGGATTTAGAATGAATTTATCAGGGTAATTTGTTTGAAATTTAAGAAGCTTTAAGGTTATTACAAAAATAAATAAAAAATATAATATATTTTTGATATTCATTCAAGCCTTAGAAAAAGAATATAATTTATATTAATTTTTTAGTGAACATTGTACAACTGCCATAGCTTTTTACATATTTTACCTGCCAATCTAGAAAGAACATATAATCTGACTGAATTTAAATAAATAATAGGTATATATTTTGTAAAATACCTTCGCCAATTTGATATAGACTTTGTGTAAAACATTCAGTAAATTTAAAAAGTATTTTTACGCTTACATAAACAATTTTCCGTGCATCAATTTACTCACAGGTTACAATTGAAACTGGGGAAAATATGAATAAACTTTTCAATAGTCCAACTTAATTTATTTAATGCATAAAGATAATTTTTTTTTATATTATCTCCATTATATCAAATAAAGGAACAATCATTTACTAAAAATAAACATTTTAATAGGTACAGTTATTAATATTTTGTAAATTGATAATATAAACGAACATTTAATCATAATTTATGATTTATTTTATTAAAATAAAGAAAAATTATGGAGGCACTTCTTTGAAATGTTGCTCATATAATTGTGGATAAGCTTATTGTGGTTGCTTTCTTCCCTTTCTTTTATTTCTTCACTTACCGATACAATAGGTATTTCCTTCTTTTATTGTTTGCTTTATATTTTTTTTTTATCATAGTCAATATTTACTTGCCACATTAAGAGACCTATTAAAACTTATATACAGCCAGAGTGAAAAGTGCACTAGTAAAAGTATTATTTTCTTTCGTTCAATTTTGTATTTATTACATATTTATTTAATTTAAAGAGATATATTATTGCATTCATGATTATAGAATAGAGTTAATATTTTTTCATGAGAAAATTGACTAAATTAAGCTTAATATCTTATACATTATAGTAAGATTATAATAACATTATAGCCTTTTTTTTATGAATCAAAAGTATTCGTACACTGGACTTTAACTATTGTTCCTACCCTCTGTCTTAATATTTTGAGGATAACCTGCAATAAATCTTTATCTTGACGTCATTTATAAAGGTGTAGCGCTGATTAGTGCTTATTATTGCTGTTCGTAAAATGAAAATGGGGCGCAAAACCAGAGATTCGACTGAAGAGGAAATACAAATTATTTAACGCCTACATAATGAGTTACATTCGCTTAGAAAAGTGACCAGACCTCACTTAACAGTCCAAGATGCTAGTAAAATGTATGGAACGAGAAAAACTTTTGAATATATAGAGAAAACAGGATGAATAAGGAAAATTTACTCCAAATATGAAAGACATATTACGAAAAAAGTGAAATGAAAACAAAGAATCAGTGCCCCTAAATTAGTGGGTGAACATTTGTCTGAAAGAGGAGAAAAATGTATGTGTTTTTACCATGCGCTAATGGTTGAGACGGAACGAGCTTCTCCCAGGACAGCTAGGAGAAAACCATCTATAAGCAATATTAAGATATCAATGTGCCAAAGACCATATAAAATAAGGTTGTGACCTTGGGAATAGGATAATATTTAACGATGAGGGTAAAATTGAAATGTTTAATCTTCAGAGGGGCCAAAAAGTATGGAGAAAAAAAAATATAAGAATGAAAATAAGAAATATAGTTCCAACTGTTGAGAATACAGAAAAGTGACTCGTGGTCCGAGGTTGTTTAAATGATGCTTGAGTGGGTTGTCCTGAATTTATCGATAGCATAATCAATATAAAATACAACGACGTAATAAAAAGAAATTTCCTGATCAGTGCTGAAAAATTTGGGATTGGAGAATATTACATTTTTCAGCAGATAATGATCCTGAGCATACAGCTTGAAAATCCAAAATAGGGAACCTGTACAACACATCAAAGTGGAGGCCACATCCTCTCCATCACGGGGTATTAATCCTATAGCACATTTGTGGAAATATCTAAAGGATCGAGTACGGAAAAGTGTGTTTCTAATAATCAAAATTTAATCGACGTTATTATTACCAAATAATTGTTACTTTGACACAAAAATTAGTGAATTAAATGCCACAAAGCATATAGAGCATATTAAAAGTTGGTCCTACTAAATATTAATTGTTCTCGAATGTCAATATTTTTTTTTAGCCATTTATTGAAATTTACAACTGTACAAAATATATACATCTAGTAAATGGGTTGATTATGATTACAATAACATGCGAGACTGGAAAAGAACTACTCATCAGTAACCCTCAAAAAAAAAAAAAAAAAAAAAAAAATTACACTAGAAGGTCTCGAGGCCGTCTTCTTTTCAGATGCCTCAGAGGGTTATCAGGAATAGAATGGGAAGCAAGTTGAGAAACTAGCGGATTTGTGTGGTTATGGAGTTTACTATGAAAGGATAGGTATCTTGTTTGGGCTAAATCAGCAATATATGGGACATTAAGATCTTTATGGATAAGTTTATTTGTAACAAAGTAAGAAGCATTAAGGATTTTTCGAAGGATTTTGGATTGTAAGGATTGGATATGGGAAGAATTAGGTTTAGTTAAGCCCCAAAGCTCAACTCCATATGTCCAAATAGGTCTGATAACTGTCATGTAAATGAGTCTTTTGTAATAAATTGGAAGGTTTGAACGTTTTTCTAGTAAATGTTGAAGGAGTCGAAACGACGAGCAGTTTCCTGCCGTTTTAGTCTCGTATGTGGATTCCAGATTAAACGTTTGTCCAGTTGGAGTCCAAGATAGCGGATCTGTTCGACATGGATCAGTGGGATATTATTAAAGGAAACTGTAGGACAAAAATTCGTTGGTTTACGGCGAAGGGTAAAGGTTATTTGGTGGGATTTGCTTGGATTTATTTTAATTCTCCAATTTCGAAACCATTCTTGAAGGTTGAGGACATGAGATTGGAGTTTTTGTGAGGCAATGAAGGGATCATTATTTACTGATAACACACATGTGTCATCAGCATACCTGGTGAGGACGGTGCTAGAATGTATCGAGATATCATCAGCTGTATACACCGTGTATAGGATGGGACCTAGGATGCTACCTTGAGGAACACCTGCAGTTTGGATGAAGAGGGAAGAATAGGAGAAGTTATGATTAACTTTAATGTTTCTATCACTGAGATAGGAGCGGATAATAAGGAAGTATGTGAAAGGAAGGAATTCACGGAGTTTGTAAAGCAGCCCCTGGTGCCAGACTCGGTCAAAAGCTTGTTCTACGTCGAGAAAGGGTTCTGAGCAATACATTCCGCGTTATAAAGCTGAAGAGAGCACGTCCACCACCCGATGACATTGCTGGATAGTGGAGTGTGAGATTCGAAAACTAAACTGGTGATCTGGGATGATATGGTTGGAATCTAGGATGGGATACAAGCATTTCAGTATGACTTTTTCCAGGATTTTGCCCATAATGGGCAAGAGTGATATTGGACGATATGAGGATGGGAGTTCAGGTGGCTTTTTGGGCTTAGGAATCATCTTTATTATAGATAATTTTAAAGCATCAGGGAAATATGTGGTGCGGAGTACAGAATTATGTATATGTGTAAGAAATAGGATTGCTTTTCGAAGAAGGAGTTTTAGGATATGGGCTGTAATAAGGTCATGTCCAGGAGCTTTGTTGAAAGGTAATCTGAGGATAAGGTTTTGTACTTCTGAAGGATGGAATGCTTTAGGAGGAGGAGATCTTTGGAGCGGAATGTTTAGTTCTGCTTCAATACATTCAAAGTGAGCAGGATTGGTGACGTCAGGATGGGAGTTAAACGTTTTAAAGAAGTGAAGACCGAAAATTTGGGATTCGTCTTGTCCAGGTTTGAGAGTCTGTTAGGAGTGGATGATTAAAGTTTTTGTAACCAAGGAGTTTTTTCCTCGTTATCCATAATGAATTGTCTGAAGTATTGAGGTTTTGAGTATGGTTATGTAGGTTTTGGATTTTAAACTTTCTTATTTCTGTCTTCTGTCTTTAGTTTGTTCGTTAAATTGTAGTAATTATGTTTGTCTGATGGGTATTTTGTACGGTGCCACTTCGCCCTCGCTCTGCGTTTTTCTGTCATTAAGGAGCGAATATGATGTGGTAAGGTATCCTGTTGACTATGAGGATATTTTGGAGGTAAGGTATTTTCAGTTATACTATTTTTTGTATTGATGATGTAAGTTTGTCAATTGCTGTGTTAATATCTTCCTTTGTTTTAAGGGGAACTTTTAGGTCCAATTTATTTTCTAGATCGTATCGAAATCCGTCCCAGTCTACACGTCCTCTAATCAGTCTGGGAAGGGAGGGTTTAAGAACGGGATTTGAATGCAAGAGAAGCAGAGCAGGGCTGTGATCTGAGAAAAGGTCGTACAGGGCTTTGATGATGGTTTGAGAGGTGGATATTTGAGAAGAAATGGAGATATCGAGGATATCAGGACGTTTTTTGAGGGATGTAGGCCAATAAGTAGGATTTAAGGGTAGAGAGGACAGAATAACAGTTCGATGTTGTAATGCGGGATAAGATGCTGCCACGGGAGTTGGATGTTCGACAACCCTATCGTTGGTGTTTGGCGTTGTAGTCTCCTCCAGCAATAAAGCGCGGTCCGAGGGATCGGAATAAGGAATCAAGATGGTTGTATGAAAGGGAATTGCCAGGAGGGCAGTATACAGCTGAAAATGTTATGTGAAAAGGACGAGTAGAAATGATTACTTAGGTGGATTGAATGGTGTCAGTTGGAGTAGAAGGAATAAGAGAATGGGATACTGATTTGTGGATAAGGATACAAGATCCGCCATGGGAGGTGTTATCTGGGTGATCTGATCTGTAAGTAGTGTAGTCGCATATGTGAAAATGTGAACGTTGAGTAAAGTGAGTTTCAGTTAGTAGGGCAATGTCTATTTTATTGTCATGGAGAAAAATGTCGAGTTCGTCTCGGTGATTTTGTAGTCCGTTGGCATTCCATAAATAGCTAGAGGCTTAGCGCTCATCTTGCAGCATTAAATGGAATTTCTGTAAGTGATCTAGTAAGTAGGGTTATGAGTGGTCTGATGGTGTCCTGAAGTTCTCGAAGGAATGAGGAGAGGATTACAGAGATGTAGGTAGGATTTTGGTAGGGAAGGGGAAATGAATCATAGACTTGGGATGGATTATTTGTCTCAGAAGGAGTGTTTGTTGGGGCCTGCACTCTTCGTGAGATATGAGGCGCAGATTCTGCTTGTATTGGTACTTGAGATGGAGGATTGATTGATTGATTGAGGATCCATGCTGAAGCTGGATAGGAAGTGGTTGTTGTTTTTGAGGTGGTAGCTTTACTTTTAGAGGTAATTGATGGGGAGGAATGTTCCGTTGTGAAGGTTGAGATTGTAAATGGGAGGTCTGTGGCTGGGATTGGGATGTTTGAGGCGCCTGAGGTCTCGGTTGATAGATAATCTCAGAGTAAGAAGCTTGATGTCTAGGTTGATGATCTCGTGCCGTTGTAGACTGGTGATGCCCATTTCGGGGTGGCTGAGCCCCTTGGATTCCAGGAAATATTTTCTGATCATCATGTCAGGTGACTGGGTTCTTTCATTTTGCTTAGGAGCTGAGTTCAAATGACTTTTACTCTACACAGTTTTGTATACAGTGCAGCCTCTATAACTTGCGGGGTGGTCTTGACCACATAGCGCGCATATCGCAGGCGTATCTTTCGTTTTCTGGCATGTTTCCGTTGCGTGAGGGCCAGCACATTTTACGCATCTTTCCTGGTGGTGGCAATAGGTTTTTGTATGCCCTAGACTTTGGCACCGAGTGCATTGAACTATTGATGCTCTTCTTCTAGGTTCTTCAAACCTTATACACGAGTAAACCAGTCTCTTTACTTCAAAGATTTCTTCGTTGTTCCGAGCTTACTCTAAGCCTACGAAGAATAGCGGTAGGGGGTATTTTTATTTGGGGTGAAGAACTCACGAAACGTGCCTGAAGTTGTGGGCAATATCTTCTAAGTCATGTTTGATGCCGCTTGTTGGGGTAGAAGAATGGAGACCCCGTAATACCACTCTATATGCTTTCTCTTCTTTGAGTTGGTAGCAGTGGAAATCATAGTTGTGGCTGGCTAAGTGATTTGTCAATTTTTTATAATTTTCTTTTGTAAATGTCTTTATTTTTACATCTTTAACCAGAGAAAAACAGTCGAAATTAGTCTCTCCGATTAATGTTGCAATATCTTGGCAGAATGGCATAAAGTTCTCGATTTTAGAGACATAGATTGGTGGTGGGTCTGGGTCAGTTGTATGCTATGGATTTGAATTCCTATTGTTATTATTACTATTACTTGTTGATGGGGTAGTCTCGTGGACAGTTGAGATGGTAGATGAATATGGCTGCAGAAGTTTTACTGCAGGTTTGATGGTTTGAATTGTTTATTGACTTTTTTGATTTGGTCGTTTTATTTATTTTTTTTTTTTGTTCGGTGAATTGCCCGCTGATCCTTGGGCGGCATTTCTATGGCGCTTTTGCAACGTCCTCGATCGGTAATCGGTCTCACTTATTTCTGAGTAAGGAGCCTCATCCTCCGTCTCGTCACCAGATGTGGGAACGACTTCATTATTATTCAGTATTAAACAATATAAAATAAAATAATAATACTGAAGCTGATAAAAAAAATAAATGAATTCTTAAATATCTAAACTATCAAGTACAACATTTAAATTGAGGATAGACATTATTCGTAATAAAAATATAAAGTATAAAGAAAAAAATCAAATAAATAGTTCCAGATAAAAAATAAATAAATAAAAATTAGCTCTAGTTTAGTACGAGAGGCTTTAGAAACAAATAAAGCCAGCCTGACCTTGAAAGATAAAGGCCGTATACCAAGTCAGCTAGCCGGATTAAGGTTGTTTTATATTTATTATAAAATAAAATAGGTTGGATAATATTTATATTTATTATCCGGCACGACATTTAGCGGACCGTAGCGTTTCAGACAAGACAAATATTAGTATAGTTAGTTTTATAGTGCCTAGTGCCTACGTATATATAGTGGATCGGATCCGGCAAGACACGGCACGTTTCAGACAAGACCTTAAGATATTTATCGAAAAAAATATTTTGTCGGAGCCGGTCTGGCACGGACCGTGTCTTAAGGTGTCTTTTTCGTAGTATAAATTACTTTCCGACTCCGACAGTGCAGTACTGCACTGACTTTGCCCCGTTCAAGTTCTTTTTCTGTGTTTGAATTTGATTCCATTATTGTTTTTTTTGCAAAACTGGATGTTGAAAAATTAATTGAGTGCATAAGGAGTAACATATTTAAACATTTTATATTAATATAAGAATATAAAAACAGAAATTTAACATATGCAGTTATAAAAAAAAATCTAATTGAAACAATTTGTATAAATTTCTACTCCATGTTCAGGACATGTAGGTTTTCTACATTTAGTGCATGCTTTCTTGACTTTTTTTTATCTTTTTGTCTTGGACAAATAGCACACCTGGGCGAAACAATTTGTATAAATTTCTACTCCATGTTCAGGACATGTAGGTTTTCTACATTTAGTGCATGCTTTCTTGACTTTTTTTTATCTTTTTGTCTTGGACAAATAGCACACCTGGGCCAAACCTAATGACTAAACAGTAGTATGAAGTAATATACTATAAGCAAAAATTAATTAAAAAAGAAATTTCCGCTTCGCCTGTGCTCCCGGTCCGTGCTGGAACCCGCAGTGTCTGATAATATAAATACACCATGTATTTGTCTGACCGTGCCGTGTCTGATACGCTACGTGTCGTGCCGGATAATATAAAACAAGCCTTAAGGCGGCGCACAGTGCTTCGTCAATGGACAAAAATCGAAGTATTTTTATCGATCTGTTTATCTTTTGGTATTCTTAAATATACCTTAGACAACTGTTTAGTATGATTATCTGATTGTTTACATATTCGTTTAAGTCAGCATAATCGAAATACTTCAGGTGTATTTTTGTTTTGCGATTTTTATCATATTGGCTGCAAATTATATTTAGTTCCATTAACCTCTCATTGGAGAGAAAATAACCATTGTCAACGATGCAATATACAGGTTAAAAACCGACAGCGTGACCAACGGCCAGTTTGGTAAAATATGTTTTTCTCCATAAAAATTCAGATCAAATAAACTACATTCGTTTAAGGACGTGGAAGATTCTAACCACCTATGGGGAACAAAAATATCTGCGGTTAGTTGGGTATTTTGCTTCAAATTCAATGAAAAATTGAATAAAGTCGACAGCAGTTGTAATGTATTTCGTCGAGGATATGCCTCTTGACTTTAACAGGAACTTTAATGCAAACTATTCACGAAATCAGTGCATTCATGCCAGGATCAATCCGAACACGCAGAAGACCGGAAATCCTTTTCTAATAATTTTCCAATTAAACTAAGAAACAAAATGGTGGGTGGGGTCACCTGTGGTGTAGTGGTTAGCATAGCAACCTACTAAACCCAAGATCGCGGGTTCTCAGCCCGGCAGATGACCTTAGGATTTTTTAAAGGGAGTAAAAAATCCTTAGCTATGCCGTCTTTCGGAAGGGACGTAAAATGGGGGTCCCGAGCCTGTGCGATGTCAGGTACTCGTTAAAGATCCTTATCCTAATTATACCTGGATAAGCAAAATTTAGGACTCCCACCGTAGCATCGTCCGATTAGCCATAGCAGCATAAAGTGACGTTAAACGAAATAAACAAAAACAAACAAAATGGCGGGTAAAGGATCTTGTTTTTAACACATCATCTGTTGAATTACGTTTTGCTGCAGAGATGTCTGGACAATCTTTGGTTGAAGAACGAAATAGATAAGACCACTTCAAGCACTAGCTTTATGCATGGATTATATGTTTGTCTGATAGGAAATATGGTACATGGTTTGCATAAGGAATGCTTTCTCAGCCTCTATTCCTTAATTTTGACGTAAAATTCCCTATTTGTTATTAATATTATCGCTGGTGAAGTTAGAGCCATTTGCGGGCTACCACAAAGAAGACGAATATTAAAAACAAAAAAAATGTTTACTAATTATCTTCCTCATTAACTCAAACATACCCATATGATGCTCGAAACGCAACATTTACGCTGGTGTAAAAAACTTCCTCCAAAAATTTCATTTTGCTACCATAGAAAAAAACCCATGTTTATAGAACTTTTTTGTTCAGCGTGTAATTTTCTATAAGATTTTGTGGTTTTGCGAATTTTGTCCACCCTCATTCTATGTTCAAAGACTTTGCGGCGGGCCTGTTGTTGAACTGCCTCACCTGTATTATATCACTGCTAACATAATATAGTTTCACTCACCTCACTTAAATTTAATAGTCAGAATGTTCTAATGTCACTAATGTCACTCACTATTGCTAAAGATGAATATGATACTTCAGTTAGTATGAAACAGAGGAAGCCAGAAAGACAGAGCGGTTACTAAACGTGTAGTGTAGTTGCGTCCATCTTGACTGAACCGAATGTCAATATTAAATAGAAATTTTATCAAGTGTACGAATACTTTTGACTCATGATGTTATTGTTGTTTTTCAGTTATTCTTTATGTATTGTTTTGTGAAATGTTCTATAAATACAAAACATTACTTTTAAATAAACGTGTTGATGTATGCATTAAATGGATTTATTGTTTTAAATAAATCCTATTAAATAATGCTAATATTTGTTATTTCTAATTATTTATAACAGGTGTATAAATACTTTTGACTTGGACTGTAGATAATATTAAGAGACCTACTAGGAAAAAGAGAAAAAAAAAAAAAGTGTTATTTCAGACGATGATAGTGGATTCCTCCGTGTAAATATATCAGATACTTCTGATAATTATAACACGGACGATCCAGATAGTGGATTGTAGTAAAAATATTTGATTTTAATTTAACTAATAATATTAAAATAACTTAATTTTTTTTTTTTTATATATAAAATATAATAATTGCATTGAATCTTCTTTAAGAAGAAATGTTTCTTTGTTTAAACAATCTAGCTTATTCTATTAGTCATAATTTTGTATTTCGTTAAATATTATTCATGTTTGTTTAGTAATATTAGAAGATTATTTAAATTATTATTTTGTTTCACAATAATGTTAAGTTTAACCAATTGTAATAACTTATTTTATAATAAATATTAGGATATTATTATTTTGTTTTAAAATATTACTTAGATTAATTGCTTTCATTATGTAAATTATAGATTACGAAGTGTATGTTTTTAATTTTAAAATTATTATTTCATTTTTCTTTTTGTATAAGTAATGTATTTATATTAAAATGTATTGTCCTTTAAGTTGGAAGCTGTCGCAGCCGTTGTCCAACTTTCGTTATAGTTCAGTATCTGTTCTGTTTATCTACATCCTTCAGACAATATTACTTATAATTCAATTCGGAATCTTCTACTCGAACTTCCACCTCCTTTTCTTATAATGGAAGATAAGAATGCCCACAGCCCAACTTGAGGGTCCTAGCCATAACACTGATGCAAGTGGAAAAATTTTAGAATCAAAAATGGATGAATTTTCCCTCATGTTGTGCAGTCCCTGTGAGCCATCCTGCTATAGCAGAGCTCGCAAAACTTGGACTTCCATTGACCTTTGTCTAGCCTCTCATTCATCCCCCAGTCTTATTTCCACTGTGATCTCGCTGATAGTGACCACCTACCCCTCCTACTATCACTAGAAATTGATCCATTTCTTCCAACTACTATTGGGAAATGGAGGATAGATAAAGCTAATTGGAAGGATTACCCCCAAGCCTGTTCGGATTTTTTTTAAAAACTATGTGGTTTCCCCATATCATGGTGAAAATATTGAAGCGTTTACATCGAAGATTGTGGAAATTGCTGAACAGTTTGTTCATAAAATATAGCAATCTAAACATCTGAGGAAGGTGGTCGCTTGAGTGTCGCCTCGCCCTGACAAAAAGACACAGTGCTTTAAAACTTTTAAAATCTCACCCTTCGTTAGCTAACCATATTAATTACAAAAAAGTGAAAGCAGAAGCACGATGGGTTATCAATCAGGCAAAAAAGAAATCTTGGACTAAATTTATTTCCTCCATTTCATGAACATCCAACAAAAATCGTTTGGAATAAAATAAAAGCTATCAAGGGCAGGCAAGTCAACAAAATTCCGAGGTAAATCACTTACAACGATATAAGTTTTACTGAACCCAAGGACGTTGTCAATGCTTTTGGACAACATCATTCCTTTATCACGAAAAATAATGTGGCACATAAACTTATTCAGAGTTTTCCTAACTCAAACCATGATAATGAGTCATATAAAACGAGGCACATAAACTTATTCGGGAATTAGAATTCTAATTTACGGGAATTAGAAACCCGTAAATTACTAGACAACGAACAATTTGGATTTAATAAATTAATAAATCAAAATAAATAAATTAATAAAACGCCCACGCATCTCCTTTTCAAATTTAACGCATATTTAAAACCGTCTTTTAATAAAAATCAACATGTTTTTGTCGTTTTTCTGGACTTGAAAAATGCCTTTGATTCATGCTGGAGGGCCAAAATTATAGAGATCTTACAGCCATGGGGTTCCTCCGGGAACATCTTGTACTTCATTCTAAATTTTCTCTCAAATCGTAAATTTATAGTGCGAACTGGCTCAGTTTTTTTTCGGACGAATTTGACTTATATAATGGAATGCCTCAAGGATCTGTATTAAGTCCCATACTATTTAACATCGCAATTAATGACAAGAAAATTTGTTCCGAATCCCGTTAGAATTTCATTATATGCTGATGACGTTTTAATTTATTATAGATCCACCGATATTAACCTTGGCCAATTCGTAATACAGGAAACCCTTAACAATCTAGAAAATTGGGCCGCCAGCCACGGGTTTAACTTCAGCCCTTCCAAATTTTCCGCAGTTCATTTTTTCAGAATTCGAAAATGCACGCAACCATTCACTGAACATCTTGGGAATCACATCCTAAATAAGCCTAATTTTATCAGATATTTAGGGGTTATCTTTGATTCAAGGCTATCATGGAAACCCCATATTGATGGGCTAATATCAAAGTTATCCAAAATATCTAACGCAATGAAAGCACTCTCTTCCTCAACCTATGGCTGTGACAGAACCTCCTAACTGAGGGTATATAGGTGTTTGATTAGATCAGTCATTGATTACGGCTGCGAAATTTACAGAGATTCTTCTAAAAGAAATTTACGAAGGTCAGGGTCCGTTTATGTTGGAACTGCGATAAGCGAGGAGAGCGGCGATACTAGCGTAGCTGAGAAAACCTTTCTATGTTCGTCACTGTAGTGTTTATATTGGAGCTGCGAGTAGAGCGGCGATTAGAGATGCGACTAACGATAGGAGCGTTATTAATAAGTGAAATTTTTGTTAGGGCCCCGTTGTGGGACTTTTATTCTGTAATCATTCCATTAAATTTGTAAAACTATTTCATTAATATTTTGTAAAAAATATTGTAATAGATAAAGAAACTTTGAAAAAAAAAAAAAAAAGTTTTTACTTACCTGATTGTTATCATTAAGCGCTCCTCTTCTAAAATAGGTCTACTGTCGCAATTATACCATTTTTCTGCATTTTATCCAAAATTGTTGGTAATATGTAGTCAAAAGTTTCGATTTTCATTCGCATATACTCACTAAATTTTCTGGGATGTTCCCTTAAATCTTTATGAAGATGGTGGAATTCCGCAAATGTAAACCTTGCCTTATTAATAGGGTGAGCTGCAAATTCGCGCTCTTTCATGACTATGTATGTATTACGACTATGTATTATGACTATGTATTATGACATGACTGCAGCAACATAATACTTTACAGCACTTGGCGACAAAAGAATTTCTTCCTTTTCTGAATCACTCATTATATATTCACTCGGTATAAACTATATTTACTATTTAATTTCTTAATTCCACTGTAGAATAGAAGTGGTTTAAGCTATTTATTTAAGCTCCGCTAGTATCGCCGCTCTCCTCGCTTATCACAGCTCCAACATAAACGGACCCTTAGACCCAGTACACCATTCAATGATCCGCAGGTTGACTGGAGCGTTTATTACCAGACCTATTAATAGTTTACTATAGGGGGCAGATGAGTTGCCCCTAGAACTACGCAGACATTATCTTTTTTTAATATTAAAGCAAGTTCACAGTCCGAATTTTCGCGTTACACATCTCTCTAGCTATCCTCCATTATCCGACTTCTATTCTTTACCACCGTTTTATCCATTATCTCCAAACCCTTAACCACCACGGACAGCTGATACAATAACTTTTGATTTTTCTTTGAACCGGATCCAGAAAATAAACAGTCCTCCTGAGGCCCTTATGCAAAGTTTCTTAAATCTGCTCTTTAACCGTTACATTGATTATGTCTGCCTGTACACAGATGGCTCAAAATATAAGAGTGTTGGATGTTTAGTCATCCTTCCTTCAGAAACCATCCGATACTGTCTTCCAAACATTTACTCTATTCCGCCGAACTATTTTCAATCTATCTTCGTATGAATTTAATTGAAAATTTGGACAGCAGACAATTTCTAATCTGCAGTGACTCTTACTCCGTCCTTCAGGCAATCCAAAACTTTCATTTAGCCGAAAACCCTATTGTAATGAAAATAATGAAATTAGCCCTAAACATATTATAATAAAAATATTAAATTTCTTTGGGTCCCTAACCACACCAATATAGAAGGAAATGAATTGGCCAACACAAGCGCAAAGCAAGCAAGAACTATGTTCCCTTTTCCCAATACCCAAGTCACTCTCTACGACTATAATAACTCTATATTTAACCTGTGCAGAGAGTCATGGATCAACTTCTGGGCAAAAGTACCTAATACAAATAAAATGAAAAGGATATACGAAAACTTTCTTCCAGCAACACCTCTCCCAAGAAACAGGAAAGAACAGACATTAGTAGCACCCTTTAGAATTGGAGACAGCAAGTTGACCCACCGGCACCTACTTGAAGGCAATCCTCCACCAGAATGCAGCACTTGCAACTGCCTACTGACAACGGAGTACTTGATCAATGATTGTACCCGAATATTACCATCCAGGACTTTGTTGAATCTTCAAGAATACCGCGCAGCTTTGAAACCCTAGAATACATTCTTTTCCCGTCCGTCTTGCTGTCATTATGTATTAGTTATTATAGAAGTATACTTGTATTTGATTTTCAATATTTCATTCAAAATAAAACTTTTTAAAAAGCTCATCCCGCGATATTATTTAGCTATATATATATATATATATATATATATATATATATATATATATATATATATATATATATATATATATATATATATATTTGCTCTTTAAATTATTATTTTTTTTTTTTTTTTTTTTAATGTTATGATTTTTTTTTTCCTCCAACCAACGATTATATGTTTACATACACATTTTTTTTTTTTTTACAACCACACAAAGTTCATAAAATTTCAAATTTCATTACATTATTGTAACAACACGCAAATAAACTGTTGGTTAAGTACAATCACTGATAAGTAAAATAATATAATATAACACATATCATACATGTAGTATGCCTGTAACGGCATGGAACATGTAAAAAAACATTAATAAACGGTCCTTTTATGGGGTTACCATAAGAGGAAAAAAAAAAAAAAAAAAAAAAAAAAAAAAATAAATATATATATATATATATATATATATATATATATATATATATATATAGATAGTAATATAGTAAAAGTAAGATAGTTCATTACTAACACTATATATAGAATTAAGCATTTCACGAATGGTTTTATACCGGAAACACTGGATGGGGTAAGAATTTCATGGTTTGGCGGAAACTCATGATTCTAAGTCCAAATAAGTGTGATAAAGGTCATGCAGATGAGTCTTTTGTAGCATATTAAGGTTTTTTGAGTTAGTGTTGGAGTAGCTATAATCGACGAGCAGCATATCTTCTTGGGATGCCTGGATTGAGGATAAACCTTAGATATTATTACTAATGCAGGTAGTTAAAATGAATAGCATCAGAGATCGCTGCTGATTGAACACGAATACTGGCTTCAGGCTAGTGCTGATCTTGCATGTTTTATAGGCTTTTTTCTTCTTTCCTTCTTCTTGAACCATCAGCCACTGATCACTTTGCTTGTTCTTCCTGGTCTATTCTTCTTTTGTCCATTTGTTATTAGAGTATGATATTATTTTTTGTCACCATAATGTTCTTTTCAGGATATCGTGTCTATTCAGTAGAATAGTTGAATTCCCCATACTGTCACAAACTGCAGGCTATCCCGGTCATTCGTTGGGTCTATAAACGCTGCCGTTAAGCTAAAATAATTTCATGAATCTTTTTGTTGTTTGAGAAGGCATACATCTATGGTTCGATGTGCGCTGCTTCATCTATGAGCTTATTAATGCTGTATTTCTCCCTTCTTATATTTCTTTATTTTATTTTTTTTCTTTCTTTATTTTTATTTTTACTTTTTTTGTATTATTATTATTATTTTTTTTTTTATTTACTACTGTTTATACCTAATTATTTATAAAACTATAAAATAAATTGTACTATAAAAATTGTAACATAACCAAGCGTGTAATATGCCTAGCAAGGCAATGGCACACGTTTTTTAAAAATAAATTGCCTCTTCATAGGGTTACTATGAGGAGTAAAAAGGAAAAAAAAAAAAAAAAAAAAAAAAAAAAAAAAAAAAAAAAAAAAAAAAAAAAAAAAAAAAAAAAAAAAAAGCTAAAATAATCGTAATATTCACAATTACAATCGCTCTTATCTTGAGATGACCTTTTTTCCTTTTCGAAAATTTCTGAAGACAACAGACTCCAAATTCCTACCAAAGTTCACTCTTGGTCAACTCCTACACACTTAGTAATTACGTGAACTTGATTGAAAAAGATAAAATAAATATTAATTAATAAAATTATAAGTTATGAATATATTCTCTTTTACATTTTTACAACTTTTTAAATCTATTTCAAGCTAAGTTATTTCCTTTAAACAAATTTCAGATTGGTGAAAGCAGATCATAATTCCATCTTCATCGACTTGGACGTATTAAACAATCTTTCTAGTAACTCTTCAATCGACCCAAATGAAGTCAAGTGCCATTATACTGAGTTTTGGAGAGAAGAGCATCCTTTGCTTAAATATGGCCAGTACCCAAAAAATGTTGATAATCGAGTGAGGTGAATTATAATCATAAATTATATATTTATTAGTTAAATCCTTAAAATAAATTCTAATATTTACATATTAGTTTTATATTTATAATTGTTTTAGAGGTATTTAAAAGCTTTCTTTTCAGTTACCAATAGTGGATGTCTGCGGTGTAAAATTAATATGGAAATTTGAAATAAAATAAGACTGGTTATTTGACACCTGTTACAGCAGAAATGTAAAATATATATATATATATATATATATATATATATATATATATATATATATATATATATATATATATATATATATTTAACACAATATGTTTCAAGCCGATGATATCTTGAGAAATTTGTCTCTGATTCGTTCCCGAAAATATCATTACACTTTCAATTATATAATAGGGTTTATTGTCAATACTACTAATTTCCAAAAGTGTCTATCGAATATGGCATATTCTCCAAAGGCAGATTCTTCACTTCTTTAATAACCAACTGATCAGTCTTAATCTAACTAAATCACATCTATAGAGTAAGATAATAAACAAAAGGTGAGCACATACTCCCAATGAGATAAGCAAGTTCTTCACCGTCAAAAGTCAGAGTTGACATCAGCCAACCATTGATAATAGGTAGCTCTTATCAACATTTTGTTCATCTAATGCAAATGTTGACACTATCACAATTTCAACTTATTTTTCTATCAAGGAAAATATTGCAACAATGAAATTCCAATGTCTTAATTTAAAATTAATGATGCCACATTTTTACCACACACAAGAACCAAAGGAGGTTCTCACATCTCCCACCTTTTTGGATTATCAAATATTTTTTGAAGAACCCCTGTGTAAGTGACTCGCTCTTTTTTTTTTTTCAGTAGGTAGCTCTCGAAATCTGTATTGGATAGGTTTATGAGACTAGGTAATGGAAATACAATCTCTGGGAAATAGTTATGCTGTGGCTTCTTCATTTGAATGCCAAGCGGTCAAATATTGTAGATTCTCTTATGAAGGAACAGAGTGTTTTTGGCTATAAGTCTTCTAAAAAAAATTGTATAAATTTATGAGCGGTCTATCATTTTCATTGAATTTCTAAACTATTTGTGGGACAGTTCACCATACGATAGCATCAAGAATACATATCATCAAAAGTACTCTCCATTATCATATAATGGATATACATAGCATATACCATATAATGATAACCAAAGCTGCCAAAACTAAAAAAGATCATTCTTACATTATTCAAGAAGAAGTAACTCTTCTGAAGGAATTGCAGATCGTAACAGAAGCTGAAACAGCCTGAAGAGAATTGAGGAATTTTGCAGCAAATACAAACATAACCAACCAAAACAAAGTGAGGACACCTATAACACTGTTCTACATCAAAATACTCCTTATAATCAAATCTCTCTTACTTGTTTTAATTATCGAAGATAGACAATCCTACTTCTGAAATTATTAAAAAAAAATTAAAATATAAAATTAATCCTTTCTCTTGGAGGTTAGGTATTAAAAAATTTACTAGATGGGAGGATTTTTTAAGAAACCACAAGACGTCAGGACCTCGAAAAAATAAAAGAGGTATTCATAGGCGACCATACACTCAAAGCCTGTCATCCCAAAAAATATTAATCCCAAAATAATAATAGAAAAAGATTGTGTGAAGAGGCTTATAAAGATAATGTTATTTATAACTCATTGCTCAAAACATCGAGCTTTATATCACAGAAGAACGTGTTCAATTGCCCACCATTATTTGCGAATAATCATCAACTAGCGAGCTCACAATTTTGGGTCTATTAGAAATACATCAAAATAGATAGATTGAAGCTAAATTGCAAAATTATGAATAGACCCAAAATTAAGTGACTCTCTTTTGAATAAACTCCTGAAATCATTTCATACGATTTGTTTTGCAGAGGACTACATATCAGTGAGACAGTGTGAACAATTTTTTTAAGTTTTATCATCCTGAGAAGTACAGCAAGAGCATGATAACGTGTGCCAGATGTGGGGAGCACTACACCCAGGATTGCCCTCTAAACAAGAACGACAATGAGTGAATTGTGTCAATTAAAATTAGCCACACTTTAGGGTAGATTCAAAACACCCAACAACAAGTAAGTGTTGTTGGATGTTTTGGTATCCAACTTCTTATCAGAAACACAAATTACTATAATTCAACTAAACTGCAATTACCATAATGGCAGGAATAAAGTATGCGAAAATTAAACATTCCACAATTAGACATACATAATTTTTATTGATCAAAAACACCATCAGTGTTTTTGATGTAGAGTACATTGATCTGGAGTACATCCAGAAACATAGAATACACTTTTTTAAATACAGGATTCATATTTAGAAGGGGAAAATCTAAATAACTAAATATCGGTAGGTTTTTGTTGACCTAACCGACTGTAGATCTTTTATCAATGTTAATATTTAACAATTAGAAGCTATCGCTAATCCAGAATGCTAAAGTGGTACAGATTATGATAAATATGACTCTGACAAAACAAAACCAGCTGATTGGTCTAAATTTATAAATAACCTTAATATTATGTTTTCAAAAGGTTTCAGCAATATTATCATAGACGAATGATTATCATAAAAAATTAATAAGACAACTTTTGGTCGGTTCATGCAATTTCATGATCTCATTATTTAAATATGAAACGTAAAATGGTGAGGTAGTCTATTAATTGACCCCACAGATCGTAAAAAAAAAAACACTAAACCTTTGATTTACCAAAAACAAATAGGCTTCTTCATTACTTAGCTCCCCAACGGCAGTATTCGAGGTCTAGTAAAGCTAATGAAATACTGGAAAGAATATTGCGATAGTGGTCCTACCAGCAATACATAGAAATAGCTCTCCAAATATGCTTTTGGGCTGAGTTGGGCAAAGCATTAGCTGTAGCTAATAGCTAAAGCTACAGATAAGTTAGCAGTATTAGTAGTGGAAGTTATAGATAAATATTCAGTTGTTATCTGTTTGCCAACAGATGTTTTTTGTAGCCAAATTAGAAATGAGCTATTTTAGGCAACTACGCTTTTTTAGTTATGAAGGGTTAGATATTGTTGTAGCTAATAACGAATTAGCTTTATATATACTTACAGCTACAAACTAATAAATAAAATTGAAATTAGGAGCAAATCATGTACTCATATTTTACCAGGGATCGAAAATAACAGTTAACCTTTTTCACAAAATGACCTTTTTCGGTGACAGGGCGCTTACAGTTATGTTTTCATTCATGTTGAAGGGGGGGGGGGGGCTAAGTATGTACTTTAAGAACGACTTCACCGATTTTAATGAAATACTAATTATGTTTCTTTCATACTTACTAACATTTTGAAAGGGCGCAGCTCTGGGATAATACCACAACCCTTCATTACAAAAAAAAATTAAGAAAAACTATTCGTACCCACACTACATTATTAAAAGATACTCTTGAGATCATTATTATTAATTTATTTAAACGCTATGTTCCTACCACAAATTCAGATAAACATAGCTTATCTGATAATATAATAACCTTAATAGCTTATCTGATAATGAAATAGCCTTCTTAGTCCCATTTTTAAAACAAAATAGTAGAAGATGCAATAAAATTTAAACTAGACCCAGTATTTTTCTATAATCAGCAAAACAATTCAACATCCGTAATTTCTCAGATTTCATATC
Source organism: Euschistus heros (assembly GCA_003667255.2). Taxonomy (NCBI): domain Eukaryota; kingdom Metazoa; phylum Arthropoda; class Insecta; order Hemiptera; family Pentatomidae; genus Euschistus; species Euschistus heros. Next base: position 260,420 of record RCWM02000093.1, read on the forward strand.
TAAAAAATACGAATGTAAAACTATTTAGAATAGTCTGTGTTTTAATCCCATTCTATAAAATATATGAAAAATTTTAAAACGTCTGGAAACTGACGGTAGCAACCTAACATCATTCAGTTAGATGAAAGAGCATTCAGACCAACAGCAGAAATATTTGGTAGACAAGGGGCTTCCAATGATCCTTCCCTGCCTTTGTTAGAAACACTTATCTCTGAAGAACATCTAAAGCATTTTCAACTAAGATACCAAGCTATTTTAACTAATCACACTTTCCCTCACAAGAGACCAGATATTTTACTAATTTAAAAAATGAATAAAATCAGCAGCTATTATCAAAGCAGAAGTTTTTTTGGATGATAATTTACATCGCATGGCTGTTGAGAAAATAATAAATATTTGGATCTTATTGAAGAGTTGAAAATATGAGTAATTCCACTCATCATATCCACCAATGACTTGATCCCGCAAGTTACTGTAAACTCACTATAGTTCAGCAAAATAAGGCTTCAAAAGGCTGTTTTCAAGAAATAACTGCGGAAGTACTGCTTTTTGTGCTTCTTCTAATTTTCCTAGCAATATTCTTTCTTTGTTAAAAGAATCTATTGTAATTTCTAGAATTAGTCCATTACAAGATATTACAACTGGCAAAACGTTGACTTAATCAAGCCTGTATATAGCCTTCAGCTCCGCTGCCAGATCCTGATACCTGGAAATCTTTGTTATTATTGTCTTTTGGACAATATCATCTGCAGGTATAGCTTCTTCAAGTATCTTTCCTTGTTCATATCGAGCAACAAGATGTCTAGCTTGTAGTGAGCGATTGGATGGTCAGTTTATATTTGCTGATCCCAGTACAGCCTATATCCACCAGCTGCCAATACATTTTTTGGCTTATATTTATAATATGGCACCGTAGTGTCAATCAGTCCATATTTTTAACCATTTTTTTGGTGGATGATTGCTGCCACATGATTATGTCGAAGTTGGTATTCCGATCCTGCTAATCCGGTGCAACCCTGAAGCCAAGTGCTGCATCGAATCAGGACTTTGCCTATGCAGTCGACATTTTTCAGGAATATCCTGCCCGCATATTCGTCTCCGATATACATTTGTTGGTAGTATTTGGTCCTGCATCGCCATCATGAATCCTTCTGTCTCTGGGAGCCATTTTGTGGACATTTCTAAGTCAATGGATCCCTCTGTTAACGAATGGTAAAATGGTAAAAGCGTCCGTGTAAAGGCTTCGTTTTTCATTCCTCAACCAGCTGTTGGCAGGATGGTTCCCTATTGTATTACAATTCTGCAAGATTTAGAACAGTTAAATTGTTATCCATAGAGCAAAGGATTCGGAGCTTTTCTTTTTGGTTATTCCAAAAGTATTGCTTCAGGTTGGCTTCCAGTGGCCAACACATAAAATGAGCACTTAGAACTCCTCTTCCTCCTTGTTTCATTGGTATATAAAGCCTGCTCACTGAAGATTTGAGATGTCATTTCCTTGTTCTCACCATTTCTATCCTTATAAATCTATCAATGTCTTGTAGAGTAGGGTCTGACCCTTTGAGGATCCCGAACGAATACATTAACGAAGGCAGGGCTCAAGTATTTATTGTCTTTATTAGTTTTCCTCCAAATAGGTGTGTATTGAGCAGTTGTTTCATCCTTCTTTTCAATTTTCCTTCGAATTCGACTCTAGCATCCTTTTTTATTTTCAGAATTTGGGATATTGCCAAATATTTAAACGTAAAACTGATAAATCAAATAACATTACATTATGAATAGAGACAATTAATTAAAAACTAATTAGAGAATAAATTAACTTCAAACTATTTAAAGTTTTACTTTTAATAATCAATACAAATAACATTACAATATATATATTATATTTACCTATTATATTGCAGTATTTACTCATTTACTTTTAATTAAATATCATTCTGTTTAATTTCCTTTCAGTTTAAATTAATTCAGTAGTCTGTATGCATTATTCATCATGGCCTTTAGATATTAACTCATAAACTGGTTCTTACTATCTCATTAAGTTTGTATCTACTCAGTTTTTAGGTTTACCAATCATATTGTTGAATTTACTCATTAATTTTTTAATTAACTATCACTCATTTTATTTTATTTTATTTTTAATCCAATTTCAATAGTCTTTATGTATTCATGGCCTTTAGATATCGCCTTTATCTTATTGTCTTCACTCTTATATATTTATTCTTTTCATACCTTTGTTTTTATACTCTCTACAATTTAGTCACACCTTTTTGTTTGTTTTCTTCTTCTAGCCCTGATGAAAGCTTGCAATGCAAGTTGAAACGTTGGCATGACAAATTAAAAAACTTATTTTTTAATTGCTGTGTATCTTTATGACTGCATACCCCAACAATCTACTTCTCTAAATACTTAACAGTCAACTATACCTTATTAATAAAAGATATTAGTAAACTCAGATTATAAACCAAGTGTTGTATCTCATATTCTGAGGTTTTTGAACAATAGGCCTTTGGTTGTTCTTTCCCATGACCATTTAATGATTTTTGCACAGATCTAGAATGATTAATTTGTGTTTCTATTGTTTCAGATATTCTTCTGTAGATATCGAAATAAAGAATCAGACCATAATAGAAAAAGAGGAATTTATAAAAGTTGTTTGTAAACTTAAAAATGAACCAATTTATACAGATTTTTTTGCTTTTCCCAGAAATAGAGAAGGGAAGCAAAAAGAAAATAATAATGTTAGTGTTTTGCTCATTGGTTTTGATGCAGTTTCTAGGCTTAATTTGCACAGACAAATGCCACGCACTGTAAAATTTCTGAAAGAAAAGGTTATATCAGTAGAAATGTTAGGCTACAACAAAGTTGGTGACAATACATTTCCAAACTTGGTTCCAGTATTATTAGGCAGTACAATTGAGGAAATTAAGAAAACATGTTGGCGTAAAGAGAATATTTTTGATGATTGTCCATTCATTTGGAAGAAATATAAGCAATCAAACTTTTCTACTGCTTTCTATGAAGATGCTTGTTGGATGGGACTTTTTAATTATCAAAAATATGGTTTTAGAAAACAGCCTACAGATTTTTATGGTCAGATTTTCTCACTTATAGCAGAACAAGAATTGGGTAGTGATAAGAGACTCAATGCTCACCTTTGCATCGGTAACAGAATGGCTTTTAAAGTCCTTCTAGATAATGCTAATAGATATCTTATTAGATTTAGAAAAACTCTGACATGGTCTATGTTTTGGACAAGCAGTTTGACACATGACTTTCTCAATTTGCCAAGAGCAGGGGACATTCCATTTGTAGAATTTTTGGAAAATCTTCACAATAATAACATCTTCAATTCTACAATTTTTATATTTATGAGTGATCATGGTATTCGATGGGGTGCAATAAGATCTACTTATCAAGGTTACATGGAGGAAAGGCTTCCACTTCTTTTCATCAGTTTCCCTAAGTGGTTCAGAAATACATATCAACTTGCTATTAAAAATCTTAGGGCCAATAGGCGCCGGCTTACAACACATTTTGATTTGCATGAAACTCTTCTTGACTTAATAGATCTGAGCAACCTTCAAGATGATGTAATTATAGGTAGAACAAATTCATTTAATTATAAGGGTAGAAGAGGAATAAGTCTTTTCCTGCCTGTTCCAGAAAATAGAACCTGTGAAGATGCTGGGATCACAGAAAATTGGTGTACTTGCTACACTTCTTCTTCTGTTTCCACTTCTGATCCAGTAGTTAAAAGGACAGCTAAAGCTTTGGTGAAATACTTAAACAATTTGCTTAAAAATCATCATGAATGTAGTAAACTCAAGCTGAAGCAGGTATTATCTGCCAGAATTGAACAATTGGTTCAAACTGAGGAAGATAAAACGTCCATCAATACTAAATCTACTGATTACATAGTGACAATTATTACAACCCCTGGGAATGGTATATTCGAAGCCTCTGTGCGCCACCGTATTTCCTCAGATGATTTTACAGTTATCAAGGATGTTAGCAGGTTAAATACTTATGGTAATCAATCTAAATGCATTTCACATTACCTGCTTAAATTGTACTGTTTCTGCATATAATATTATGAACCACTGTTGTAAATAGTCTATTATGTATATATATTTCATATCGGTTTACAGGTGTTTTTTAGCTTTAAGCCATTTGGGATGCCTGTATGTTAATTAGTGGCTGTGAATGTACTGTGGTCTTTGAATTCTAAAGAGTTCAATTTGTAGAATTCATCTTGAAGTTACCAGTTTTATATATAAATATATATTTTATTACTGATTTGTATATTTAACAGAATAATGTTAACAAAAAAAATAGTTTGATTTATTTAATTGTTTTTAGTCAAATTGTTAACAATTGTCAAATTGTTGTACCCTACACTCATTTAAGATGTATTTAAAAAATTTTAAACTCATGTTGTTAATTCTATTATGTTTAGATACATACAATCTGACCCTGTTAAGAAACATTAATGATTAACAATCATCTCTAAGAACTGAATAGATAGTTCAATTTTTATATGATTTATAATGTACACATTGCTAATACATTTCTTTTAAATTAATATCTAATTTGGTTTTAATCCTTGTAAATCATAAAATATTTCAATAGTATAAAATACTCTACATCAATGTTTTGTATTCAAGAGAAGCAAGTGGATTTGAAAGATGTTGAACCAAACTTTTAAAACTGCATTGCATTATTTTTGTAATGTGTTTGTTTTTCTCTGATGGTTTAAACTCTACAATTCTGAATGAATAAGACTATTTAGTAAAAAAAAAAGTCTAATAATTTAGCAAAGTTCTTTTTTCTCCTTTATTTTTTTTCTTATTACTTTTTTTTTATGACAGTAGTTGTAGTTATCAAAAATATCAAAAAGAAGTGATATTTTATATAATACATTTCAGCAAGCTTATGGAATTTTTCATTTCCTCACTTAATCTATAATTATTTCATGATGAAGAGTTTTTCTTATTTTCGGACATAAAATATATTTATTCAAAGAATTGTTTGTTCATCCATCTCAGAACAATTAATATAAAAATTCTTTATTACTACTTGTAACAGGAAAATGTTAATACTGAGGTGAGAGAATACAATTGTTTGCAATTTGAGTCAATGTTTTATAAAGCATGTAAATTAAGAATTACTTTTGTATATCTTCTTTATTATCTTCCTCTGGTGCATTTATAGCATCAAGAGCCTCTAACCAGTGCAGCCATTCCTCTTGGTCCATGCTTAGCCGCTTCTATTGATTGAGGGATTTGCTTCTTTTACCTCCAACCCTTTCTACTCCAGATATGAAACTCTTTGTCATTTTCATAGATTAGTACAACTTGTAATACCTTCATAGGATCCATTTACTTGTTCATGCGGAAAACATGGCCAAACAATTTCAGCTGTTGGCATTCCAAAGTGATTGTGAGCTAGGGTACCCTTATAATTTTATTTCTGAGGTAGCCCCTCCTAGTTTTACTAATAGATATATGCAAGAATCTCATTCCTACTGCTGTTGTGCAATTGGAATGCTTGCCTAACATGGTCCAACTTTCTCAACCATAGGCAAGAGTAGTCAGGTGGACAGATTTATATACATGTACTTTAGTCTTCGTATCCACCATTTACTTTAGAAAGCTATTACTTACAGATTTCTAAAAAGTCAAAAAAGGTGAATATATTGAAATTTTTACTGTGTTTTTACTTATTTAAAAAAATACATTATCTTAGAATTAATTTGCCTAGAAAAGTTCATATTGTCATTATCTAATACGTGTAAGAAATAACATTTAGCAATGCAAATTTGGTTACAGCAGTTTTTTGTTTTATAAGGCTGGTATTTAGCTATAATTTTGTTGTTTATTTCGTTTAACGTCACTTTATGCTGCTATGGCTAATCGGACGATGCTACGGTGGGAGTCCTAAATTTTGCCTATCCAAGTATAATTAGGATAGGGATCTTTAACGAGTACCTGACATCGCACAGGCTCGGGACCCCCATTTTACGTCCCTTCCGAAGGACGGCATAGCTAAGGATTTTTTACTCTCTTTAAAAAATCCTAAGGTCATCTGCCGGGCTGCGAACCCGCGATTTGGGTTTAGTAGGTTGCTATGCTAACCACTACACCACAGGTGACCCCAGCTATAATTTTCATTTGTAAGAAAAAACAAGAAAAAGTAGGATTTGTTTGGAGGTTTAAGGCTTGGTGAATGCTTAGCAGTATTTTATTTCTTGTTTTAGTTAAATAAAATAAAAAAAGAAATACTGTAACTCTAATCTCAATAAACTCTGATTTAAATTTAATAATATTTATTTTTAAGAATAGGTTTTATCAAAGGTATTTATTTTAATATCATTATTGTAAACAGTTTCCAATTGCTGATTATTTGAATGCTTGTAGGTATTTAGGACTAAAGATGAATGTATAATATTCTAAACTGTTTAGCAAACGTTAAGTAACATCATAGAAGTGGTAAATCACTTATTAGTTCCTTATGGGTGAAAATTATTGTTCTAAAAAATCATACCCACGCCCAATGATCTAAATGAGTGGTTCTTTCTATACATTTTTATAGATAGGAAAGCTGTAAACCCCCAACAAGCATATAAGATGGACACAGTAACTGAAATGATTTCTAAGAAAAAAGTAGCACTAAGAGGAACTGAGTAAGTAATAGTAATAAAATTTATGATTAATTGTCGGTGCAGTTTTGCAATTTTATGCAGTAAGAAGTTTGTAAACGCACAATAAAAATTAGCCAAATGTGTAAAAACGTGCAATGGATATACATGGCTCACACACTTTGATTTGAAAATTAAATTAAAATGAAGTTAAAAATAAGACAAACGAAGTTTCCAAAATAAGACATTCCAAGTTTCTAAGAGTTAATAAAACTTTTTTTATTTCTCTACTGGCTAACAAATCAATTTTGCAATGGAAGCTCATAAGCGATATATAACTTCTTAGTCAACCACTAAGCCATTTTTGGTGGTGAGCACTTTGTTTGCTCGAGGAAGAAGTGGATACATTATTCATAATTAAAAGATAAAATTTAAATGAATAACCATTTGTAAAAATAAATGCGATTGGTATCAATAATAAGAAACAAACAGTGGGTAACTAGTGAGAAAGAAAGGCTCCACATTGAGAAACTAGTTTTCTACCACCTACTCTAGACTGGCAGTAAAGTAGGCCCACTCGAAATACAGGTTTTCATTAGATACAGGGTTTCTGGAAGGAGTTTTTTTTTTTTTTTTTTTTTTTTTTTTTTTTTTTTTTTTTTTCTTTATTTCTTATATAATTTGTTTTTTCACTTCACAAAATTACATGCTGTACCAAGAAAATAAACCAGACTCAACTTAAAATACAATACTAATAATCAACTTAAATATATGTGATGTAATCATAATTTATAATGAAAGAAAAATATATGAAAAAAAAAAAACTTTCAACAATTCTGGAAGGACTTATGTTCCCATGGAAAGGGTATTAATCCCCAGTACTTACAGCTTCACTATAAGAAGGGGAAGAGCAGAAGGAATTGGTAGGAGGAGATTATATCATACATACGTTTCCTAAGTTTTGATGGTACTGAAATGGAATTCTAGGACCAAAAAAATTGTGTATCACATTTTAAAATGTAAAAGCCAAAATTTTTCAAGTGAAGTGCATTCAATATATTTTTTTCACAAGAACCGACATCGGATTCGAATTCAGCATTCAAATGAACCCTTAAATACGAAATTTCATCCAAATAGAAAAATAAAAATTCCTAAGTTTCAAAATTTGCCTGACCAAAATATGAATTGCGTGACAAAGTAATGCAGATTTTATTTTTTTCAAGTACTTGAAGATCGACTTTTCGAAAGTTGACTATGAACAAAAATATACTCACCACTAAAAAATGAAAAATAAAAACAATTTTTGAAAAAACAAAACCCGACTTCAAGATGAAACATACATGTACAAACTTGAACTAAAAAGTAAAAAAATAATATTTAAATTACTTTGAAACTAAGATAGTTAGATGACAATCAAGAAAATTATCGATATACCTATTATATCAAAGTTACTTATTTATTACTTATTATTATTTATTAATAACTTATTCAAAATTTATGTTCAGTTATTTTTGGAGTCGGTGCCAACAAATAAAACCAACAGAATTTGAAAAGAAGAGGTAATTGTAAAGATCTCCATACTATTTCATCACTACCACAACGCTGCATCACACAGTGGGGTATTTGCTTTCAAATGCTGACCAAAAGTCCATTTTGTAAAATTTATCTCAGAAAAAAATTAATTACTGTCAGAGATAGTTGAGTAGTCTGTCTACAATGTATAAGACTAATTATTTCCTTTCCTGGGATCATCTGTTAACCTGGTGTAACACAACAAAGTCACCACTCTATTTGTGCACTCACTTGTTAACTTAATAATAAATAAATAAAAGTTTTATTCAAATGATTAAACAGTTTACAATTGCACATATTAAATACTGTTACATGTTTTGGTAATAAAACAATTTACACTACATTGACAGCTGCGCTTAGCTAAAATGGATATAATTTGGAATGAATTTATTTTAACAGTAGGAAAAATACTAAAAAACCTACAAAATAAGAAGAAAAAAAGAAATTGATAAATGCAAATACCTACATAATAAAATTTACTAAACTATAATGCATAATTTATTAACTTTTTGTACATTAAGTTAATCAACATTTTGGATAATTAACTTATATATTGTTTGTGTTCCAATAATTTAATTTCAAGCCAAGACAATAACTTTTGGATGTCTTCTTAGCAAACTATTGTTATAGTAGTATGTGGTTTGTACGTTTGTGTATGTATCTTCTTAAGGATTGCTTGTTATAATTGCCTATTTTTTGAATTATAGGATTTCCTGAATTGTTTGTAGAGTTGAAAAAGTTTCTGGTCTGTGTGTGAATAAATTGTTTAATAGTCTGAAAATCTAATTCGAGTAGCATGTCCGTTATTTTTGTGTATCTGGGGTAGTCATTTATTATTCTCATGCATCGGTTTTGCACCCTTTCAATTTTTTTATAGTTTGAATCACAGGTGTAGCTCCATACGGGAGAGGCGTACGTTAGTAATGGTCGTATGACTGATTTATACAGAATTATTTTGTTTTTGATCGACAGTGGGGATTTTCTTCTGAAATACGGAGCCATAGTACTTAAGAGTTTTTTGGCTTTGTCGCATTTGTTATTTATATGAGGTGTAAATGTTAATCGTTTATCTAGTTTCAAACCAAGGTAGGTAACACTTTTTGAGTCCAAGGGATTTTAATATTTTTTAGATTGATATGTCTTGGTATGTTGGGCCTTCTTTTTGTAAAAATTATTGCAGTTGTTTTTTGTTCGTTTATTTTTATTTTCCATTTTTTATAATATCTATTGTGTCTATCCTGAAGGAACTTGTGTAAATCGCCGTGTCATCGGCATATAATGATCTTTCAACTGAAGGGAGAGAAGGTAGGTCGGATATGTATATATTTAATAGCGTTGGTGAAAGACAGGATCCTTGAGGAAGACCTGCTGATAAGGGATATTTGGGAGAAGTGGAATTGTTAATTGTAATCTGAAAGGATCTATTGGAAAGGAATGAATGGATAGTATGTATGATGTAGGGAGGGAACCGATAGGTAATAAGTTTGTATAATAAACCGTTGTGCCATATTGTATCAAACGCTTTTTCTATGTCCAGTAAGATCATCCCTGTATGTTTCTTTTCGTTAAACCCTGCCGTAATATAATCTGTTAATCTTGCTAACTGTGCTACTGTGGAATGATGGTTTCTGAATCCGAATTGCTCACTAATTATAATGTTGTTTAGAGATATGAAACTGTTTAACCTCTTCAAGAGTATTTTTTCAAATATTTTTGAAAGAATGTTGAGAAGGCTGATTGGTCTATAGTTTATGACTAACGCTGAGTCTTTATTGGGTTTGGGAATTGGGATTGTTTTTGCTGTTTTCCAGGAAGTAGGGAAGTGACGAAGGCGAAATATGGAATTGAAAATTTTGGTTAAGAATATTATTGCTTTTCTGCTAAGATTTTCTATGGCTATTGGAGGTATGTTGTCTTCACCCGGAGCTTTTTTTGTTTTAAGATGTTTAATAATGTTGATAATTTCTTTTGGTGATACGGAAGAAAAGTTAAGGGGCACCGTTTTCTGAAGATACATTTTTACAGTTTTGTTTACTTCGCGATTGTGATGGAGTGAGCCAAAGTCTTTGGTAATTTGAGTGGTAGAAGCAAAATTTTTAGCCAGTAGTGCTGCCTTGTCCTTATCCGAGTAGGCGGACCCATCAGGTATTTTAAGAGGTGGGATGCATTGAGAGCGTTTTGTGAAGGTACGGTGAAATTTCCACAGAGATTTATCTCCTTGCTTTATATTGTTGAGGGTTTGGGTCCATTTTTGATTTTTCCAGGTATTCAATTTATTTTTAACGTACGAATTCAATCTTTTGACTAATATTTTATGAGTTAGGCTTGAAGAGCATTGATATTTTTTTCTAATTATATTTTTTATTTTGATAAGCAATTTTAAGTGTGCTGGTAATTTTTCTTGAACTTGATGGAATATTTTAGGAACGGCAATTGACATTGCTGAAGAGACTAATGAATTAAATTTATTTATGTTTTGTTCTACCATAAATCGGTGAGAGTTGTAATTTTGGGGTTTATTTCTAGTTCATTGTCGATCATTTGTCTAAAAATAAACCAGTTGGCATTTTTAAAGTTCATTTTGGGGGAAGATAGGTTTTTATGAATATATGCATTTACCCTGAAAACCACAGGGTTGTGGTCCGAAGAAAGACACGGTAGGGAGACAAGGCGCAAAATATTTCGTATATTTTTAGTGAGGGCCAGATCTATAATACTAGGTTTATAGCGTTTTTGAGAGGGTATATGTGTCGGTCCCATGGGACTATGTAGTTCTATATTGAATCTTGAAATAATGTTTAGAATAGTTTTTCCATTTTTGTTGCTATTGTGACAATTCCATTGTTTATTTTTATCGTTTAGGTCACCAAAAATAATCAAGTTTTGACTAATATTAATTAATTTAATTAGATCGGGTGTATATAATCTATTAGGGGGGATGTAGGTGGCAACAGCTGTAGTAATATTATTATTGAGCCTAAACTGAATGGCGATGGCTTCTGCGTGAAGGAGGCCCTCTACCGGGAGAAGAGTGTGACTAAGGTCCGAGCGGGCGAGTATCATGACACCACCGCCCTGCCTGTTTCTGTCCTTCCGGTACACTTTGTAGCCAGGAATCGAAAATCTATCACCCGCAGCCAGCCGAGTCTCACAAACAGATATTATGTCGGGATTATTATCGAATAGAAATTGTTTGAATTCTATTTCATGGCCTTTTAATGTTTGGGCATTCCACATCATTATATTTAATTTATAACTGTTAACAGTCATTTTTTGTTACGATTGAAATTATTAATAAGTATAATAAACTATTAAAAAGTAATAATAAGCGATAAATGTTTTTTAACCTAATTAACATATTTTTCGTGTGATATTGGTACGAATGTAATTTATTTGTAAGATAAATTGAAGAACGGGACTCTGATAAAACTTGTATGAGCTTTAATAATTCAGGATGTTTGTCAGTTAGTGTTGTTTGTATATAAGAAAATGGTTTATTATTATATATGTATATAGGATATTGTAGAGTTGTCCTTTTATATTGTGATGTTATGATTATTCTTACAGGTAATTCCATATAGATTATTATTTCAAAGTACACTAAATATCTTATGTTATATACAATATTAAGGTTATATAGTACATTGGAATATAATGAACATTGGATATGGGATATACTCTTAATGTTATGAAATATTTTAAAATCAACGATTAATCAAAGAATGATAACAGACCTTCTATTATTATAAACATTTTCGACATGCTGTCTTCAGCGTTTTTTACATCTGATACAACAGTTTTAAATTTGGTTAATATGTTATTAAGATTAAATATAGAGAACATATTCTTGATTTCTTTGAAACATTCCATAATAGAAGGTTCGTTATTATTCTTTTTTGGTTCATTTTGGTTTACAAACGTTTTTTCAAACCATTTAGTATCTGATTTTGGTAGAGCTGGGTATTCAGTAGGCTTCGCTTTGTAAATAATTCGGTCGGAGGGGTTTAACCTTGGCCTCTGTTTACTCTGTTGAATTTGTAGATTTCTAATCAGTTTGGGGCATTTTTCATAATTGGCAAAATGTTCTTCTTGACAGTTACAGCATTTTGGTTTAAATCCGTCTGCTAGGATATTTGGGCAATCTTTTGATAAATGTTCTTCTGAACATTTTAAACATTTCGGTTTTTTAAAGCAATTTCTTGCCACATGATTAAACTCTTGGCAGAGATAACATTGAGTTAACGATTTTTTACTGTTGTATTTTTCCCATGTGATATGGACGCTTTCGCAGTATTTTATATTTTTTAATTTAGACGGCTGTTGTTTATTTTCTAATATAACAATAGATAAAGGTAGTTTAATTTCTATTCCGTCTGTTTTTTTTTATCATTTGGAACATTTTATATATTTCTAAACCCTGGTTTTTTAGATCATTTAAAATGTCCTCGGTTGGATATTCGGGGGGGCATGCCTTTAAGTACAACTTTTGGCTTAACTTCGTGTTTTGGAGTGTAACTATGAAAAGTTATTTTCAGAGATATTAGTTCATTTTTAATTTTCACAAAATCTTCATTATTTTGCACATAAAATATGGTTTTATTTCCAGCATACTTTATATTTACCTTAGTTAATTTAGTTTTTAAATAGTCCAAAATGTGTTTGTGGTCTTCAAATGTAGTATTCGCTACTACTGGTGGAAATTTAATTTTTGAAACATTATTTTCACTTATTATATATCCTTCTTCGTCTTCCTCGTCCGAGAATATAGAGTAAGCATTTTTGATAGGTACGTTATAGATAGTGTACTCACCTCTTTTGCGTTTAGGAGCGGCAGTATCTTCTTTTGATTTTGAAGTGCTTGGAATAGCGTCCTCCATATTTGCTATATTCCCCGATGGGGCATTCTTTTTATGACTAAGTTCAATGATATTAAAATTCACTTCGATTTTCACACCGAAAAGAATTCTAAAGTATTAATTACTGTTTTAAAGTTTGAAAACTATTTACTATGTAGCGCACTAGGTTATAATACGTCTGTACACAGCGGGAGCTATAACACATCTTGTTAACTTTCATCACGATATTTATCTGTGTAAAAAGTAATTTTTATAGAGTTTGGAATTTTTTTAGACAAGTTTGATTAAGGATCACTCTTAAGCAGGTAAGTGAGTAAATATTTATCATTCTTTAGCTATACTTAGACCATTTGTGAATTAGTTAGACCACAAAGGAAAATATAAAATCTTTTCGTGTCAAATTTAAAATAGTTCGAATGTTTTTGTTATACTTCCAAGCATTTCTAAACACCTTTTTTTAAATCAACATAAAGAGGAATGATTCGACTTGAAGAATCATGTTATCAGCGTAATCGCGGATGTGCGTGCACGTGCCAGTTAATGTCTGTTGTTTTTGTTTGTTCAATGTGATCGTTTTTGTGATACTTTTTAATATTATATTATTTTTTTTCCTTTTAGGACCTTCAGGAGTCAAAATAATGACTATAAAAATATTTGACATCATAATAGTATTTGACATCATGTATAAAAAAAAAGGATCTTAATTATAAAGAAAAATTAGAATATGCCTAGAATAGTTAGTTAAAATATGACGATTTCTCAAAAAAGCAAATAAATGAAATCAGGCACAATTTTTCTCATTTTCAGTCACAGTTTAAACAAAAATGGTTGGCAGCGCCCAAAAAAGAAGCCATTTTCATCAGAAATAATTAAGTGTGGCTTCTAGGTAAATTATTGTTACCAAGCGCAAACATTAAAGAGATTTGAAGAATCCAGAACTTTGCAAATGATTATGACTCTGAAGCAAACCTCTTTCAAAGTTCTCTTGTGACACTGTAGTTAACTTGTAGATTATTTGAATAGCGAGTTGTTTGGCAGAATCCAACACCATCCTCGCCGCGCTGTTGCCGTCGCATCAGAATTAGGTTTGTCAAGGAGAATGCAGATATAACGAATGAAGAAATTCAAAAGTCAGCAAACTAATTAGAAGAATCAAGAAGATATACAAAGAAGAGATACAAAGAGAGAAGAAGATATACTGTTAAGCACAAGTTGTTACTGACAACGGTTGACACTTAAGTGTGTAATGCCGCAACTCAAACCATGTCTACAATGAAGTGTTACATATGTGCTGCAACATCAAAACATGTAATGAATTGTCACAGAATATATCAGTTAATGAAGAATCTTTACAATTTGGATTATCTTTTTTACATGCAAGGATTCCACTATTTGAAGGCTTAAATGTAATAAGCCTACAAATCACCAGTGAAGAAGTGAAGGTAAGGGAAGAAAAGGACAAATTAGTTGTAAAAGAAAAGAAGGCAGATATTCAAAAACAGATGAAATACAAACTGGTACTTCTTTTAGATATCTATAAGCCTAGATTCGGGAACACAAGTCGAAATTTTTTTGAAAATCCAATGTTAGCAGGTCTAGACCATAATTTCATATATCGCATCAAAGTGATTTTGAAAACTATTTCCAGTGGTCATTAAGATGGGTCATCTGATAAAGAAGTAAGGTGCCATCACTTTTAGGCCAGTCAAACAAGAAAAAAAAAAGGCAAACATCGGAAAAAATGAAGAAGTTCTGATTTTTTGACATGTTAGGGTACATGAGAGTAGTGTAAAACCAAGTTTGCAACTTCCAAAGACCTGTGCTAGCTCCCTGGTGGTCAAAAAACCTCGATTTTTTCAGAATTTCATAAATATCTCGAGAGCCATGCATCGTATGCTTTATCATACTACGATGAACTATTTATAATACATTTAAAAACCTTTAAAATCACCACATCGGAAATTTTGTTGCTTAGAACGTTTTTCGGCGGACCCATTCAAATATCAAAAAGCAAAGAATCGTCATTTTGATTTGGTAATTATTTTTATTTGATAGAAATAATTTTATTGAAATCATCTGGGTGGATTTTGATTTCTAACCATAAAAATACTCGACAGTGTAGCAAACCTCGTTTCTGCCAATCAGCATTAAACATTTAAATTTCTATTATTGCTGAACCTTCCTAAACGATGAGGATGATGTTAAAATTTAATACAGATGGATTCAATAGTTTTACTTACTTTTTAATATCAGATTTTAGTTTAAAAATTTTCCTCACGTAAGGAGTAAAAAATCAATATTTTTTTGATTTTGATAAAATTTCACATATAAGGGTTTTATGGTGCGTTTAATAGAGATTTGAGGTCAGTTGTTCATGAAAAAAATGTTCCTCTGATTGACAGCAGACTTCCTACGAATTTCGTCATTTTTTTAGAGTTTTTGAGCACTCTAAAGCCGGGTGCTTTGTAACCTCTCTTAAATGGCGCTCGCCACCTATCAGTCAATTTTCCAACTATACTGCGCAACACATAATTATCGCTTTTTCAATGACTTCATTGAAACTATGTAAATTTTATTATTGCTAAACCTTCCTTGAACTATAATGCCTGTGTGGTTAAAATTTGGTACTGATTGGTTTCGTAGTTTTCGCGGTTAGTGATCACAAACGAAAAATGGCTTGTCCTTTTATACAGGGTGTCCCGAATTCAAATGGCAAAACTTCAGGAACTTATAGGGGACCGAAAACTTAGACAAAAAGTCCTTTAGAGATTTGCTCGTTTTTGCTTAGTTTTAGAGAAAATCGCAAAAAAAGAAACAAAACAAAAATGTTACAGGTAGCGATTATCACCTTTCAAAGTTCGTCAGGCTAGGCAGAGAGATATGTAAACACTTAATGTTATCTTTTACATTCTTTTATTTGTTTACATTTTGGATTCCTTCTAGGATTATAATTCCTAAATCAGTCTTCAGTCAGTTACTCAGATATTTTAGTGTGAATAGCATCAGCCACAATGCCGCATACATATTCTAATGTTGAATACGCTGATATGATTTTTTTGTATGGTTTCTGTAACGGTAATGCTTTAGAAGCGGTGCGGTAGTATGCGCGCCGTAGTATGCGCTGATATGATTTTTTTTGTATGGTTTTTTCCCGAGCGGTGCGGTAGTTTCGATTTCCAAATAGAAGGGTGCCTAATCGACGAGTCTTTTCGTTAACTTTTAATAGACTACGAGAGACTGGGTCATTCTTAATACGTAAGGAAGGCGACCAATTCCAGGTAGCAATAAGAGCAGATTATCGGAGAAGAAATTGTGTCCAACGCCACTTCGATAACAATCCTGAGACTAGCATCTGAAGAGCAGCTGCTGCATTAGCAATATCGCGGCAAGGAATATGGCGAACTTTAAAAAGTTGATATTCGCTACCCATACCATCTTCAAAAAGTTCAGAATTTATTACCTCAAGATTATGTCAAGAGATTGAATTTTAGTAACTGGTTTCTTGACAAAATTCGAGATGATAATTTATTTCCATTAAAAATTATATGGACCGATGAAGCTACCTTTACAAGAGGAGGAATTGTTAATCAAAGAAATTATCATGTATTCCATGTATACATCCCAGAGCAATTAGAGAGAATAGGTTTCAGCATGAATTTGCTATTAACGTTTGGCTTTGGAATTTGGAATGGATTACTGGTGGGACCATATTTTTTACCTGGAAGATTGAATGGTATCACATTTACACATTTTTTGGAGAACGACTTTTCTAATTATTTAGATGACATTCCCTTACAGCAGCGGATTGAAATGTGGTTCCAACTTAATGGATGCCCAGCTCATTATAGCAGAGTTGCTCGAGCTTGGCTGGATATAAATTATCCACAACGATGGATTGGAAGTGGAGGAGTAGTACCTTGGCCACCCAGATCACCTGATATGACACCCATTGATTTCTTCTTATGAGGAAACTTGAAGCAGAAAGTATATTCGGTGCCAATCAACTCAAGAGAGCAATTAAGAGAACGAATCATAGATGCAGTGCACCAAATATCGTCAGAACAATGTTTAGCTGTAATTTATCAAGTGAGTGCTAGATGTAATGCTTGAATTGGTGCAAGAGGACAACATTTTGAGCAATATTTACATTAAAAAGAACATAACATATATATAAATAAATAAGTATAAAAATGAAAACTTGTTTTGTTTCTTTTTTTGCGATTTTCTCTAAAACTAAGCAAAAACGAGCAAATCTCTAAAGGACTTTTTGTCTTAGTTTTTCGGTCCCCTATAAGTTCCTGAAGTTTTGCTATTTAAATTCAGGACACCCTGTATAATAGCAACTAATAGTCCAAATTATAAATTCATAATAAATTACACCATTAATTCCTCTAAAAAGAAAAAAGTTTTATTAATGACTGGAAGGCTATACAGATTTGTGCGGTACTTCAGAAAGCAGAGGAGACTGCTTTGATGAAATTGCTTTCTGCGGAGTTTGTTTGTGCGAATAAGACTGCGGAGGGTGTTTCTCTTTGCTTGTCACAGATAAAGAAAAAGTGTAAAGATCAGTTAATCTAGAACAATCGGTCCTCCAGTTCGACAACCAGGTTTGCATCTCCTCCAAGTAAACAGCCAAAGCCAACTTGCTCATTCTGCAGAGTTTTATTGCACTTCTAAAAAGACCCTTAAGGAAATAATAATGTAATTAGTTTTCTTAATGTAACCTAAAATAATATATTTTTTAAATATCTGATTTATTTGGATCGTGCTTTGCCCACCTTAAGTGGGGAATAACCCGATTCGGGGTTCCCAGGGCATTTTATATACAGTGTTGTAATTTATTTGACTTAAAACCAAATAAAAAAAATATTGATAATTATTATATAGAAAAATTGAATAGGGTATTGCTTAGGAATTGTAAACTTCAATGACCTATCTATATTACCTAATAAATCTAAAGATAAAAGGAGAGGAAAATAACGTAGAGATAATTTTTTTTTTAAACTAATATTCCATACATGTGAATATTATTTTTTGATAAAATAGGTATTTATCTGAAATGTGTGTATTGCTAAGGACTGCGCGTGGTCCCCATTCCCGTTAGTATCGGATGTTATTGCATTAAAATTAAATTAAAATTATCCATCCTAAGATATGTTCCAAGTTTCAAGTCTGTAGCTCATAGGGCAGATAGTAAACAGGTCAAAATCGATGTAGTAAATGCATTTCACTATATTTTTATCTTAATTTTAGTTTTTTTCGTTATTTACTTCTTATTAATTTTATTTTGTAATATTCCTCTGATCCCTGTTGGACAAACCCGCTACCTCGGACCGCATTTGGACAAATGTCGCTTGAAATCCACATACAAGACTAAAGCGGCAAGAGACTTCTTTTCAAGAACAATTACTATACAAGTTTCCAGGGCCGCTGACAAAGGGAAGGGGGGTAGGGGGAGGGGCAAAATACTCTGGGTCCGGGCTCTTGGGAGGCCCGTGCCAATGAGACCGATCACAAATGATACTTCATATAAATGATTCTATGATTTATCGTATTAGGGAAATTAATCAAACATTGTAGTGTTGGACAGATTTTGGAAGGGGAGGGGATAAGGGGCCCGGGTAAATATATTGCGGGTTGGCTCTAGAATTAGGCCCCTGGAAGCTTCCAATGAATTCTAAAAGGCTCATTTACATGACAGTCATCAAAACTATTTGTACATATGGAGTTGAGCTATGTGGCTCCACTAAATCACTCAATGCTCCTCGAATCGAATCCTTAGAATTCCCAATGTTCGTTATTACGACAAAAATTAACTTATCCATAAATTAACCGTAAGATATAAAATAAATTATATACTTATACTTTATTTACATTTGCTTTTTTTTTTTAATTTCTTTTATACTTATCTTGTAAAAATAAAATTTATATTAAATAAAAGAGCTTTTATTACAATATACTGTCCCAATTATTAAACAGAAATTATTGAAAAGGAATTAGTTCAAATGGATATAGAACAATTTATTGATCTAAAAATGTTCTATATCCAGTATTTCTTTAAAGGTTATGCAAAAATAGCCATTTTTGTTCTATATCCAAATGAATAAAATCGTTTTAGTTTTAAATCAATGCAGTTAGGTTGTAAGTTTGATGTAGTAAAATATTATCTAATATACTGGGAATATTTAACTGCAAATGCATTTACATATTATCCCCCAAAAAAAGTACTTTAAGAAATAACCTTCAAATCTCATTTCCCAAAACAAGGGTTTTGGGATATAGCCCAACATAATTCTGGGGTGACGACATGACAAAGATGAACAAAAATATATTGCTGACGTAATATATGGACATCGCCCAGCTCACTCAACAAAACTAAATAATTGAAATGAGTAACGCTTTTGTCTCACTATTTAAATAATTAATTATCTTAGTTACTTGTAATGTTTTGTTTTATTACCATTTTTAAATTCTTGCACAAACGTCCATAATCGCGCGGCTCTTCATTGCCAAAGTCACACTGTAAAACAAGAAATATAACAGATGGACAATTAATTGTATTACATTTAGACTACATTTAGCTATAAGAAAGAAAACCTATAACTTAACCATATCAATAATAAATGAATATATTAAAGGAAGATTATAGAGAAAAAAATCGAATATAAAGAAACAACATCGATATATATATATATACTCGTATATATATATATATATATATATATATATATATATATATATATATATATATATATATATATTTTTTTTTTTGAAGAGAAAAGATTTGACCCGGTCGGGATTCGAACCCAAGTCTCCACCTCTCTAGCGTGGCGCCTTATCCAACTAGGCCACCGGGGTCGTATCCGAACCAGGCAAATCTTCTCTCTTCAGTGATCCATAACCCCCGGGCACTCGCAAATCGCGATGTGATTCCGGGGATGAATGTTCATATTGAACATTACATTTAACTTGGATCTATTGACAATCCGTCACCGGTATATATATATGTAATTTTTCTTGATATAAATCAATATTATTAAATATATTATTTTATTTTTGAAGAGAAAAGATTTGACCCGGTCGGGATTCGAACCCAAGTCTCCACCTCTCTAGCGTGGCGCCTTATCCAACTAGGCCACCGGGGTCGTATCCGAACCAGGCAAATCTTCTCTCTTCAGTGATCCATAACCCCCGGGCACTCGCAAATCGCGATGTGATTCCGGGGATGAATGTTCATATTGAACATTACATTTAACTTGGATCTATTGACAATCCGTCACCGGTATATATATATATATGTAATTTTTCTTGATATAAATCAATATTATTAAATATATTATTTTATTTTTGAAGAGAAAAGATTTGACCCGGTCGGGATTCGAACCCAAGTCTCCACCTCTCTAGCGTGGCGCCTTATCCAACTAGGCCACCGGGGTCGTATCCGAACCAGGCAAATCTTCTCTCTTCAGTGATCCATAACCCCCGGGCACTCGCAAATCGCGATGTGATTCCGGGGATGAATGTTCATATTGAACATTACATTTAACTTGGATCTATTGACAATCCGTCACCGGTATATATATATATGTAATTTTTCTTGATATAAATCAATATTATTAAATATATTATTTTTTTTTTTGAAGAGAAAAGATTTGACCCGGTCGGGATTCGAACCCAAGTCTCCACCTCTCTAGCGTGGCGCCTTATCCAACTAGGCCACCGGGGTCGTATCCGACCGGGGTCGTACACCGACCGTACAAAACCGGGTCAAATCTTTTCTCTTCAAAAATAAAATAATATATTTAATAATATTGATTTATATCAAGAAAAATTACATATATATATATATATACCGGTGACGGATTGTCAATAGATCCAAGTTAAATGTAATGTTCAATATGAACATTCATCCCCGGAATCACATCGCGATTTGCGAGTGCCCGGGGGTTATGGATCACTGAAGAGAGAAGATTTGCCTGGTTCGGATACGACCCCGGTGGCCTAGTTGGATAAGGCGCCACGCTAGAGAGGTGGAGACTTGGGTTCGAATCCCGACCGGGTCAAATCTTTTCTCTTCAAAAAAAAATAATATATTTAATATCTATTCAAGAAAAAAAAAAAATATAATTTCGGATACGACCCCGGTGGCCTAGTTGGATAAGGCGCCACGCTAGAGAGGTGGAGACTTGGGTTCGAATCCCGACCGGGTCAAATCTTTCTCTTTAAAAATAATATTTAATAATATTGATTTATATCAAGAAAAATACATATATATGATATATATATATCATATATATATATATATATATATATATATATATATACCGGTGACGGATTGTCAATAGATCCAAGTTAAATGTAATGTTCAATATGAACATTCATCCCCGGAATCACATCGCGATTTGCGAGTGCCCGGGGGTTATGGATCACTGAAGAGAGAAGATTTGCCTGGTTCGGATACGACCCCGGTGGCCTAGTTGGATAAGGCGCCACGCTAGAGAGGTGGAGACTTGGGTTCGAATCCCGACCGGGTCAAATCTTTTCTCTTCAAAAAAAAAATAATATATATTATATAATATTGATTTATATCAAGAAAAATTACATATATATATATATATATATATATATATATATATATATATATATATATATATATATAAATAATATGATTGGAAATATATTATATATTGGATATATTGGAAATATGATAAGAAATATATACACATATATTTGTATTTAACACTGATATAACTAATATAAATCAGTTCTTAAAATGATAAAAAGATAATTCTAACATTCGGAATTCTAATACATATAATATTAATATAGAATTAAAAGTTGGCCTTTAACTCGGAATTTCTAGTCAGAATAAATATTAAAAACATCAATTAACAAATTGTTTAACGTTCATTTATCCGATTTAGAACAAAAATAAAAATATCGATGTTTTATTAGAATTATTAAAATTCACTCCATACTTCTAATTCAAATACAAATTAAAAACATCGACGTTTTCAATAAAGAAGATACATACATCAATGTCATTTTTAATACATTCATTGAATTAATATAGCAACCTAATCCAGAAACAGAATCAACCTAGAAACTAAGGAAACTGATGATAGTGATGAAGATAAAAACATTATGGATATAGTAGCTGGAGTGAAGGATCTGGTAAGGGAGGCCTTCCACCGGAACATTTCTTCAAAGCAGCTAACTGCAAGGTTTTAGCGGTCATCAGTTATTAATATCACAATGATGGAAAGAATAGATATAGTGAAAATTTATTATGATCTCTAAAATAGAGCAATCAAGTCTTCTCTGATCCTCAATATAACTAAATTTTGTTGGATGTTGAAAGAAAATTTGGATACTATAATTTGATATATAGTTTTTTTGACTAACAGATTTATTCTAATAGGAAGTTTTGTATGACTTTTATTCGTTAATTTCAGGGCTGTATACAGTACTGTCAACAGAAATTCTTTCATTATACTGGATATACCGTCACCATCTGGGCTCATCTGGCAAAGCAGGTGCACCTTTAAACCAGAAACTTAAACAATATATCTAGAGAAACTAAGTCGGTATAATGGAAATAATTATTAACGCCTCAATCTCACCTGAGAATCGATTACTGTATCCTGATTTATTGATACCGCATCATCACGTATGCTAATGACCTTCATCAACTTTAAGATGACTGATTTTGTCAAGGCCGGTACATTTACCGTCAATCGCCAAACGGAGCTCGTCTCAATGCTTTCGCTCTCCGATGGGATGGGCTTCTCTTCACCGCTTGGATTATTTTTTCTAATAACTAATAATAATAATTATTCTGAGGCGATATGATATGAAACTAATCTTTACTAAAATAATAAAAATATGGTATGTTATGAATTATCTTAATTGTTTATAGTAATTAATATGCTTTGTTCTATAGTTCATTTATTGTTTTGAAGTTTCTGGTTCTTATTATTCATTACAATTTTGACATAAATAAATAAAAAGGTAGGTTCGATTCCGACACCACCAACCGTAAGCAGTATCATATAATTTCCCAGGTAATGACCATGTAGTTGATTTTATTAACACTATTAAAGACGGGTTTGATGTACTAAACTCGAGACTTTCACACCATCCTATTAATAAATTTAAAAGTGCGCACGGTACTAGTTTACAGAACCAGGATGTTATTTTAAATAAGCCTTATGATCTTTGTAGTTGTATGATTAGAGGATTTGGAAAATTTTACGATCACCCCCTCCCCACAACGGTGACACATGAAAAAAAAAAATTTGTTATTCAGCAAAAGTGCATGTGATATATTAAAAACAGGTAATTGTATTGATGAGCAGCGTGAAACGTTAAGTGTTGAAGTTCTTTTAAAAAAATTTACTTGGCAGAACCAGTACATGATTGTGAAACTTCAGACTTGAAAGAAGACAAGTTGGACGTGAACGATGCTCATAATGAAGAATTTATTTCCATTGTAGAATCACCGATTGATCAGTTCACTGAAATCACTAATAACAAACTACACCAAAAAGAATACAGATTTACTCAAAATGTTAGCTGGTTATGTAGCATACCGTGTTAATAAAAAAGACCTTAAGACTGATTTTCAATATGGAGAAAAAACTGAAAACTCAAACAGTTCTGACTGGGTTTCAGTTTTGTCAAGAGATGCCCTGATAAATCCGTCATCAAAATGGTTAAGCATTGTTTTGGAATTTGAAAGACTTTCAACGATTTCTCGGTGATGGTCGAATAACAGTCCTTAGGTGATGAAGAAGCTGATTGATATAATCAAAGGAAAGTTAAGTAAAGTGGACGATTTTGCTATTGCAACATATGTCAGAACTGGATCCTTTATAAGAATGAAAGAACTAAACAAGAAGAAAGAACTTAAAAGAGCAATGAAGAAAGATAAAACTTCTGAAACTGCACGAAAAAAATCAGAGAAGATGAAAAAAATAAAGAATTAATTTAACGATTCTCATTTTTTTTATTATTTAACTTCTGAACCTATTGAGTAGGGGAGGGGGGAGGGGGTATGCGGCATTAGCGGCTTTAAACCTTAATAACTTTAAATGATTACTTTAACCCTCAAGTTTAGAGTTTTGATGACAAATGACCAACGAAAACTGTAAATAAACCTATTGACATATATGGGTGATTTCAATATTTTGGGACAATTCCAATAAAAAAAAAATGTTCATTACATAAAACATGAAAATTGATTTTTTTTTTTTCACAAATTGTTTCTCTGAGGTGTGTGAAGTAAGCCTGTGAAGTGGACATACATAATCTGCAATATTTCTAGATATAATAAATAAATAATAACTATTAAGATCTAGGATGTGAGTTAATCATCTAGGGAGTGGGGAAAATATCATTTATTTATTTTAAGATCATTATAAATATCATTTATTTTATTAAATTTAAGAAAAGAAAAGCGAAATTAACGAGGTATGTATAATATAAACTAGGGATGTATACATGAATTACATTTTCAGCATTTTAGGTACATACTGTCACATCTACTTTAAAAGCTTCAAACTAAACTTTAAAAATACTAAAATAATGTACGTAATGTAGGGATCTAATGATTCTAGTAGCCTATGAAAAACATCATAATATCAATCTTTCATTTATCCACTCATAAAACCTAGTTTTAAACTTATCTCTATTAAAATTAACCGATTTTAACTTTTGTTTATAATGAGGGGAAAACTGCTTATTAATTGCATAAGATGTTAAAGTAATCAAATCATCCGATTCCAAAGGATACTTCTCGCGGACAAAAGTTTCTAATGGACAGTAACTAAAAAATACCTCACAGAGATCGGAATATTTTATTTTGATAGTAATTGACGTTTATGTATAGCATTTACTCCCTCCCTAGCTTGTTTAGAATCTGAAAAGTACGTTTATATTGAATCATTTATTTCAGTACGACGATATAGGCCATATTTATAATTTGTATTTATTTTAAATATTAATCTGAATTTCGTACTAAAAAGTTTAATGTTATTTTTTATCTGTCTGTGAGGCTTAACGTCCTTATCCACTCCAACAAGGGTATGAGATGGATATGAGACGGTGGAACCTGTCCAGGTGGGATTCGAGCCCCCATTTTTTGATCTTACTGGTCATCATTGATGACCTACGCTCGGGTCATCAAAACTCTAAACTTGAGGAAAGTAATCATTTAAAGTTATTAAGATATGTACTCGTATGTAACATTTATGTAAAATACAGACAGTTTACGCCAATAAGCCTACAAGAAATGATTGTTCTTCCAAGTTATGTCATGAAGAATTTGACCTCCAAAGACAATGTTATTAGGTGAGTTAAAGAAATGTTAATGAAATAAGATCACCGTTTATTTGTAAACATAATTGTTAACGGAAGAAATATACAAATAAAATAAATTTTGTTGTGCTTTACTGCTAATTAGTTGCGACACGGAACCTTTATTGACTGGGCTAATTAGAGAATGAGAAAACACACTATATAAGTATCTCAGAAATTTTTAATGAGCATATTTCCGTCTGAATATTGAAACGGAAAAAAAATTATTTTGTTCCTTAATGACTTTTACATCCAAGGATATTTACAACACCAGGAGATTTAAATTGAGGAATAATCATAAGAAAAATATTGTTATCTGACACTTACAGCTGGCCTCATCACCTATTATTGGCTGGTGATCTCTTTTACAAAAATCAAATCTTAATGTCATTTAATGTTTAATTTTTTTTATCGAGGAATATGATTACTGATATCAGAGACAGTATAAATCAGATAGCTGCCCACTCACTTTGTTCTTGAGAAGTAACCAGGTTGTGCATAAACTTTCGGGATCTAGAACGATTTATAAGTATATGCGTCAACTTATATAATATATGTTCCACTTCTGCGTTCTCATACACTTCCGCCACCTTCTGGTACAAGTCATTCGTAATTGGTTTGTTTTCGGCAAGGAAAACTGTCAATAATTGCTTTATCTGACTCTGAAATTAAACAACCATATCTCAGTCATGTACTATTAAATATATTAAATATTTCAATCGAAGAAATATTTATTAAAATTATAAAACAAATATTTATACAGATTAACGTATATTTTGTACAAAGAAAATTATAATCCTGATAAATTGTCACAATAAGCAAATGATCAAATAATATAACGGATAATCTAGGTATCAATATGAAAAACTAGGAGATCTCTTATCCAACTTCTTTCCAGGCACCGCGGGTCCTCAACGAGTTCTCAATGGCCAAAACGTTAGTAAAAAAAAAAAAAAGTTTGTTAATATCGAAAATTGCTTAATTTGTTATGACTGATCTCTCTCATCCTTCTCAAAAAATTAAATTTAAAAAAACAAAAATAATATTTTCTTATTTTAGAATTAAAATTGAAATCAAGAATAAAACACTAGTTTAAAGTGTTATGGCCGAAACAGCAGATCATTGCCGTTATCGCTCTGACTTTAAACAGTTTTCTCAATGGTATTAAACTATCTACTGCTTTGTAAACCTGTGTACCAACGGTTTATATTACAGTGAACAATATTGTGATTACACTTCG
Source organism: Euschistus heros (assembly GCA_003667255.2). NCBI lineage: Eukaryota > Metazoa > Arthropoda > Insecta > Hemiptera > Pentatomidae > Euschistus > Euschistus heros. The sequence goes on from RCWM02000093.1 coordinate 287,082, forward strand.
TCAGGTTAGTGCTTAAATTAACAATTATAAGTGAGAAAAGTGGTGCACGTAGGGTACGGACTATCGACGAGTAACAGTTTCTTACTTGTCGGCACTCCAGATTGAGCTAAATATTACTATAGCCAGATTTCACTATCGTCATTGATAACTCATGGCGTAGGCTCTGGACTTTTTCCGAATTCAAGACACTTCCAGTAGACAATTTTTTTTTTTTTTTTTTTATTAAGAAAATGTTACGGTATTGCTTTATTTTTATCTCGTTAAAGTTTTTAGTTAGAAATAGTAATAAATTTAATATTAATTATTTTATATTTATCTTTTATTATAAAATGGAGTTAGAGAATACTGAGTCGGAAGAAGAAATCGCGATGTCTGAAATTAGCGAGTCAGACTTTCAATACTTGTCACAAAGGGTACTACAAAAACGACATCGGAACGCTGCCCGCGAATCTGCCGTGAACTTACCTAATAAAAAAAATAAAGGAAAATACCACCTCCTACAACTCGCAGTAAATCCAATGCAGCCACAAAAATAGGACAAACCACCTATTCAATCCCAACCAGCAATAAATTTGCAACCCTTTAGAATGTTCCATCCGAGCCAGCTCAACAAAATAAAGAATTTACCGAACCTCCACTACCAGTTTTTGTATCAAATGTAGAGGAATACCTTCCGCTTTATCAAGAAATGGTGAATCTTTCCTATTGGTCAAACAAACTTCCAATGTTTTTCGTGCGTTAAAGAAATAAAAATTAACACCTCCACCAAAGAAAACTATAAAAAAAATCATCCTTTTCTTTGTTTTACAAAAAACTATAACTCCCATTGTTATCAGTTAAAACAAGATAAAGTCTACAGAGTGGTCTTTAGAGGCCTTCATAATTCTACTTCTACAGCAGCTGTAAAGAGGCATATTGAAGAGATTTGGCACAACGTGAGAAACATCTCGAACGTTCTCCCCCCTACACAAAATTTTCCCCTACCTTTATTTTATGTAGACTTTGAACCAGCCAGCAATCATATCAAAGTATTCAAAATTACTAGACTGGTATACTCAGTTGTCCGATTTGATCAGCCCAAACAGTGCAGTGTGTGCAGTGTGCAGAGATGCCAAACTCTGGGGCATACAAAGTCATATTATCACCATCCAGTCAGATGTGTTAAATGTGCTGCACCACATGCGTGAAGACCAGAGAAACGCCCGCAAAATGTGTCCTCTGCTGTTAAGACCACCCAGCCAATTACAGAGGGTGCGTCGTACATAAAAACCATCAAAGGCAGAGACATATGCAAGCAATTCAAAAAATCGACCTTACAACTCTCAAGAAGTAAGTGTAGAACCTCCGAAAACCCTTCATGAAGAACATGAAGATCAACTTTTCACCACTGAGCCCAAGCCGTCTACTTCATCCACCATGCATCCTCCTCAATAGGAAAAACGAGGGAATCTAAATGTTCCTTCGTCATATTCAAATATTTTAGGAAATCGTCAAGCTCGACATCAGGCGCCTCAAAGCTCCAGACCACAGCCTGCACTTTCCAAACCTCAATCTCCCCCTGAACGTCCTAATCAGAATATTCCTCCATATCATCTACTTCTACGTATAAAACTACCACCATAGAGTCAACACCCAGTACCAATCCAAACGTCTTCCATAGTAAACCTCCCAATTCAAACATCATTAAATGTTGACACCGTTTCTAGTATCCCAAGACGCGTTCAATTCCCAGCTAACATTCCTTGATACAATCCTCCATCACAGCTCCCCGAATCAAATCATGCCACAAATCCAACAGATATCAATAACATCTTATCGTCCTTCCTATCGGAGTTAAAAAAACGATCGCACCTCTCATTTCACTCCTCACCACAGTCCTTCATCAAGTCCCATTCAATATTCTACAATGAGCACAAAGCCCCTGACTATCATTTCGTGAAATGCGAATGAACTATATAACCACCAAGACGAACTTGACATATTTCTTCATGACAATGACATTAATATTGCTTTACTGACGGAGACCCACTTCACCAACAAATCACATTTCAACATACCAAACTATATCGCCTATAGATCAGACCATCCAAACAACACAGCACATGCTGGTTCTTGTATCATTATCCATAGATCCTTACCCCATTCCCTTATTCATTCCACTCTAACTGCTGAAATCCAATCAACCTCGGTTATCATATCAACAAGTCCTTACAATTTAACTTTTTTACCAGTATATTGCCCTCCAAATATTCCCCTTTCCTATAATCATCTTGAATCCTTATTCCGATCCCTAGGACATCGTTTCATAGCAGGAGAAGACTACAACGCTAAACACCAACGGTGGGGTTGTCGATCAACTAACTCCCGTGGCAGCATCCTATCCCGAGTCTCTACATTCAATACCTAATCCATCATTCCACCTATGAACCCTACATATTGGCCAACATCCCTCAAAAAACGACCCGATATCATCGAAATATTCATCACTTCCCAGGTATCATCTTCCCAGCTCACAAAAAAATCCTTAAATGACCTTTCATTCGATCATAGTCCGGTACTGCTTTCAAGAGCTAGGAGGCATAAAACCAGACATCCGTCAAACAAAAATAACTACATCAAATTGACTAACAAACTAAAAACAGAAATAATAAAATCCAAAATTTATATAAGTATACTGAAAACCTTAACACAACTGACAAATCCTTATGGATGGCCAAAAAAAAAACTCCTGAACTACAAACATTGTAATCACTCTCTTCTAACTGAATCCAAAACGTTTTCAAGATCTGACAGAAAAATCTCAAAGTTTTGGTCAGGACCTTTTGAAACAGAATTAAATATCCCACTTCAAATGTCCCCTTCCTCCTAAAGCATTCCATCCCGCAGAAATATCAAGTATCATCCGAAGATTGCCCAACAAGAAAGCCCCTGGACATGACCTTATTACATCCCATATCCTAAAACTCCTTCCTCGGAAAGCCATCCTATTCCGAACATTCATATATAACGGTGTTCTCGGAACAACATATTTTCCTGAACCTTGGAAATTATTCATAGTCAAAATGATACCCAAGTCCAAAAAGCCACTGAAATACCCTTCCTCATATCGTCCTATTTCTCTCTAGCCAATTATGGGTAAAATCCTAGAAAAAACTCATCTTAATAAGCTTGTATCCTAGCCTAGATTCCAATCACATCATCCCAGACCACCAGTTTAGATTCCAACCATCACATTCCACAATCCAGCAAAGTCATCGTCTGCTGGACGTTGTCTCCCCCGCATTGGAGCACGGAATGTACAGCACGGGAGCTTTTCTCGATATAGAACAAGCTTTTGACCAAAGCTGGTTCCCGGGACTGCTTTACAAACTCCGTAAATTCCTACCTCCTACATACTTCCTTATCATCCGTTCATATCTTTGTGATAGAACCTTCAAAGTTAATCATAACTTTTCCTACTCCTATCTTTTTACCCAATCTGCAGGTGATCCTCAAGGAAGTATCCTAGGTCCAATCTTCTACACGCTGTATACAGCTGACATCCCGACGCATCCTAGCACCATCCTCACCACGTATCACAGTGGGACGAATGGCCTATCTAGGAGGAAAAAAGTCATAATGAAAATTAATGAAACTATTGTGATAGGTGTATAGTTAAGTAGTTTATGGAACATTATCAATGGTTCTTTCGTTTTTTGGAGGTGGATTTCAAGATAAAAAGAACGATCAAAGTAGTACCTAACTCGACAGGTCAAATTTTGTTAAAACTATTGATTCTTTCAATCTAAATTTGTGTATCATCCTATTGATATTTTTTCATTATTCTTTTATAATTAGTGAATATAGAAGATCGTTATACCAGTAAGCCATGCTCAAAATAATTTTTTTATAATTTGACCTATAATAAAAGTTTTTGAAAAGTGCCGTAAACTAAAGCATTTTTTAAACTAAAAAGATCTATTACTAAAAAGTACCCCAAAGTACCTATCTGAAATTCATGGTAGAGGTGCCTTAAAAGGTATATGAAATAATCATGAAGCATTTAGCTGCTTTTATCTGCTTTCTTGTCTGAAAACGAATTTTCAATTCCGCGAAGAGTTTATATATATATATATATATATATATATATATATATATATATATATATATATATATATATATATATATATATATATATATATTACATAATTATACTATATCTTACAAGATAAAAGTTATTTAACGAAAACAGGGTTGTCAATAACATTGGACAAAACAGTAATAAAAAAACTGGAACTTAATACATCATCTGAAAAAACAATAAAATTGTGGTTCGAACTGGTTTTCTAAATTGTCTTTCTATATATTATGAAATCACCAAAAGGAAACGTAGGATTCACAGCAATGGAGACTTCCAAGTATTAGTTTGTTTTCTGGTCTTCCCACAATTTGATTGACTTCAGGTGGAACTTACTCATTTTCCAATTAGAAATCTTTTATTTTATTTTTGGCACTTATAACAGGCTAAATACAACAGTTCTGCTTCGGAAGGAAAAAATATAATTAGTATTGTAGGTGGGAAGGCAACCAGCTCTCTTTTACTCCTCACATATCTGCACGTCAGCTCCTAATGTATTGTCTACCATAATAGAAGTCAACTGTTCTCCGAGCTAAAGATCTGAGGTTATACAATAAAAAATTGGAGGAGAGGAATAAATGAAATGGAGAACTTGTATTGGGTACAAGAAAACTCAAATTTGAGGAAAATATTTAACCCTAAACCGGGAGCGCTTTAGTCAACCATCCGGATAATTTCCTCTCTAATTTTCCCGGACTCGGGCCCACATGCTTCCAGTCGTTGTACTCTTCCCCTTTCTTCTTTCGTGGCCCTTTAGTACCGTTTCAAACTTGAATATTACAGCCTTTTACATTCACATGCCTTAATCGTGTAATTAACATGACGCATTCCAGCAATAAATAATTTATTTTTTAAAATTAATTTATTATCACATCTATTCCACCATCTTCTAACTTGCCACTAATACCAATACCATAGAATACCATTTCATATAGAACTTTGAAAAATCGTCTATCATTCATCTTAATACCTTTTGCACTTCTCTATCCATCCATATTCTTAAGACTTTTTCCTTAACTTCTTTCAAACATTATCAATTTCTCCTCCTCCTGGATTACCTAACTTCTAACAAATACGTCAGTTATGAAACTTGACAATAGCCCAATTTCACTATACATTTTTCCATTCTTTTGAGATCTGTGCCAGAATAAAGGTTTTTTTAATTTCATATTCAAATCTTCTTCGAGTATTGCAAACTCTTTCACTTTCTAGATCTTTACTATAGATATCAGGCAAAACTAAGAATCAAAATAAAATGGGTAGTAGTATAAATATATAGCTAAATAAAAGGATCGCGGTTTGGAGTTTTTAAAAAGAAGCTTTATTGAGTGACATACATTGATACAAGAAAAAGCACAATTTATAGCCTATTACAATACTTCGATCATAGTATGACCATACGTCTCAACGTACGACGAATAGAATGTCTGATGAGGCCAGGTGGGGATGGCCTTTTATAGGGTTTTTGGGAGAGGGAATATCATACATTTTATTTATATTGCTAATCCCATTGAGGTTCACATAACTCCTCCCCTCCCTCCCGAGTTTTGAGGTCCCCTATGGAACAAGTATCTTAGTGTAAATAGGTTAGATTCTATACAATTCAAAAAGATTTGAACCTTATCCATTTCTTAATACCTTTTACACTAAGTGATAAATAGATAACATTCTATAAACAAAAGGGATTGGACCTAATATTCTAAGTCTATACAATAATAAAATGATTAGACCTTGTACGTCTCTTGATACTCTAGGAACTTTATAAAAATAAAAGGATTAGACTTTGAATTTCCTGTTTATTAAGTTAGGATCTGTACGCTTGAAAAAAGATAACAGAATATTCCTTAATACTAAACAATATATTATTTAAATAAAAAAAAGAGTCTTTGAATTAATTTCTTCTATTACAAATAATACTTCTAAATTCAAAATTACTTAATTAAAACAATAATATTTTAAATCAAAATAATAATTCAAATACTCTTTTAATTACAATTAATAATAATTTCAAAATAAAATACATACTTTTTTCAATGATCAATCAAAAAAATATTTCAAGACAAAAGAATAGTGTCCTAATATTTATTATAGTGACTACAAAATATTAATTACAAAAAAATCAAACAGAATATTACTGTGAAATAAAATAATAATTTGAATGATCTTTTACATTGTTAACATTGAATACAATAATTTACAGCAAAATACAAAAGTCCGACTTTATTAAAATAAACTACAGCATTGTCAGTTTAATATAAATAAAGATAATTCTTTCAATATAACATAAACATCTTTCCCTAATACCATTTCATTTATTACGTTTTATTAAAATAAAAGATTTTTGAAACATTTTAATATTGTTTAAATAAAATTAAATATTTTTAATCAGAACCATTATCTGAGTCATTCGAGTCATAATTATCCGAGGCATCCGAAATATTCACGCGAATGGTTTCTTTATCCTTTTTTTCCTAGTGGGCCTTTTAATATTGTCAATATGTGTTTTAATTGGTCTTTTGTCTTTTACTAGTACATTTACTTTTTTAAACTTGTCCCTACTTTTTATTTTTGCGTGAGTATTTTTTAAATATTCTACGTCTCCTAATTGTTTTTGAATTTCTAAGGGGTCTTCTCTATTTTTATTTAATTTTTCAGTTCTTATTTCCTTTTCATTATTTATTTTAGCTCTAATTAATTTGATGCACTAGTTCCTGATCCTTATGATATTTTAATACATACTGTTCAGTCAGGTCAATATTTTTGTCTGATTCTAATCTAGAGGTTCCGAAAGTAATTTCATTGGGTGTTAGTTTTAGTTTATTGTTTAAAGTATTATTGTAGGCTATTACTGCTAATCTTAATTTTTGCTGCATTGAACATTTATCTCTCTTCTTCCCTATTATTCTTAATAACTCATTTAAAGTAGAATGAATCCTATTTAGTAATCCTAGCGAATTTGAATGACTAGCTGAAATATAATGCAAGAGAATGTTGTTTTCTTCGAAAAACTGTCTTACCAAATTATTTTTCATTTCCGTTCCTTGGTCTAAGGATATTTGTAGAGGTGTGGGAAAGTACGTCATGTAGTTAGTTAATGCGTTACAGATATTAATTGCATTTTTTGATTGTAACGTTTGGGCAAATGAATGTTTTGAAAATGTGTAGCACCGCTGTAAAAATTATCGCGTTGTTAAAATTAAAAATGTCAATCACTAATTCCTGAAACGGTCTTTCTGGTGTAGGTGTAACCTGAAATTTGGTTTTTATAGGTTTACGGTCATATTTTGTAACTTTAGAAGTTTCACATTTATTAATATATTCTGCTATTTTATTTTGCATACCCGGAAAACAATATTCTTCAAAGGTTTTATAAGTTTTTCAAAGGTTTTATTTATACCCCTATGTTTAGTCTTACCTAAATAATAGTTATCTATTATTTCTCTTTGTTCATTTGGGTTTTCAGCGTCATTTACAATTTGTTTGTATTTATTTATTTTAATTGGATATTGTGTTTCTACTATTTGTTGTATTGTTTTAAAATAGTATTCATATAAATTTTCAGTTATTTCATTGGGTGATTTACATATTATTCCGTAAGTTTTATTAGGTTCAAGTATTTGTTCTAATAATGAGGCGATATCTGATTTTCCGTAGATGTTTAATTCATATCAGCGTTTCCCGAATGGTTTAGTAAAATTTATTTTAGTATTACCCCTTTTTATGATTATCTGATTCTTCTCCATGTTAGTGCATTTTTCTGGTTCGCAAAATCTTGTTCCTGAATACCTGTTCATTGCTCGATTCTTGCGAGTGAATTGTCTCTAAATCTTCTTCTGATGGTGCCTGTAGATCTTCCATTATTGCTTCGTATTCCGAATTGTTTTCGTCCACAATATCTTCGTTCAGTAATTCTTCAACATCCATATCTTCCTCATCACTGGTATGATTTATTTCGTCAATTCCTCTAGAAAGTGCGTCGGCTACGTAATTAGTTTTACCTTGGATATGCTTAACGTCGAATTCGAATTCTTGGAGCTTCCATATCCATTTCATTATACGTGTGTTACCATTTTTCATTGAGAAGATCTTGTGCCATACAAATAAGGTTTAAAATGCTGTGTTGCAATACAACTGCCCATACAACTGCTAACAATTCTTTTTCTATTGCACTATATTTTATCTCGGCGTTTTGTAAAACTCTGGAAGCAAATGCTACGGGGTGTTCTATTTCTTTTTCATCTTTTTGTGACAGTACAGCTCCGATGGCTTTATTACTAGCATCTGTGTTTAGTATAAACGATTTTTCCCAATCTGGGTACTTTAAAATTGGTGCATTGCTCATCATTTCTGTTAGGGTTTGACATGCCTCTTTTATTTCTTTTGTGCCGTATATTTTGGTCTTTAAAGAATTTGAAATTGGTCTTGTTATTTTTGCATAGTTTTCGATAAATTTCCTGGAATACCCGGTCATACCGAGGAATTGTCTCGTTGTCTTTTCATTACGCGGAATAGGGAATTTTAGAATAGCTTCAATTTTTTTACCATCTGTTTTGAATCCGTCCGGGGTTACGACGTAGCCTAAAAAGTTTAATTCGGTTTTATCCAATTGTATTGAGAGGTTATGTTGTTTTAGGGCTTTAAATACTCTTTTTAAATCTTTTAAATGTTCTTCCTCATTTTATGAATAAACTGTTATATCGTCGATGTAAATCATTGAATTAGGAATATTTTGAATCATCATTGTCATCGCTCTCGGAAAGGTTGGAGGTGCATTACACAGGCCAAAAGGCATACGCAAAAATTCGAAATGTCCGTTTTCAGTGGAGAACGCGGTTTTAGCTATTGATTATTCGTCCATTTCTATTTGGTGAAACCCTGACGCGAGGTGTACTGTGGAAAATATTTTCGATCCCTTAAATCTGTTTAATAATTCCTCAATGTTTGGAAGGGGAAATTTATCTTTTACGGTTGCCTGATTTAATTTCCTATAGTCAATGACCAGTCTTATTTTCTTTTTTCCCGACGCGTCTGATTTTTTTGGTACGATCCAAAGTGGGGAATCGTACGGCGATTTGCTAGGTCTTATTATTTTATTTTTCAATAATTTTTGAACTTCGTCGTATATTTGTTTTTTAAATTGTTCCGGTTAATGTTAATTTCGCGTATATATTGGGTTTTCATTCGTCGTTATTATTTTATGTTTAATTAAGCCCGTTGATTTTAAATTTTCATCATCTCTTTTTAATACTTCGCCATGTTGGCTTATAATTTCAATTAGTTCCTCTTTTATTTCCGGTTTTATATGCTCATGTCGAATTAAGTTTTTTATTTCATTTTTATCGTCTATGTAAAATAAATCGTTTTCTAATTTTAATATTCTTTTATTTTATTTTATTCATTTTTTTCTAAGTCGATTATTAATTTTAATTTTTTCATGGTTTCATACCCTAATAAAAACTGAAATCTATTACTAAACCGAAAGATTAGGAATTTAACTTTTTGATTGATTCCTATCAGGGGCTTTAGGTTGATTATCACGCTTTGTGACCCTTCCGCTCTTCCTGTAGGGGTTTTTATCGCGAAGTCTTCTTAATTATTTCCGAATAACATGGAATGTGATCGGGCTGTATATAATTTTTTGTGGCACCCGTATCAATTAACCATTTGTTTCCTAATTTTTCGATTAGATTGGGTAAATCATTATTCAAATTTAAACCATGTTACTCTATATTACGCGTAGTTTTTTTGGTTCATTTTCGACAATTTGTTTATTATTATTTGATTTATAACTTAAATTTGGTCTAAGTCCGGAGGTCTGCTCGTGCTCGGGCCTAATTCTAAAAAATGGTTCTGTTTTTGTTCTAGTAATTCTATACGCTCTTGTAGTATTTTTATTTGTTTATCTTTTTCCTTCTCTATTGCGTGCACTCTATTAGAGACCGTTCTCATTGAAACTGTATTAGAGTCTACTTGGGGTTGCTGATAATTTTGTCTAAAATTTCTAGAGGGGGTTTTATTGAAAAATTTATGTTGCGACTGGGGGTCCCACGGTTGATTATAAATTGGAGGTGAATATTCTATAGCTCGCTGTTGTGGCCGGAAGTTATGCTGATTATTATTGTTAAAGGAATTAAAGGTTGGACCTTGCTCATGCTGATACTCGGTAGTGTTGATTATTATGAGACGTGTATTGCTCGCGATGATATTGATGGGGTCGGTAATTTTGATAGTCGTGGTGGTTATTAAAATTCGGTCTGTATTCCTTATTTTTATAATTAGTCTCAAAATTTTTCTTTTTATAATTATTTTGCGCTTGGTTATTTTTATATTGTTTTTTTGTCTCCGTAAAGTCTGTGTACGATGTGAGCCGCGCTATTTCTTAATATTTCTTCTAGGTCTTCTAAGCTGTCGAATTTAATATGATAGATAAAATCTGTTAATGCTGGATGAAAACTGTGAACCGCGTGATGAGATATTTGTTTGTCGTATCTGTACATTTCGTCTTGTTTATCAAGTATTTCATTATCAGAATAAATGCGCGCTTATAAGTCACATCTTTTCTGGGCCAGTCGTTCTAAGAAATCGAGTGGGTTCTCGTTATGGTATGTGCGCGTATTTAGAATTTCCGAAATTAGTTGTTCCCGAGTTCTTGTGTCCTGATATTTTTTCTTTAAAAATTTTATTATTTCTCTGACGGTACTAAGTTCTTTATCATAAACGGCTTTTCCAGTTAATTTATCTAATACAGTTAAAACTAATTTAGCCTGATTAGTGTTTTTATGAGTGTTATCCTCTTTACAATATAAGTTATACAAAAAGTCACTATTCCTGATGAAATCTACTAGTTGTAACGGATTTCCGTCATACTCCGGGATTAACGCTAAATCGTGGTTTTTGATTTCTAATGCCATATTATTATCTTTTTTAATTAACGTTGAACCTGTTATTTTTAAATTACTCAATTTTTCTTCCAAACCATTCATAAAGATAAATGCTAAATTAATATTTTAAATTATTATACTTATTACTAATTATATTTAAATTACAAAATTACTTAAAAATAAAAATAAAATTAATTAATTATACTTATTTCTTGATACAACGATGTCTTCGACGTCTTCTCGATGTCTTCTCGATGCAGCTTTCTTTAGCTCCTTCCCGTCGATTCTTCAGCAAGAGGTTGTAGGTCCTTTTGGTCAAGGTATTGGAATACCAAAGCGCTCCCAAAGACTTGAAGATCTGCTGATGTATTCTGCTAATACTCAGCTCCCAATCTTCTCATGCCAGTGGAAAGAGGTCTCGCTGCTCTGTACTTGAAATAAGATAGAACTGCCGCGAAGTTACGTTTACGCTTCCAAAAGTCCCTCCGTTCGGGCGCCAGCTAAATAAAAGGATCGCGGTTTGGAGTTTGTCTGATGAGGCTAGGTTATAGGGTTTTTGGGAGAGGGGATATCATACCAGCTTCCTATAAACAAAAGGATTAGACTTTGAACTTCCTGTTTATGAAGTCAGGATCTGTACACTTGCAAAATAAAAGGATTAAACCTTGCCCATCTCTTAATATTAACAATAAGCTTAAACTATAAAATGTTTATACATTACAAAATTCCTTACATGCTAAAGTACAATTTTCCTTATAACTAAAAGATAACAGGATATTTCTTAATACTAAACAATTCATATCTATACATTATTTAAACAAAAGGACAAATAAAATAAGAGTCTTTGAATTAGTTTCCTCTATTGCAAATAATACTTTTAGCTTCAAAATTACTCAATTAAAATAATAATATTTTAAATCAAAATAATAATTCAAACACTCCTTTACAATAATTACAATTAATAATAATTTCAAAATAAAATACACACTTTTCAATGATCAATCAAAATAATATTTCAAGACAAAATAATAGTATCCTTTATGATAGTGATTTCAAGATATTAATTACAAAATAAATCGGACAGAATATTACTGTGAAATAAAATAATAATTTGAATGATCTTTTACATTATTAACATTGAATATAATATTTTACAACAAAATACAAAAGTCCGACTTTATTAAAAATAACTACAGCATTGTCAATTTAATACAGATAATTCCTTCAATATAACATAAATATTACTCCTAATACCATTGCATTTATTATATTTAAAATAAAATATTTTTAAAACATTTTTATATTGTTTAAATAAAATTAAATAGTTTTAATCAGAACCACTGTCTGAATCGTAATTATCCGAGACATCCGAAATATTCACGCGAATGGATTCATTATCGTCGTCCGAAATAGATTGTTTCTTTTTTCTCTTTTTTCTAGTGGGCCTTTTAATATTGTCAATATGGGTTTTAATCGGTCTCTTATCTTTCACTAGTACATTTACTTTTTTAAATTTGTCTCTACTCTTTATTTTTGCTTGGGTATTTTTTAAATATTCTACATCTCCTAATTGTCGTTGAATATCCAAAGGGTCTTCTCTATTTTTATTTAATTTTTCAGTCCTTGTTTCTTTTTCGTCATTTATTTTGGATCTAATTAATTTATGTAATAATTGTTGGTCCTTGTGATATTTTAATACGTATTGTTCCGTCAGGTCGGTGTTTTCGTCTGACTCTAATCTGGAGGTTCCGAATGTAATTTCATTAGGCGTTAATTTTAATTTATTGTTCAAGGTATTATTATACGCTATTACCGCTAATCTTAATTTCTGCTGCATAGAACATTTATCTTTTTCTTTTCCTATTATTCTCAATAATTCGTTTAGGGTAGAGTGGACTCTGTTCAATAATCCCAAAGAGTTTGAGTGGCTGGCTGAAGTATAATGTAAGATAATATTATTTTCTTCACAAAACTGTTTTACTAAATTATTTTTCATTTCCGTCCCTTGGTCTAATGATATTTGTAGAGGTGTGGGAAAGTATGTCATATAGTTAGTCAGTGCGTTACAAATATTAATTGCGTTCTTTGATTGTAGGGTTTGAGCAAATAAATGTTTCGAAAATGTGTCTACCGCTGTGAAAATTATTGCGTTGTTAAAATTAAAAATGTCAATCATTAATTCCTGAAACGGTCTTTCTGGTGTAGGTGTAATTTGAAATTTGGTCTTTATAGTTTTTTCGGTCATATTTCGTAACTTTACAAGTTTCGCATTTATTAATATACTCCGCTATTTTATTTTGCATCCCTGGAAAATAATATTCTTTTTTTAAGTTTTTCGAATGTTTCGTTTATACCCCTATGCTTTGTTTTGCCTAAATGATAATTATCTATAATTTCTATTTGTTCATTCGGATTTTCGATGTCATTTACAATTTGTTTATATTTTTTCAATTTAACCGATGGATATTCCGTTTCTATTATTTGTTGTATTGTTCTAAAATAATCGTCATATAAATTTTCGGTTATTTCGTTAGGTGATTTACAAATTATCCCGTATGTTTTATTAGGTTCGAGTATTTGTTCTAATAATGAAGCGATATCTGATTTAGCATAAATGTTTAATTCGTATCGGCGTTTCCCAAATGGTTTAGTGAAATTAATTTTTGTATTTCCCCTTTTTATAATTATTTGATTTTTTTCTATGTTTATACATTTTTCGGGTTCACAAATTCGTACTTGTTCGTTACTAGATTCCTGGAATGGATTGTCTCTAACTCATCTTCCGGTGGTACTTCTAAGTCCTCTATTATCGCGTCATACTCGGAATTGTTTTTTGTCCGCTATTTCCTGATTTAATAATTCTTCGACGTCCATTTCCTCCACGTCGCTATTATGATTCAATTCGTCGCTTCCCCTGGAAAGTGCATCGGCCACGTAATTTGTTTTTCCCTGAATGTGTTTAACTTCGAATTCAAATTCTTGTAATTTCAAACCCACTTCATTATGCGCGTGTTACCATTTTTCATTGAAAAAATCCACGTTAAAGGTTTATGGTCCGTGCATAAAAGAAATTTTGTACCGTATAGATAAGGCTTAAAGTGTTGGGTTGCCCAAACTACCGCTAGTAATTCTTTTTCTATTGAACTATAATTTAATTCCGCATTTTGTAATACTCGGGACGCGAATGCTACTGGGTGTTCTATTTCATTTTCGTCTTTTTGTGAGAGCACGGCTCCGATGGCTTTATTACTGGCGTCTGTAGTTAATATAAATGGTCGTTCCCAATCCGGATAATTTAAAATTGGTGTGTTACTCATCATTTCCGTCAAAGTTTGACATGCTTCTTTAATTTCCTTTGTGCCATAAATTTTTGTTTTTAATGAATTAGAAATCGGTCTGGTAATTTTCTGCGTAATTTTTAATAAACTTTCTATAGTATCCCGTCATGCCCAAAAATTGTCTCGTCGTCTTTTCATTACGCGGAATGGGGAAATTTAAAATTGCTTCTATCTTTTTCTCGTCTGTTTTTAATCCGTCTGGGGTTACGATATAGCCTAAAAAGTTCAATTCGGTTTTAAAAAATTCGGTTTTATCTAGTTGTATTGATAGGTTATGTTCTTTTAGGGCTTCAAATACTCTTTTTAAATCTTTTAAATGTTCTTTTTCGTTTTTTTGAGTAGACTATTATGTCGTCCATGTAAATCATAGAATTGGGGATATTTTGTATCATCATCGTCATCGCTCTCTGAAAGGTTGGGGGTGCTTACACAAGCCAAAAGGCATACGTAGGAACTCAAAATGCCCATTTTCGGTGGAAACGCGGTTTTAGCTATTGAATCTTTATCCATTTCGATTTGGTGAAATCCCGACGCGAGGTCTATGGTGGAAAATATTTTCGATCCCTTTAGTCTATTTAATAAATCTTCGATATTCGGTAGGGGAAATTTGTCTTTTACTGTAGCCTGATTTAGTTTCCTGTAATCGATCACCATTCTAATTTTTTTCTGTCCCGACGCGTCTGATTTTTTTCGGTACGAT
Organism: Euschistus heros; assembly: GCA_003667255.2. Taxonomy (NCBI): domain Eukaryota; kingdom Metazoa; phylum Arthropoda; class Insecta; order Hemiptera; family Pentatomidae; genus Euschistus; species Euschistus heros. The sequence goes on from RCWM02000093.1 coordinate 302,118, forward strand.
CCAAAGCGGAGAATTATACGGCGATTTGCTAGGTCTTATGATATTACTTTTTAATAGTTTTTGAACTTCATCATTAATTTGTTTTTTAAATTGTTCCGGGTAACGGTAATTACGCGTATAAATTGGATTTTCATTTGTTGTTATTATTTTATGTTTTATTAATCCTGTAGATTTTAGATTCTCGTCGTCCCTTTTTAATACTTCGCCATGTTGGCTAATAATTTCGATTAATTCTTCCTTTATTTCCGAACTAATATGTTCGTGGCGAATTAAGTTTTTTATTTCGTTTTTATCATTAATAAAAAATAAGTCATTTCCTAATTTGAATTTTTTCTTTTTTAAATTTTAATTCATTTTTTTTCTAAATTAATTTTTAATTTTAGTTTTTTCATTGTCTCGTATACCCAATAAAATATTAAACCTTTCGCTAAACGGAAATATTAAAAATTTGACTTTTTGATTAATTCCTATCAGGGGCATTAGGTCAATTATCACGCTTTGTGATCCTTCCGCCGTTCCGGTAGGGTGTTCGAATCGCAAAATCCTCTTTAGAAATTTCCGAGAAACGTGGAATGTGATCGGGGTGTATATAATTTTTTGTGGCACCCGTATCAATTAGCCATTTATTTCCCATACTGTCAATTAAGTTCGGTAAATCGTTATTTAAGTTTAAGTCATGAATTTCTATTTGTTTATCCTGGTTATCTATTTGTTTATCCGGTTTAGAATTTAAATTGTTTATATCCGGTCCGGAGGTCTGCTTGTGCTCGGGCCTAATTCTAAAAAATGATTCTGTTTTTGTTCTAATGATTCTATACGCTCTTGTAATAATTTTATCTGTTTATCCTTTTCCTCTTCTATCGCGTGTACTCTATTAGAAACGGTTCTCATTGAAACAGTGTTGGAGTCTATTTGGGGTTGCTGATAATTTTGTTGCCTAAAATTTCTGGAGGGCGGTTTTATTAAAAAATTATACTGTGACTGGGGGTCCCATTGTTGGTTATAAATTGGTGTGTGTGATATTCTATGCTCGCTGTTGTGGCCGGAAGTTATGTTGATTGTTATTGTTATAAGCATTAAAGGTTGGACCTTTGTTCATGCTGATACGGTCGGTATTGTTGAGGATTATTGTACGACGCATATTGCTCGCGGTGATACTGATGGGGTCGGTTGTAATTTTGATAATCATGGTGGTTGTTAAAGTTTGGTCGGTACTCTTTATTTTTATAATTATTTTCGAAATTTTTCTTTTTGTAATTATTTTGAGTTGGTTATTTTTATACTGTTTTTTTATCTCCGTAAAGTCTATGTACAATATGAGCCGCGCTGTTTCTTAATATTTCTTCTAGGTCTTCTAACGAGTCAAATTTAATGTGATAAATAAAATCTGTTAATGCCGGATGAAAAGCTATGTACTGCGTGATGGGATATCTGTTTGTCATACCTATACATTTCGTCCTGTTTGTTTAGTATCTCATTGTCTGAATAAATACGTGCGTATAAATCGCATCTTTTTTGGCCCAGTCGTTCTAAGAAATCGAGTGGGTTCTCGTTATGTAAGTCCGCGTATTTAAAATTTCTGAAATTAATTGTTCCCTAGTTCTTGTGTCCTGATATTTTTTTTTTAAGAATTTTATTATTTCTTTGACGGTATTAAATTCTTTGTCATATACGGCGACTTTAGCTTTACCTGTTAATTTATTTAAATTGTTAAAACTAATTTTGCTTGATTTGTATTTTTATGAGTATTGTCCTCTTTACAATATAAATTATATAAAAATTCGCTATTACTGATAAAATCAACTAGTTGTAACGGATTTCCGTCGTATTCCGGGATTAATGCTAAATCGTGTTTTTTTAATTTCAAGAGCCATATTATTATCTTCTTTTTTAACTAACGTTGAACCTGTTATTTTTAAGTTACTTAATTTTCTTCCAAACCATTCATAAAGATAAATAAATCAATATTTTAAATTATTATACTTATTACTAACTTATATTTAAATTACAAAATTACTTAAAAATAAAAATAAAAATTAATTAATTATACTTTTTTCTTGATACAACGATGTCTTCGACGTCTTCTCGATGTCTTCTCGATGACTTTCCTTTAGCTCCTTCCCGTCGATTCTTAGCAAAGAGGTTGTAGGTCCTTTGGTAAGGTATTGGAATACCAAAGCGCTCCCAAAGACTTGAAGATCTGCTGATGTATTCTGCTAGTACTCAGCTCCCAATCTTCTCATGCCAGTGGAAAGAGGTCTCGCTGCTCTGTACCTGAAATAAGATAGAACTGCCGCGAAGTTACGTTAACGCTTCCAAAGTCCCTCCGTTCGGGCGCCAGCTAAATAAAATGATCGCGGGGGTTTTTAAAAAAAGAGGATTTTTTGTACATGATGAAAAAGCACAAACTTAAAGCCTATTACAAAACTTCGTGGGTGACATCATAACGGGTTTAGGTGGGGGGCCCTTTTATTTTTGGGAGAGGGGATATCATACATTTTATTTATATTGCTAATCCTATTGAGGTTCACATAACTATATATATATATATATATATATATATATATATATATATATATATATATATATATATATATGCATAAAGTTCTTGTGCCAGAATAAAGGTTTTTTTTATTTCATATTCAATTGTTTCATACTCCTCTATATTCTGTAATTATATTTATTTTTATTATTCTAACACATGTTGTTATATACTCGTGTTGTAGCTAACTTTATGTTTTGAAATAACTTGTATAACTTATATAATTTTATTGTAACCTGTTTTTTCACTGTAGGACATGATTATGAGAAAAATATAGTCTCGAAAAGTCGCAAAAATAGTCGTTTTTATTTATTGACTGAACCTCAAGAACCTTACTAAACATTTCATAGTAACAGTCAAGAACTTTAAGCATATATATATATATATATATATATATATATATATATATATATATATATATATATATATAATATACTACTACCCATTTTATTTTGATTCTTAGTTTTGCCTGATTTCTAAAAGATTTGCCTGATATTTATAGTAAAGATCTAGAAAGTGAAAGATTTTGCAATACTCGAAGAAGATTTGAATATGAAATTAAATAAACCTTTATTCTGGCACAGATCTCAAAAGAATGGAAAAATGTATAGTGAAATTGGGCTATTGTCAGGTTTCATAACTGACGTATTTGTTAGAAAAAGTCTTAAGAATATGGATGTATAGAGAATTGCAAAAGGTATTAAGATGAATGATAGACGATTTTTCAAAGTTCTATATGAAATGGTATTCTATGGTAATGGTACTAGTGGTAAGTTAGAAGATGGTGGAATAAATGTGATAAATTAATTTAAAGAAATAAATTATCTATTGCTGGAATGCGTCATGTTAATTACACGATTGAGGCATATACTTTTAATGTAACCTGTTTTTTCACTGTAGGACATGATTATGAGAACAATATAGTCTCGAAACGTCGCCAAAATAGTTGTTTTTATTTATTGACTGAACCTCAAGAACTTTACTAAACATATATATATATATATATATATATATATATATATATATATATATATATATATATATATATATATATATATATATATATATATATATATATATATATATATATATATATATATATATATAAATATGGATAAATTTCTTGACTGTTACTATTAAATGTTTAGTAAGGTTCTTGAGGTTCAGTCATAAAATAAAAAATCAACTATTTTGGCGACGTTTCGAGACTATATTGTTCTCATAATCATGCCAATGTTACTGGTGGATATGAATATTATTACAACTTGAATATTATTGTGGACTTAACAATATTACAAACAAATTATGTTATATATACTTTTTTATGTTGATAGCTTAGTTTCGCCGTAATACTTAATACAGAAAACTGTCACTAAAAAAAAACAATAAGTAATTTCAACAAATTATAGATTTTTATCATTACGTCTTAGGAAGAAATGTGTAAACAAAACTTATAGATAACATGATTGGCTTTAAAATGATGTGTCTCATAACGCATACCGTACGATGGTTTCATAGCGTTGAAAGTGTAGTGGACACCGCGCCTCCGCACAGTACGGCAGCCTGTGGACGAGTCTAAAATTTGATAATTTTTTTCAACTTGGTTTCCTTTACTAATCCTTGCATAGTGACCTCAATGATATGTAATGGTAGCTTTTAATCCCATAAGACAAAAACAAAGGATAGAAATCATGTTTGTACAAGTGACAGATCGCTTATCTGTCTCATCGAAACAGTTTCAATTTAGTGAGCCCTTATTTTATTTTAAGTACACATCAACGTTATTTGAATTTTTAGTATGGCAGGTATCGAAGAAGGACAGTGATAAGAATTTTTTCATAATTACCTTTGAATTTTTTTTTCCTTAATATCTTTAAATAACATTTTTTCGTTAATATCTTTATAACATTAAAAAAAAAAAAAAAAAATCAAATCGACATATTTTAATTTCGACCAAAAACATTCTCAGTTTTTGAAATATTTTGATTTAATAACAAATATACATCATGAATATACAAATCATTCCTGCTTTGAACGGTTCTCTTTTTATTTATTTCAGAAAACATCATAGAACTGTAAAACATTGATGTTCTTGAAACTTGGATAAATTCAAAAGGTCCAGACAGAGTTTCTGCTGTTTACGCTGCAATCGTGGATCGCTTGCACCTTTCTGCACCTTCAGATTCCATGCATCAGGCCATTCAAAAACCAGCAGAAATGTATGACTGGGCGATGAGAAGTAAATGGCAATCGTGTGCTCGTCAGTGGCAAAAATTGAACCGTCACCATAATATATGGTTATATAATGATTTGTTTAAGCCGGCAAGGATACTTCGGAACAGGAAATCCGCCGTTCCTAATCAAAACCCTTCTTCAAGCTTGGGAAGACCTCTTACATTTCGAGGAAGCATCGCAAAAAACTAAAACGAGAAAAGTTAAAGATCTACTATCAAGAACATCCGCTGAATTAGCATTCGCTGCTGAACTAACAAGGAGAAGTGAAAACAGGGACCCTCATCAAGGCCCTAGGAGGGGGAGGGGGCTTAAATATCATGGAAGAACCTCCAGGAACTTCTACAATCAGAAAAAGAAAAAGAAGAGAGGTGATTTATTACAATATAATTTAGATGTGTCAAATACCTATGAAATCTTCTCGGATTTGGATGAAGATGAATTCTCCGAAATATCAGCAGCCACAAATCCAAAAGGTAAACCAAAAAACCATTATCCCCCAATCGTAATTAACAGCATCTACAACAATATTAAAGGAATTATAAACTCATTTAAGCAACTAGTGAAAGACATCAATGTGAAATACAATGGTAACAAAACAAGTATATACGCTCTTAACAGTCAGGATGTTTCTCTCATAAAAAATGCATTTAAAGAACAAAATATCGATTTTCACACCTACACGCCTAAAAAAGAAATGAAACCAAAAGTGGTGCTAAAAGGAATAACACCGAAATTCCCTATAGACAAAGTCACTGAAAATTTAAGCAATCAAGGGCTAGAAATACATAAAATATACCAAATGAAAACAAAAAAAAAAAAAAAAAAAAAAAAAAAAAAAAAAAAAAAAAAAACGCAACTGAACCACTAAAACTTCCACTTGCAGTTGTAATTCTTGAAAAATAATAACCAACCAAAATAAATAATATAAACTATTGCTGTGACTAAATGATTCAATGGGAAAAATACCGTTCAAACAAAACAAGTACACACACACATACGTCAGGAATTTAACCACGTTGATTGAAATTGTTTCTAAAAACCCAAATGTCCTAAATGTTCACAAAATCATCTATCAAAGACTGTCCAAACGCTTTAGTAGATGGCTTCAAACCAAAATACGCAAGAAACCTGGAATTACAATTAAGTAAGGAAAAAGCAGCATCACGGAAACCTTTTAAATCAACAGACGAAGCATTTCCATCACTCCTGGCTACGAAATCTCAATCGCTTCACAATACCTTCAATCCCAAAGGTGAGCATAAAGAAGAGACGTTTTCTGATCGTTTCAAAGAAATTAAAAATCTTTTTGGATCATTTATCATTGGTAAAATTACGGCTAATTTTAAAAATATGATGCTTCAATTGAAAAATGCTGAAGACGGCATGTCAAAAATATTTATAGAAGGTTTACTATCGCTTATTGATTAATGGAAATTTTAACTATTACTAATATATATGATCATTACATGTTCAAATATGTTACAATCACTAATTTTTTCAAACAACTTACGAACCTCGCTATCCTTAATACCTCCTTCACAAATACACTATTCCGATTCACTACAGCTATGCACTTGTACTTCAAAAAGTATATTTTCACCCCACAAACTCTGATGACCTTCACCTTACAAACATTACAGAGACACTGGAGAATATTTCGAGCAAAACAAACAGATTACAGATCCTGCTTACTATAAACATAAATTCCAAATAAACACATATTCAAATAAACACATATGTCCTCTTGTTTCTACAAATATTTTATTATTATTTATCACCTTCATATTTATCATTATTAATCACACATTTATCCACTATAAATTTTAAATAATAATGAAAAAATTAAATTCAATTAATTCAATTAATGTAGGATTTAAATTATTTTTTCAGCAAAATCAGCCTCATATTATCTCAGTGTGTGAAACCAGACTTTCTAAAGAAGATAGACTCACGGTTCCGGGTTATAAAATTTATAGAAACAACCGTAATAGAGCTGGCGGCGGCGTTTTGATATTAGTTCGTTCCGATGTTGAACACTATTATCAGCTCGTTCCCGAGTTAACATTCACTGAAGCAGTCGCTATCAACACGCTAATTAACAATAAATAAAACTACATTTATTTCTGTTTATATTCCGCCGAATAAAATAAATATCGATGACATGTCTAAACGACAAACGTGTTATTCCGGAGAACTGCGACTTACCTCAAGTATAAAATCTTCTATTTTTCCCTCCTCCACAGCTCTAAAATTATGATGTGGGAAAGAAAGGAATGTTTTTACAATATTGTTTAGTTGTAATGTTCCACTTTAAAGAAAATCTCAATTTTGGAACAACGAAAACGCTACACTGCTTCTGTAAAAGTTATACTTTTTCAGAACAGTGAGAGCTGCGTCAAACAAAACTTATAGATAATATGATTGGCATTAAAATGATGTGTCTCATAACGCATACCGTACGATGGCTTCATAGATAGCGTTGAAAGAGTAGTGGGCACCACGCCGCTGGTCCTAGCAGGGCTGTGCTGAGGAGCACTGCTCTGCATCTACTCAGGCCCGGGTTTAGGGTGAATAGTGCCCTGGGCTGCAAACAGCTTTTTATTCCAATTTCTCCCGAGGATATGGGGATATGGAATAACAAAAGCTAATTTCATTAATAAGACCAGCAAAGCTGTGAGCTTTAAAGGTTTATTCAACACCAATAGAAATTGAAGTTAGTACATAGTAAGTACATAAGCTGTAGTAAAGGAATAAAGATAAATAAAACATAACAAAACACTAAATAAATGAAGATTTTTTTAATGAAATAACATTTTAATAAAAAACGAATATTTTACGAAATATTCGAAAAGAAAACGTAAAGGGGCTTGGTGCGCATACTACAGGAAGACGAGGCATAGTCGCCGCGAGCGGATGTCATTCGCCTAATTTCTATTTTGGGAAACCCTACGACTCCGATAAGAGAGGTGCGTGACGGGAATAATTTAGGCTGTGCGTAGATAATATACACTTTTTACGTAGATAACTTAGTTATGTTATATTATAACATACCTTGCTTGTAATATTGTTAGGAGTAAAATAAAAGAAAGAACACCCCGATAACATCTTTTTTTTTTCAAACTGTCGGTATATAACCAGACTTCTGTTCTTGTAATGTCGCTGAAGGGGTGGGGGGAAGGAAGCAAGAAGGGTGGGGGTCGGGACTTTGCGTTTCTTTAGTGTTTACTTTATATAGTAACACCCTGCGAAAATTCAGTTTTCCCCTAATTAGTTGCGAAAAGCTTTATTGACTGGACTATAAGCACTTCCTCGTACAACCGTTGGATTCGAAACAATACTTTCTTCACAAATGTTGAACACAAAGTTGTTAGTTACATAATAGTTACTGCAATTAAATACATACCCTTCGATTCAGGATGATCTTTTTTAAATCCTGAGTTTGTGATTTACAAAAGGTAACTGCTTCGCTAGTCAAGGCAGCTAAACGCTCTTTATGCTTGGGGTGTCCAAACATGGTCTTGAGCCTACGCTTCATTTCCTCCTTGTTTTTCCTCGATGTTTGTTCAAATTCATTTAGCTCTTTATTAAATTGGTTTTCTAGCACTTCCATGCTGGATATCCACATATTCTCAAACTTTTTGTATTCACAATTCAAAATAGCGCTAACTTGATTACCAAACAGAAAATAGAGGTCCATAAATTCTGAAAATAAGTAAAGTTGTTTATTGGTTTTTTTTATAAATCTATGGCTAAAAAGAAATGTTTGCTGAAATATGTTATACGTAGTAAGGTCCAAAAGTTTCCGGCCTGGGATAGAAGGAAAGGTGAAACAAAAAAAACTGGTCTTACTGTTTTTCAATATATTTTCCTCTTAGTTCAACAAACTTTATACAACGCCTTAGCAACGTTTCTATACCATGAAAATAATAATTTTCTTCTTTGTTAAAAAATGTTCTTCCACTGCTGCTTGGAAAAATTCCTTGAAAAAACGCGTAAAAATTCATTGCAGTAGTGAACTCGTTCCTATTTTTGAGCAACTGAAAGAATTTTTGGAACCCATCTTGCAATAACTTTTTTCATATGCAAATGTTCTTTGATGATCCTCAAAACACTTGCATTTGAAAGCCCCAACCTCGCGCTATTTCCTTGGTTTTCAGTCGCAGCAGTCAGACAGCAATTCAGATTCCACAAGATGGATTGTTTAAGAAGTGACAGCTTCCAATAGGCGTCAACTTCTAGACGTTCTATCCCTACTTAAATAATTTTGCCCATTCTTTCACTGTGGAAAACGAGGGGGAGGACTGGCCGTATAAACAATCCAAGCGCTCTTTATTTATTGTTTTATTTTACAAGCATCTACCCTAGAGGGTCATTAGCAACAACAAATATATGTTTTTTTAACATTCAGTTAATTCAAACATTATTGGTATGTGATATTTTAAAAGTTAACATAATTATACAAAGTTATAAACATTGGATATTTTCAAAAATTTAAATAAACTTTGCACAGACGTTTCACTGTCACCAAGAGCGATGTCCATCCGGCTATTCCGCAATCCTTCCTTACATCCTTATGTTCCTCGCAGTCCATTAAGATGTGCTCCACGGTCAGGGGTACATGGCAGGTTCTGCAGGTCGGTGGGTAGAGTCCCTTTAGAAGAAACGTGTGCGTTATGGCTGTGTGTCCAATCCGTATCCTTACCAAGACAGCTTCTTCCCGGCGATTTCTTCTTTCTGACGTTTTCCAAACCTTTGGATTATTTTTAATTTTGCCTAATTTTTCATCTCTTTTGTTCCACTCTGTAGACTATGATGTGTATAATCTTTTTTTTTAGATAAATACGCCAATCCAATGAAGTTGTTTTGTCGATGTAAATGACATCTGAAGAAGTTTTCAATCTTGCAGCATTTGCGGCTTGATCAGCTTCCTCGTTTCTTCCGATGCCCAAATGAGAAGGAACCCAAAGGAATCTTATCACTTTGCCTGAACGTAGACATTCCTTCTCAAGAAGTTGGATTTTCATCACCAAAACGTCTTTTGAGTTCCTGTTTTCCAGTGATTTCAGTGAGCTTAATGAATCGGATACAATCAGATGATATTTGCATTGACTATTCATTATGAATGTCAGCGATTTCCAGATCGAATTGAGCTCACCGGTGTAAACACTATTCGATTCTGGTATAGGAAATTTGTAACAAACAGAGCCCGTAATAATGGCACATCCAAATTTAGAGCTGGATTTTGAAGCATCGGTAAACCAAAAACAGTAGTTGAAGTACACTTCTTTTCGTTCATTAAACATTTTTTGATAAATGTGATGAGGAGTCGTGGGTTCTGAAAAAAATGATAGACTGTAATCAATCTTTAAAGCTTTCTGTTTGTATCCAGTTAGGTATTGGATTGTCTGGGATTTTTAAATATTTAGGGAAAGATAATTGTAAATCATTTGCCCATATTTTGCATCTACAATGGAAACATTTGCAGGATCGCCTATACTCTTCATTCAAAATCGTATCTGCTGTAGGAGCGTAAGCGAGGAGGTGTTTTCTTGACATAATTTGGCCGAAGTATGCTAAACTCAAATATTTTCTCCTTAATTCTAAAGATGGCTCACCACTCTCTATGTACAAACTTTGGGCGGGTGTGATTCTAAATGCACCAATACAAAGACGAAGTCCCTGATTATGTATAGTATCTAGTGATTACAGTGTAGAAACACTAGCAGAACTGTAGGCAACAGCTCCATAATCAATGATAGGCCTGATCAGAGTACGGTACATCATTAATAAAGTTTGTCGATCTGATCCCCACTGAGTGCTGGATAGAACTTTTAATAAATTTAGCCCTTTCTGGCATTTTGCTTTTATTTGACGAATATGTTCAGTCCATGTTAGCTTTTTATCGAAGTAGATTCCTAGGAATTTGATTACTTCTTCATACATAATAGGTTGTTGAAACAAACTTAAGGACGGGTGCTTTTGGCATTTTCTCCTTTTACAAAAATGGATGGCCACCGTTTTGGAACTTGAAAAGTTGAAACCAGTATTTTTAGACCATGATTCGAGATTCCCTAGAGTTGTTCTTAATTTCCACTAGATATATTCTATTGACTTGCTTCTTATATAAATAGCAAAGTCGTCAGCAAACAAAGAAATATTTACTTCTGCAGGCGTTGTATTTACAATGCTATTTATGGCTATTAAAAATAATGTTCCGTTTTAATAATAATATAACTATAAATGATAATAATAATGTAAATGATTAATAATAATCATTCCGTTTTCCTGATGGAATGATTGAGAAAGGTTAGATCCAACCTTAACTTGAAACGACCTATCTTTAAGAAAATTGTTAATAAATGTCAATAGCTGCCCTGAGAGACCGAGTTTGTATAGCGTACTGACAACATTATAGCGCCACATCATGTCATATGCTTTTGTGATATCTAGGAAGACAGCTACCAGGTGTTCTTTGTTTAAAAAAGCCCTTTGAATTTCGTTTTCAAGCTTCGTGATTTGGTCGATAGCAGAGCGGTATTTTCTGAATCCACACTGGGAAGCTGAAATGAAGTTTTTTGAGTCCAAGAAATAAATTAGTCTATTGTTAACCATCTTTTCGAAAAGTTTAGAAACACAAGAAAGTAGTGAAATAGGCCTATAGTTATCGATGTTTATATCTTTGGTAGTTTTTCTGATTGGAATAACAATGGCCTTCCTCCAGGCTTCGGGGAACATCCCTGTCGTCCAGATTTTATTATAAATTGAAAGAAGAAATGATTGTGCAATTGACGGTAGTTTCTTCAGAAAAATATATGGGATCTGATCGGGGCCTGCAGTAGATTTATCTTTGGATGTGTTTAAGATTTCAGCTAGAGTAAATGGCTGATTAAAATTTTCTGAGCCGTGTGTATGAAATTCAATCGAGTTTTTTTCTTGTTCACATTTATGCTGCAGAAAATCTAGGTTATAATTATCAGTTTTCGACATAGTAGAAAAGTAATTTCCAAAATGCTCAACTATTTTACCAGGGTCAGTTATGATTTGATTATCTACTGAAATCGGAGAAACAGAGTCAAGTTTTTTGGATCCTTGGATGGCATTAACTTTTTTCCATACTTCTGTTATGGTAGTATTATTGTTGATATAATTGACGTAAGTCATCCATGAATTTCTTTTGCTGGCCCTCAATATCTTGTTAGCAATTGATCTCATTTTTTTAAATTCAATTTAAATCTTCTAGCGATCTTTTTTTTTTGTATCTGTTCAGTGTTTTTTTTTTATTCATAATTGCGATCCGGCACTCTTCATTCCACCAAGGAACTAGACATCTGTCATTATAAATTACTTTGTGTGGAATATTCATTTTTGCTGACTATGACACTTTGGTTAAAGAAAGTAATTTTGTTCTCCAGATTGGCATATGATTCTTTTTTCATTACCATTTCTGTTTCTATTAACTATGAAAACTTTTCCCAATTCGCTCTTTTAATTGACCATCTCGGAACTCTATGTAATGTAGCATTTGAAATATCATAAAATTTAACAGTCGCAGGAAAATGATAACTTTCATACAAGGTGTTCTTTACCCTCCACTGAACTTTATGTAAAAGTTTAACGTCTATGAATGATAAGTCGATTGCAGAAAAGGATCCATTGGCACAAAAATGAGTAGGGGAATCATCATTAAGTAGAATTAAAAAACTATTGAGATCTAAAAATTTTTCTATTTCTCTTCCTCTATTCTTGTAGTCTGATAAAGTTGAACCCCACAATTTATTGTGACCATTTATATCTCCGACCATGATTAGAGGTCTTGGGAGTTGGTCAACTAAAGCTTGGAGATCATTGGCAGTGAAGTCTCGGTTTGGAGGTATATAGATATTGTAGACTGTGATAGGTTCAGGTTTGTATAATTTTATAGCAACAACTTCTAAGGATGAGTCAATATTAATTAATTACTTCTTTTTTTACCACAATCGCTACTCCTCCCCAGGCAGATCTGCAATCATTTCTGTCTTTTCGGTAGATGTTAAAATTTTTTTAATTAACAGTTTGTGATTTTAAAAAACGTGTATCTTGTAAACAACAGCATATGGGATTTTCTTCAGCTAAAAGTAATTTGAAGTGCTCGTAATGTTTGTAAAATCCGTTACAATTCCACTGTAATATGATTGGGTTTTTTTGTTGTAGTCATTTTATTAAAGTAATGAAAAGTTGTTAGTCACTTCCTAGTTGTCGGTGCTGTCGTCTGAATTTAAAGTATTTTCTGTAGAGTCCCACTTTCTTTTTAATATCTTGGATATTCTTAATTTGGATCGTCTGTCAGTTGTGTGTTTCTTAGCTTCGGCAAGCATGTCTTTTAAGCTCTCTTTGTTGTTCGTAAACTCGTGAACTAGTTCGCTGAAGTTTTTAACTAGTTTTTTAGTTTTTTAGCTGAAGTTTTTAACTAGTTCTGAAGTTTTTTAATTGTTTCAGAAGACAAAGCGCTCTTTAATTTGCGCAGGAGTAAAACTTTCGAGGAAGATCGTAATAGACAGTTATTATTTTATGGTTAAGTTGCATCTTACAACAATTATATTGAAAATTTTTACAAGTCAAATCCAAAATATTAAATAAATAAAACCTCTACATCCATAAAATATGTTAATGTTCATTTATTTTACTAAGACTTCATTGAAAATAAAAATTATAAATACCATTAACCATATCCAACCAAACTATGATACATTGGTAATGTATTTCATTTAATTCTGATTCAAGTTCTTGGAGAAAGCTGTTTCCTTTTTGTGATTGAGCTTTGATTAAGGCTTTCATTGGAACCCATAAATTACTTTCGGACCGTCTGATAACTGTTTGTGTTGAGAATTTCTACACAAAAAGAAAATACAAATTTTTAATATTTATAAGCATTAATAGTTTCTGAACATACAAAGATTTTTATAATGATAAATGTGACATCATTCATTAAACATTATTCAATTCTTATTTTTTTTAAATTATGTTAATATATTATTATGTTTGTATATAGAGAGATAATGTGTAAATATGGGCATCCTCTTTTTTTTTTTTTTTTTTTTTTTTGTAAAGTTATTTTTAACTTAAAAAATTCGATATTTTGGTCTTTCATTATCAACTTTAACAAGTTTCTCTAATGCGACAAGGCAAAACAATGATTAGCATAAATTTACAAAATATCACCAGAAAAATTGGGGTGTAAATATAGGCCCTTTTCAAAAAGTCAACAAAAATAGTTTAGAGTTTTATAAAAAACGGTAGAGAGCTTATTTATTGCGGAAAAAAAATCGTCATAAAAATGGGCTCTTTCAGCCCTGGCACGATCTAAGTTCCCACATTTTACCCACCCCTCTCCGCGAGTAGCTATAGAGAACTTTCCATGATAATTGTCAATTCTGAACGCAATACAAAATATTAAATTACAGTTTTTTATTTTTTCCCCTACAGTGTAACATTAGAAAATACTCGTAAAGCGATTATATAGCGATTATCAAATACGGATCAAATTTGATCAAGTCCCGTAAATTACACATGCCAAGACGCTAAAAAACGCGTATTGTTGGGAAATCCAAGTTTTTTGCCACATTGTTTGCTGTAACTCAAACTATCGAAACTATGGTTTCGGAGTTTTACGTGTTTTTACATAGAAATGCTTGATGAAGGTTTTGAAGGCGCGTCAGTTTTGAAAACGCACCCGAATACATCATTTTCCGCTAAGGTGTATCACCTACCGTGAAACAAATCTTACATGGTACTTTTTCAGCTGATTATTCTTTTATTTTCTCTTCTGAATCTTCTCAAATCCTTATTTCTCGCTGCGAGTGCTTCTTCGGATATCATTCCAATTGCTATGGAACACGAGTCGATTATTTCATGTCCATGGGTTAATAGCTTATGTACACTTCCTGGCTTTCGGTACCAGTTATATACGAGTAATTCCGCTGTCTCTCTTTTGTATATTGAAAAATGCTCTACATTTATGTAAAATCCACTAGAAACAGCCTGAAGAATGATGTTGAACCTTTTCAGCAATTCTTCGTTAAGTCCGGTTATATTATATTGTTCTAAAATCGAGCAGCTGTGTTCCCATTGTTACTTGTTCAAAACCCTCGTTTTATCGACAAACAATCCGGTTATTTCCTGCAACTATCTTTGAGATCTAGTTTTCGATTTCTCGAAACAAATTTTAATTGATTGCATATTTTTTGTAAATCCGTCATTTTCAAATTGTTAATGATAGGAAATAATCAAAAATATCTCGAGGCAGCGAATTTAGGCATGAACTGAAGAAACTCTGAAGTCACACTGGGCTGTATTTTTTAGCTGATTAAATATTGAAGGAAGGCCATTCATTATTTTCGGGGTTGCACCGCATATGCTGCAGGTTTAAGCTGATATTCTGGTATAAGCACTAATTGTTTTTCCGTCCACCACCATGGTCATCTTCCAATCATAGTGAATTCTATGAGTTGAGTAATCAGTTATAAATAACTGTGGGCTCTCCACATTTTATTGCTGAAATTTCCCTCCTTGTCTGAAGCGTAGTCTCTTTTCTAAGTCAATTTTAATTGAACTACGAAACCGAGAGGATAAAGACTTTGTTTTTTGTGCCAAATTATCTTGCCTTTACAATTAAAATTATATTAGTGTCATAATATGTCCCAGAATAAAGATTTTTTTTTCATTTCATTTCATTTTCATTTCAATATCATTTTAATTGCAGAGGCACAAGGCAGATGGAATAGAGAGCTAAATTGCTTCTTGTATGTGACTGGCTCTTCTTGGTTCGCGTCTTCACCATCATCTTCAGCGTCTGATTGTAGTTGTCCATCTTCTATATAATATCACCGTTGCTCATAGTTGACATGACTGCAACAACCATCGCAGCCCCATTGGCAAAACAATGTTAAATTGGTTCAAAAAGCATTGCTCTTCAGAACATTTTCCAAATTCAAAGTCAACCTTGACTTGTATGGTGCAGAAGGCCCTATGGGCCAAGGGCATGTGCCTCGGCATTTACTTAATTTCCCTTCAGCCAATCGGATTTTTTTTCAAAACATTTTGACGGGTTCATTGACTTTGGACGCATCATAAACGAATATGAATAAAAAAAATGTGTCACTTAATTTCATACCCATTCCTGAGTTTCCTTATCTGTAATGCCCTCTAAAATTAACTGATCCGCGATGTAAGGCCACCCACATATCAGATACAGATACACCAAATACATATCTGAGAACTACCTGTTTTTTAGGAAAGAATGTTTGTTTACACAAGTGTTAATCCATCAAATCTTATTCTCATTACTATTTATAACTATCCCTTGATAACAGTAAAATTCCATTCAATGCTCTGTTGATCTGAAATTCACCTAAATTGGCCCTTTTCGCCAGTGTGCGGTAACTCAAACGGTACGGCCACTTATGGCTGGTAATCAGACGACCAGGTAGAAGGCATACAAGAAGGATCACACATCAGAAGAAAGCTCTGACTTTTGCGAAATGATTAAATAGAGAGCCTATGGAGAGCTAGAGAGAGCATCACGCTAAAGATAAGCGAAAACCTGAGACTGATGGGCAAGGTGGACCGAGGGTATTCCTCCATGGTGAATAGCAACACGGAGTTAGAAAAAGGAAAGGAGGAAAATGATGAATTTCCACGATTAGGTAATATCGGCCATAAACAGACAATTTCAATTTTTCAATAAAACAATTCGAACAATTACACAGGGTCACATTCTTACGGCAGTAATATTAGTTTACCCAAATGCTTCCTTATAGCAATAAGAAGTAAACACAACGAACCTACAACAAGCGATTCAATGACAAATTAGAAGGATACAGTTACAGAAAATACACCAATGAGGCTAATAAGAACTGTTGATTATGACCCTATCGTAGGTGTTGCTTGCATTTATTTATTAGCAATGTTTATTGAAAATATTTACTATCAATACAGGTCGGTTAGGTTGAATTGCTTATGGACACTCAACATCAAGGGACTTCAGTGTCCGTAAATTTTGTTGGTGATGACTGTAAAGTTTTATTACAGATAATCACAGAATATATATTTTAACATTAAGTACAGATTCACTAGTCATATGTCTATCATAACCTTCTCTCTCTGCCATCCATCTCCCAATGCCATCCATATCTCCTAACATCTCCCTTCTTCAAGTAAATCCAACTCTCGCCATCTCGGTCTTCTTATAGTTCTCCCATACCTTTCCACCAGGTCGTTCTCTTCGTCCTGCCCACTTTCATCTACCTTTTCCATACAGTCCTCTTCATCCCCACTTTCATCCTCCTCTCCATCCCTTGAGGCTTCTCCAGGGTCAGGTTTAATCATCCGCCTGTTTCTTTCTATCAAACCTGGACTCCCTTCCACCTTCAAGCTATAAGAGTGTGGGCGATTCATTTTCTGTTCCACTCGTGCTGGTACCCATTCAGAACCAGGTGTTTTCTGAAACCTATCAGTCTGACCGGTTTCTAGCTCTGTCAGCGGTTTCGCACCTTTATCATAATAAGTTTTACTCATCCTTTGTCGATCCTCTAAGACCTTCTTAATAGCTTCTGTGTCAACTGCAACCGGGCGTAAAAAATCCCTGGTGACCGGCAAAACTCCCTTAAGACGTCTGCCCATGAGCATTTCAGCAGGGGATGGCATATCTGAAAAGGGAGTATTATTTAGTTCCAGTAAACATAAAAACGGGTCAGTTCGGGCTTCCGATGACTTCTTCAAAAGTCTTTTGACTGTCTGGACATAACGCTCAGCCAAACCATTGGCCTGTGGGTGCTTCGGGCTAATCAAAGTGCGTTTAAAGTCCCACTGCTTTGCAAAGTTTAAAAATGCAAAACTAGCAAACTGAGTTCCTTGATCTGCAATCACCTCACATGGTATCCCATGTGTCGAGAAAACACCCTTAACCGCATTTATGACTCCCTGCGCACCAAAACCATTTAATTTTACCACTTCACAAAATTTCGAAAAATAATCTACCACAATCAAATATACAAGTCCATGAAGTTCCATAATATCCATAGCTACTTTCCTCCAGGGTCCTTCCACCACTTCCTGTAGTATCATTGGCTGCTTACTTAGGGACTTGGAATATTTTAAACACAACTCACATTTCTTCACTTGGTTCATAATGTCATTTTTTATACCAGGCCAATAGAGACATCCTCTCGCTTTCAAAATGCACTTTTGTGCCCCTTGATGAGTATAATGAATTTTTTGCAACATCTCCTTTCGCATGGATTTTGGGACGACTATTTGACAACCTTTGAAGAGGATACCTTCACAATGGGTCAGCTCATCTTTGACTGATTCGTATCTTGCAAGCAAAGGGTCTTTGATCTTCGGACAACCTTTCTCCATCCAGTTTATTACAGTGCGCAGTTCTTCATCACTTCTGGTCGCTTCTTGAAATAGAGCTATCTTTTCTTCAGAAACTGGCATATTTTTAATTATTGCAATGGTATAAGGATCCTCACTCTCCTTTTCCTCTCCCTGAGCTAATGGTGCTCTTGATAACGTATCTGCAACCCACATTTCCTTTCCTGGTTTATAAGATAATTCAAATTCATACTTTTGTAATTTCAATAACATGTTTTGCAACCGAGGAGGACATAAATGAATAGGCTTCTTGTGAATCATTCCCAAAGGCTTATGATCAGATTCGACCCTAAATGGCCTTCCATATGTATAGCTGTGAAAGCGCTCGCACCCAAAAACAACAGCCAACATTTCCTTTTCAATGTTTGCATACCTTTTCTCAGTTTCCGTTAAACTTCTGGAAGCATAAGCAATAGGCTGTCCTTCTTGCATCAGCACTCCTCCCAAGCCATCACGAGAAGCATCCACCGACACAGTAACAGGCAACTTAGAATCATAATACCTTAGGACTGGCTGAGATGTCAATGCCTTTTTAAGAGCTTGGAACGAAGCTTGCTGGGCATCACCAAAGTGCCATTCAATATCTTTTTGAAGCAATAGTCTCAAGGGAGCAGACAAATTAGATAAATTTTTAATGAATTTCCCAAGGTAATTCACAACACCTAAAAATCTCTCCAATTCCTTCTTAGATGTAGGGATAGACATACTATCAATAGCCGCCAGCTTTTCTTGATCCGGATGAACCCCTTTTTCTGAAAGACGATGTCCCATGTACACTACTTCCTTTACTCCAAAAACATTTTGTCCACTGAAATTTTACATTTTCCTTCACAGCTCTATCCAATACAGCCTTCAAATTATTGTCATGTTCTTCTCTTGTTCTACCCCAAATAAGAATATCATCAACAAAAATATCACAGCCAGTCAAATCTCCAAAAATGTCTTTAAATCGAGCATGAAAAATTTCCGGAGCACAGTTTATCCCAAAAGGAAGACGTAAAAATTTATACCGACCCCATGGTGTATTAAAAGTACATAAATCAGAGCTCTCTTTGTCCAATACCATTTGCCAAAACCCTGACATGGCATCCAACTTACTGAAGTATTTGGCACCTGCAAGACGACTGATCATTTCATCAATAGTAGGAAGAGGAAAATGACAGCGCCTGATGGCCCGATTTAAATCTTTTGGATCTAGGCAGAGCCTAACATCCCCATTGGTTTTGTAAGCCACAACTAAAGAATTTACCCAGCTTGTAGGATATTCAACTCTCGCAACAACACCTTGCTGTTCCAGATTTTCAAGTGATTTTTTAACCCTATCTCTCAATGGAAAGGGAATTCTTCTTGGCGGATGCACAGTCGGCACCACAGTCTTATCAAGCTCGATATGAATTAGACCTTTTAATTTACCGAGACCCTCAAACAGATCCGAATAAGCATTTTTTACATTATCTGAATCAATTGAATTTATTCTAGTTACTAAATGTAATGCAATACATGCAGCCAACCCCAACAATGGTGCCGCATAAGGGGTCTGTACTACTTCAAAATTCAATTCATAATCTTTATTTTTATATGTACAAGGTAGTTTACACTTACCAACAACAGGTAAAGGCTCACCTGAATAAGTAGTTAGCTTCTTAAAAGATGGTGTAATCAGTACACCAAGTTTATGAGCCAATCTTTCCGGTAATACATTAACTTGAGCCCCTGTATCCAATTTGAATTCTAATATGAACCCATTAATTACTAATTTAGCATTCCACTCATTTAATATCATCGAATTATCTTCATTCACTTTATTGACAAAAAAGTCCTTGTTAGCCGTGGTATCATCCTCCTGTATATTCTTCACCACCTTAGGCTTCATCCTACACTGAGCAGCAAAATGATTGAGACGATTACAATGATTGCAGGTTTTACCATAGGCAGGACACTTACCAAAGATATGTTCATATCCACAATATTGACATTTTTTAATTTTTTCACTAGCCAGATCAGACTTATTTGAATAATCCTTTGATTTGCCTTGAGAGTTCCGGCTTTTTGTATAATAAACATCAGCTGAAGAAGCTCTTGACATCTCCTCTCCCTGCTGTTTTGTAACAATTGCTAGATTACTCAGTTCTAATACCTTGTCCACTGTTAGGTCCTTCTCCCGCAACAAACGTTCCCTCAAAGCATTGTCCTTTATACCAGAAATAAAACGAGAAACAATAAGTCCATCCGATAAGTCTTTGAACTCACACCCTTTAGTAATTTCCCTTAATCTTACTATATAATCACCATAAGAATCAGATTCCAACTGAGAACAAGTAAAAAACTTATATCTAAGGTAGTTTATATTTCTTTGAGGTAAAAAATATTCATCAAGGTACTTTAAAATGTCTACCAAATTTTCCAACTTATAGGTTAAGCTATTCGAAATTTTTAGAAAAAGGAAAGGAGGAAAATGATGAATTTCCACGATTAGGTAATATCGGCCATAAACAGACAATTTCAATTTTTCAATAAAACAATTCGAACAATTACACAGGGTCACATTCTTACGGCAGTAATATTAGTTTACCCAAATGCTTCCTTATAGCAATAAGAAGTAAACACAACGAACCTACAACAAGCGATTCAATGACAAATTAGAAGGATACAGTTACAGAAAATACACCAATGAGGCTAATAAGAACTGTTGATTATGACCCTATCGTAGGTGTTGCTTGCATTTATTTATTAGCAATGTTTATTGAAAATATTTACTATCAATACAGGTCGGTTAGGTTGAATTGCTTATGGACACTCAACATCAAGGGACTTCAGTGTCCGTAAATTTTGTTGGTGATGACAACCATGAAAGAGCCATTCGCTGTAGTCACTTTCAAAATGCCAAGCCTGCATTCGTAGGCCAACTCCAGAAAATTCTTCATGAACATAACGAGTATATCAAGGACTTCAGAGCTGCTGTTGAGTCTGTTCCCAAAGATCTACAAGATTTCCAAGTAGTTATCAGTGCTGACAAAAAGCCTTCAAATGCTCACTGAGGACGTTACAATACTCCTACCGCTAACGAAGTTGCTGTCTTAATTGTTGGTGTTTGAAAAGCGAGATATTGTTCTCCACAGCAGGGACAAAAAACTGATAAGAATCAGTGAGTTCTATCAAGTGTATGATTCTCTTCAGCATCGTCTCATGTTCTACAATGGAGATGATGGGTACAGTATTAACATCCCTCAGCGTGACCTAAACACCAATACACCACTTAAGAAAGCTGTGTCTGCAGCTGGTTTTTACGCCGAAATGTTACCATTAACATTTTGGCGTAAAAACCAGGAGGTGAAGAACTTTACTTTAATTTCGTATCTCCACAACCTATTTATGCTAGATACGTACGCAAAAATAGAAACAGAAAGATTAAACTTTATTCGAAAAAATAAAAAGAGTTGAGAAGTTGAGACTATATTCACTTAACCCTTTAGTGCATGATATTTTTCTTTTTCGTTCTAATAATTTTTTTTTTTAATATGTTTGGGTCAGCTTAGTAATAGAAAAATACTTTTTTCTAATATATTTTATTGAAATTAGTGTACAATCTGCCTCAGTAAAGGGCAATAGGTACAGAGATAAATGTATTCATTCATACCGTATTTACAAAGAAAAATACTGAAAAAAATATTTTTCACCTACAAACCATTTTAATTAATAATATACATTAGGTTGCACATAACTAAAAAGTGATTTATCTCAATTATAAAAAACAAGAATTTTATCCTCATTGATATTTTACAAACTACATATCTTGGGAAAAGCCAGAGAGATTTTATTAGATAAAAAAAAGCACAATGGATGTTATAAAAAGAAATAAGAACACTTTACTGGAAGGAGGAGTCTCCACAACTGAGGTGTTGCAGATGTAAGTGAAAATTAGAGACATGTCTGGTCCAGTTAGGGCATGCAAATTCCTCTCATGCTTAGAGGGATGATGTAGCATCTCTACAAATCTGTGCTAAGTTCCAGAAAACGCAAAGAGAGTTCGCTGCCATAAGTATAAATATAATGTTGCAGATATGCTACACTATGCACTAGAGGGTTAAAGTATGCCATTAGAAAAGCTGATGATCTGGTATCAGAGCTTGGTAAGATGGCATTGCCTTGAAGCTTCACTGCAGGACTATCAAAATAATATAAAATTAACTTTTGCAAATTGTCAAATTTACTTATTTAAATTATTCTAAGAATGGAATTCTTTAGGTTTATTTAAATAATAATACCTAATTATCAACGTTAAGCTTAACTTTTACTAATTTAAGTTGTCCTTAATCCTATTGATATTAAACCGTAGCTAAGCAGGGTACTTTCAGCTAGTTAAGAATAGTTAGGAGGTGTCTTTGCAAATGCGCTTCCTGTAAATAAATATCCCATAGGGGGCAGTCCTCCAGTATGTGTTTAATTGTTAATTTTGTTATTACATGTTGTGCACTTCGGTGGACTGTCCATTGTTATAACGTAACCATGGGTAAGTCGGGTGTGGCGTATTTTAATTCTAGTTACAATTACCTCTTCCCTTCTATTTCTACGGCTAATTTTACAGCTTTCAGCTTATTTAGTTCTTCAGTGTTTTCCCAGAGCTGGACCTAGGCTAGTTTTACTCGATATTTTAGAAAGTGGTAAATGTCGGATGAGGTGTAGATACTTGTAATATCAATCGATGACAATGCTGCTTCCATGGCAGCTAGGTCTGCTGCTTCGTTACCTTTAATCCCCACATGTGATGGAATCCAAATTAGAGATATGTTCTTATTCAGATCTTTTACCATTGATGCATAAACTTGTGTTTTCCTTACAAGACGGTCTTTACTATAGATGTTTTTTAGTGCAATCAGAGCAGATAGGGAGTCCGTGTATATTACGAAGTTTTCTTCATCGCACTGCATGACTGAATAGAGTGCCGCACAAATGGCATAACATTCGGCAGTGAAGTTGAACTGAAGTTTTTTCTTTTACACATCTAATATGCTCTTTTCAGTTAAGTTTACAATCAAGGGTTAGCCCTAGAAATTAAACTTTTGTATCGCAATGTAAGTTCATGTCTCTGTAGGTTAACGCTGGAAAAGGAGTGGGCGTCCTGCGTTTTGAAAAAGTGGACATTCAGTTTTACTGTGGAGAAGTTCAGACCAGATTTCATAGACCATGCTTCCAAATTTACTAAACAATTTTGTAGTAATATTTGCATTCTATTTGAATTTTTAAATGACAGTAAAAGAGCTTCCTTGTTGTTGTTGCTTGTTGCAGGACGAGAGATCTTTTCAAGTCATCATAGAATTTTTTTATGTCGAAGTATATACCTTACATTGTTTTTTTCTCAGCAAAGCTGTTGAGGATTTCATACTCCATTGTTACCAGATGTTTTATAGTAGGGCGTCCTGTTCTGAAGCCACTTTGTACGTTCGATAGTAAATTATTTTTTTCTAGTATCCAACTGAGCCTTTTTAAAATCATCTTTTCTAGCGACTTGCATACGCAGCTTGTGAGCGAGATGGGCCGGTAACTCGAAGGAAACAAATTATTTTTTCCAGTTTTTAAAATTGATATTATAATTGATCTCCTTTATATCTCAGGACAGGGGACTTTCACTTTGCACCATACCTGGTTATAGAATGCAAGAAGCGCGTCCATTGCCGGTATCCAACATTTCATTATGTATCTCGTCTAATCCTGGTGAGGATGGTTTCAGCTCTTTTAAACAGGAATGTAATTCTGCTTTTGTAAATGGTAAGTTATAAGGGTTTTCATTTTGATCTTCAATGCTATCTTGTACATTCAGTAACCTGCATTGCACTTTATCTGCCTCTTGTATTCGTTTGATTTTCTTATCTTTAATAAAAACTGGGCAATTTTTTGAAAAAGCATCCCAATTACTAGAACAATTAACACAAGTTATCGGATTATTGCACTCAGGCCCCTGATGTTCTGTTTTTCCACAAAATTTGCATAATGCTTCTTTATTACAGTTTTTTTTTTTTTTTTTTTTTTTTTTTTTTTTTTGTATGACCAAATTTAAGACAAACGTAACACCGTAGTGGGTTTGCAATGAATTGTCTTACGGCTACATTATGAAACCCTAATTTAGTTTCAGAGAGAAAGAGGGATTGTCGAAAGTTAATAAGTAGTTGTGACCGTTTTGTTTTTCATTATTTCTAAAAATAGTTAATCTTTAGATGTCACAAACATTCAATGGCATTAGCTCCTCTTTTATTTTATCTATGTCAACATAATTCAGATCGGAGCACCAAACAATGCCTTTACTTAAATTTAATCTAGCATGGGGCTCTACTTTTATTGGAAAATTATTACACAAATGATTACACTTTAAAAGTTTTTCCGATTGTCAGAAAATACTTTGACTAAAAGTGTCCTATCTCTCAATTTTTTAATTAATTTTACCTAACCTATTATTGCTTTTAAACTTTTATGTATCAAAAAAGGTGAAACCCTGTTAAAATCTAACAAATCACCACCGCTTTCTGTTCTAGTCGCTTTATAATAAAAAACTTGATAGTTTTTTTTTTTTTTTTTTTTTTTTTTACTGAAAAAAACATGCTGTTGTAAACTTAAATCTACTTTTTTTCTTTTTTTTTTAGCTATTGCACATTTACATAGTTCGCTTTGATTCAGCGCTCTCTAACCCAAGTAGTTACCTCATTTATAACCTAAGGATTCTTATTCTTAAATTTTATTTTGCACGAAATTGTACTAATTTGACTTTTTGAGCTTAATTGCACGAATTCGGGTTTTACTGCACGAAATTGCACAATTGAACCAAATTCATCTAATTTTATTCACTTAATCATTTATTTTTTGAAAATTTTACTTACGATTATAGGCAACATTTATAACAATTATTTATATTAAATAGGTTAATTAGTTTTAAATTGAAAGTAAAAAGTCGCTTAAATCAAATGTATTTGTGACCTACTTCTTTTAAATGATCGTATTGAATTAGGCTTTGAGGATTTAGGCAAACATTGAGGATCGACGTACTTCCTGGAATTAAGACGTTTCCTCAGCAAATTTTACTTCCCACTACCCATTCCATTCCCCACTTCTGATTTAGCACAAAGGGTTAGTTGTTGACAAGATTTTAAGCTATCAACTTAGAAAATGCTAAAAACGTCCGCTAGTTTTTCCAGAGCTGATATTTGTTTGAAACTCACAAAGAAAGCTTAAAACGAATTGAAAATGAAATGGGAAGATGTTTATTTTCAAAATTCAAGTAAATCCTTGAGAAAATCTACTAAAAAACTACGGCTACATTCGTTAAAACAAATTATTGTCTCAACGGAAAGGAAATAGAAGCTAATAATCTAATGTAGAACGTTCCTTTTCTTTACTAAAGAACATTTTATTAAGTGACAGGCGGCATAATTTTATTGAGAAATATTTTGAAATTTATAATTTGTGAAAAGAGCTGTAAACAATGTATTGTTATTTTTTGGATTTTTAATTGTAACACCAAAATATATATATATATATAT
Organism: Euschistus heros; assembly: GCA_003667255.2. Lineage (NCBI taxonomy): Eukaryota > Metazoa > Arthropoda > Insecta > Hemiptera > Pentatomidae > Euschistus > Euschistus heros. Next base: position 327,837 of record RCWM02000093.1, read on the forward strand.
ATATATATATATATATATATATATATATATATATATATATATAAAATCTGTGGAGTGCTGCTATAAATCATGTTATTAAGTTTTTTTATTGTATAAATAAATAAAATATTTCAAAGAGAAAGGCGGAATGTTTTCATAAAAAGTATTTCGTGACCCTTCTAATATAAAGTGGTGGTGGTGATCAATTGAGGCACTGACATGGAAAAGGTAGTAAGTAAAAAAAACATTTTTGAGATTTTTATTGGAAAATGAAATAAAAAGTTATGCCAATGGCATAGAAAGAGCAGTGTTTCAGTGTTAGGTATGGTTTGGTTCCTATGAACGCCAAACGATGGCTTATAGTCCAAAGATACAATTTATTTTAGCAGTTCTAAATCGTCTTTCGCTCTCCCGATAAAATTGACTTATCTTTACTTACTACTTTTTCCAGGTCAACGCCTCAATCATTGTCTATAATTATAATATTTAAATGACAGCCCTATTTAATATGCTTAGTTGTTGAATTCACTATAAGCTTATTAATGTAGCTAATTCATTATGTATCAAACCAAATAATTAGATACATAATGAAAATACAATAAATTGTCTACTAACATATATCTGAATAGACAGGGCCTCCTTGCATTTTGATATGATGTTGAAGAGTTTGTAAAGAAAGATATTTGGTAATTCATCATCATCATTCTCCAACCTGACAATTAGAGAATGGGTAGACTTGTGCACATTACGGCTTGCTTTTTTGTGGAAGGTTTTCAAACCCGAAGTAGATACTTTGAGGTTATGCCCAATGCTACTCGTTCGATCAATATTTGCTGGACCACCTAAAACAAACGTTGCCATCAAACAAACGTATTTAAAATATATCAGTTACTACTTTAAAATTCGTTATGAAACTAAATACATTCAGAAATTGTTATTTTTAACCAGATCAGTGCTATTTTCCCAGTCTTTAACTTCAAAAGATGAGAGATAATTCATGTTAGACATGAAAATGTATAAGATACCGCTTTAGGATATTCCTGGTTTAACTTTTTGAAAAAGGCAATTATCAAAATTAATGGATGGAATTTAAATAATTGGGAGTTAACTCACAAACGCAATGAGTTTATGTACCAAGAAACTTTTGCTTCTAATTATACAAAATGCAAAGCTCGACATGATTCTTGCACCAAAAGTTTAATTTTTTAGTGCAAATTTAAGTAAAAATACAGTAAAAAGTACCGCTTCATAGATTTGGTTTAGGTTAATTAAATTTTAAAAGAAATGTTCAAACTTTCAAGCAAACTACCTTTATTGATTGTTTAACACAAAAAATTACGTAAAATTCTAATTCAACATTCAAAAGAACCCATTTATACGATATTTCATCCAAATAGTAACCTTCAAAATTTGCCTGAGCAATTTTTATTTTTAATTGACAAAAACTTTAATAACGGTTGTACAGTTAATTTCATATTTTTACCCGAAATATAGGGAGGTAATATGCCTGAAACTTCTTTTATCTTCCAATCTGGTTTCAAACTCAAGTTAAAAATTAAATTGTATTTCGGATTTTGCAGCTTTTTAGATAGGTCATTCTTACTCTTTTGTTAATCGAATTTTGCATTTATATACATAAAAAAAATAAGCTTAGGCTCTCTTCTTTCCAGCGATACCAATCAAGTTGAATTTGCGTGTAGTATAAAAAGTAATAGCGATTTAAAGAAAAGTTACAAATAATCGGTTTAAAATGTTCACCCTATTGAAAAGGGGGAAAAAATAATATTTTTGTATTTCAAAAAATGATATAAACGCTTTTAAATATTTTTGGGGGTGTTGGAGTAGAATCTGACCTAATTTTTTGTGTAAAATAATCTATGAAGGTATTTTACTTGAAGATATAATCATGTTTTCAGAATTTAATTAACCTAACCAGAATCTATGAAGCGGCTGCATTTTTCCTTTGAATCTGCACTAAAAAATAAAAATTTCGATGCAAAAATCATGTCGATATCTTTTTTTAAACTCGAGATCTAAAATAAATCAGTTTAATGCTGTGTTTTTTTCTCGGCTTCTAGGACCCATTAGTCGGAATGGTAAAATACTTGTATATTTTTTGACCAGGAACCTCCAACAAAATTAAGAAAGTTAGATAGAATATGGAACTTTTCTTTTATCTGGCACAATAAAATGAACAATAACACCATATTTGCTTCTTTATTCATTACATCTGATGCAATGAGATAGTTTTGAATGAAAACTATTTTTTTAAGGAAACTTCCAACTAACCAAGATCGCGTTAGGTATAGTAAACTTCAAGTCACGCTAGATCATAAATGAAACAAAACACTGGGATATGTTTTTTATATATTGCCTACAATTTTATAATAGTTGTAAACGATTATAAACCAAGCATTGCAAGTAAATAACTTTGGAAGCCTCTAAACTTACATATCAGCCCCCTAAAATGAAGAAAAACCTAATAACTACCCAGTGTGCTTCGATACGATTTTTTTTTTTCTAAGCGTGGTTTAGGAATAAATCAATAAATGAAAAACTTAATGTTTTAAATTGTTTTTTTGAAATCATTATAAGGCCTCGTTATTTAATTTTCTATTTTAACATTTTTGTTATCTAATATACTTCCTTTTATACCTCGGTTTCTATATGCCTGTTCATCTTCTTATTTTCTCCATCCATAGTACCGCCCAGCGTGGTTTCTTCCTCGGTCCAGACTTTCTAGGCCTCCGTGGTAGCGTCTTCATGGAATTCAGCTAATTAGGTTACATTTCTAGTGCCACGCAGTAGCGAATGCGTCTGTCCAAATCCGAGGCAAGTTCCTTTGAATTAGAAATAATCCTCTAAAGATGATTAGCCCTGCTGAGGCAACCCCACATCCTCTGGGTAATTGGTGTAATTCAAAAGAAAGGTTGGAAAGGCAATAAATAACCTACAGCATTTGGTACCTCTTGGTCCACGTGTCTTTATTAATTTTATTCAGACGATCCCTCCTAGGATCCCGAACCTCCCCATCCGCCACCCAGGGGACGCGCTTCCTAGCGGGCAGGCTCCGCCGAAAGCATGCCAGTATATTTTAACACCGCCCACTCTTTGACAGTACGATCTTATGTTTATAGACTTAAATAAAATAGTTATAAAAATAATAATGATGAGAGTTAACCGAAATTAGACTGAGGCGCAGTAGGTAAGGCATCCAAAATCCAAGATTCCGGGCCTCAGTTCTAGTCAAACTGAAAAACGAAAAATTATTTTCCACCGAATAGACAATCCGAGCTAAAGTTTTTCTAGTATCATAAATGGTTCTTCAGGAGAGATTAAATTATTCAGTTAAGGAAAATGAATATACCCTACCTGTGAGATCAACAAAATCCTCAGGGACTGCAAGAAATGAACAAGCTTTCTTTACGACATCCAATAGTTGGGGCAGAGAAGCAGTTCCCTGTACTTGGTCGCAGGATAGGACTGACTCCATCGTCTTCAGCAGAACTCTCCCATTAAATATCTCTCTCTTGATGGCTCGCTTTGCTCGATTCAGGATTAATCGCATGTTACTTTTGTGAAGGAGCTCATTTTGTGTTTTCTTCATACTGTGAACATAAGTCAGTAAGAAAGAGTCACTTCTACAACTGGCTACAGAGATTGTCCTGATTGATTACTTACTAATGCATAAATTTCTCTAATTTGTTTCCTATATCCAAATCGTTTAGAATTATGCCTTTACTGAACTTAACGTCTAGGCTTTTCTTTTCATTCAGTATCTCTTTCTCCAATCTCTGCAAGATGAAAATGATCCCGTTCACTTCATCGGCACTGAAGTTGCCCATTTCACTAAACAATCTAAAGGACAAGAGAATACTTGAACTATTTATTAAGTTTTTGTAAACAATATATTCCTGGCTGTCGTGAAGAAGTGGTTTAGTAAAAATTGTGCATTTTGTAATATGGCATTTTTAAAGTTTTCTAAAGTCTTGTAATTATTCTGAAAATATCATATTTAACAAAATAGAACATGTTAAGAAACTTGTTCATGAACTTGTTAAGAAACACAAATAAACCAATTTTCACAACGCAAATATTAAAAATCTTACTTGGAAGGTAAATAGTCAACTTATCCACAACAACCACCTATATATTACTTAATAACCAATGTTATTTAAAACGTTTTATTCATGCGTTGAATTATCTTTTTAGATATGTTTTTAAAATATAATTAGGATTATTGGTATTCCATTGCAAGAAGTAAATTATGACATGACACTCGATGACCTATGGCTTCATATCAAAATAGCTATCCTTTCTAGCGCAAATGAGGCATGTGGTATTAAGAAAATTAAGCCTCAGACCAAAAATACTAGATGGTGGAATGACCAAGTGGAAAAAGCGGTGAAAGAAGAGAAAAGAAAGAGGCATGGAGTCTATATAGGCGGAATAAATCCCAAGCTTGTTGGGAAGAATATGTTAGATTGAGAAACAGGGCCAAGCAAATAGTCAGAGAAGCCAAAGCTAGATCCTGGGAGGAATTTGGAAAAGAGATCCAAGGGAACTTCGAAGAGAACCAAAGAAAATTCTGGAGTACCATAAGTGGACTGAGAGGAAGGAAAGGAAAACAGGTACGGAGTGTCCAGGATAACAATGGAAATTTAGTGACAAATGAAAAGGAAGTTCTTAAAGTATGGCAAAAGCACTACCAGACCACCTTTTCCCTTCAGGAATATAGACAACATCCACGACATGATTGCCGCAGAAGACCTAGGATCCGAGAGAACCAGGCGGACAGTGATGAGAATGTTGAAGACGTGATAGAGGAGGACGAGGTTGTCATGGCCATTGAGAAAATGAAATTAGGCAAAGCAGCAGGCAGAGATGGCATAGTACCCGAATTTGTGAAATATGGAGGAGAAGAAATGGTCAAGTGCCTTCAAAACCTCTTTCAAAGGATCTGGTCGCAAAAGAAAATTCCCCAGGACTGGGAAAATAACATAATAATACCAATTTTTAAGAAAGGCAGCCAGACAAAGTGTGAGAACTATAGGCCAATATGCCTTTCCTCTGTAGTATACAAACTATATACAAGAATATTGGAACAGAGGCTTAGGAGGTTGGTGGAGCATGACCTGGAGGAGGAGCAGGCAGGATTCCGACCTGGGAGGCAAACCCAGGATCATATTTTCTCATTAAGAATGGCTGTTGAGAAGGCATGGGACAGAGGAAGAAGGTTTTTTTTGGCATTCCTGGACCTGAGGGCTGCCTTCGACTCCGTCCCTCGTCAAAAGATTTGGAATGCTCTACAGGAAAAACGGGTGCCATCTGATCTCATAAGTGCAATCAAATCAGTGTAACAGGATCCCAAAGGAATAGTACGGCTTAACGGATCTGAATCGGACCCATTTAGGTTTTATAAGGGAGTAAAACAGGGCGATAGCCTAAGCCCACTACTGTTCATCGTCTGCATGGATGAAGTATGGAAGGTCTGCAAGCGAAGGACTCCCAGGACAACAATGGGATACTGGAACTTGATTCCAGTACAGGCACAGGCTCTCCTTTATGCGGACGATGTGGTCCTGATTGCCGACACCCGAGAAAAGCTACAGGCCGCTGTCGATGAATGGTCTGAGGAACTCCTGAGGAAGGGAATGGAAATAAACCCTACAAAAAGCAAGGTGATGCTTGTGGGACGAGAAGATGAAGACCAGACCATCCTCTCATTACATGCAATGGTGTCCCACTGGAAAAGGTGGATACCTACCAGTACTTGGGCACAATTTTCAGCAGGGATGGAAGGATCGACCAGGAGGTGCTGAATAGAGTAAGGAAAGCCAATGGTGTGTTCTACTCCATCTGCACAACGATAATAGGGAAGCAGGAGATAAAGAAGGAAACCAAGATAGTCCTGTTTAAAACAATATTTTTACCTGTCCTCATGTATGGTGCAGAGAGCTGGACGGTCCTAGACAAACATGTCAGTAAGATAACGGCGGTAGAAATGCGATACCTCAGGAGAGTTCTGGGGAAAACAAGAAGGGACCGCTGGAGGAATGAGAGGGTAAGAGAAGAGCTGAAGGTTAGGCCTGTAAAACAAGTTCTTGAGGAGCGCCAACTGAAGTGGTTTGGCCATGTTTGCCGGATGGGTGATGACCGAAAGGCGAAATGGTGCATGGAAGCGAGACCAGAGGGAAGGCGACCTAGAGGCAGGCCCAGGCTGATGTACCTGGACTGCATGGAGAGACTCGGGCGAGCCAGAGGTAGCACCATGGTCGACATGAAAAGGATGGCCAGTGACAGGGATCGGTGGACCAGGTGGGCCGAGGCTGTTCCTCCACGCTGACGGCACTGAGGAGGTAGCAAAAGAAGAAGGTATTCCATTACTAAAAATTCTTTAATTTCAGTAATATTAAAGGAGGCTTAATTATCCTATATCAATTATGCTTAATATAAAACACTTTAAAAAGTCCAGCATTTTACTCCTTTGTTAATTTATTACATTTAACATATTTCGGGAAAACCCTTTTCCTATCTTCAGGTAAGATCCTTAAAATAATACGGTTTTACAGGCACTAATAATATAGACACATAATACAAATTATGTGCGTTTTCACATTGTCATACAATTTAAAACAATTTTTTTTTTTTTTTATAACATACTTCTATTCTAAATATAGTCACATTTATAAATGTTTCGTTTAAATCTGTTTTGTCTTATGAATTCAAAGGTTTATAATCTGTTTACTATGATTAGTTTACTTAATTGGACAATTTTAAGTTGTTTTTTTTATTAAACAAATTAATCCTTATCAAGTATTAACGAATACAGCTGTAGAAACCATGGAGTCAAATCCTATATTTCAACCTGCACGACCTCCTCCTATCTTCGTAAGAAAGGTATAAAACTTCTCACTTCTGTGCAGTCAACAAAATAATACAATCAGCTCCGGGAAATATTCCTGTGTACATAGAACCTAAGACAAAGAAATCCTGCCGGATTCTCCTGATTCTTACCGCCGTATAGTTAAATACTTATCGGAAACTAAAGCTGATTTTCACAAATATCAGCTTAGGGAAGAAAGATCACTGAGATTAGTTATTAAGAACCTTCACCCAACACCAACGTAGATTATTAAAGAAGAATTAATAGCCATGGGATATAAGGTTCGGCAGGTAACCAATGTTCTTAAAGATAACAGGACACATCCCAGGGCTAGCGGCATACTCCATTACCTTTATTCCTTTTGGCCCTAGAACCAACCCGTGGAGTTATGCTAGAGTCAAAATACAAAAAATATATCCCAAACGTGATATTGTCCAATGTCACAACTGCCAGGCGTAAGGCCGTACAAAAACTTATTGCCACCACATACCAAGATGCGTAAAATATGGGCACATGCATAAATCAAACGCTTGCACGAAATCTCGAGAAGTCCCAGCAGTCTTTGCTCTCTGCCAACAAGGACGGGTGTCTTTGGCTGGGTAGCCAACTACAAAGATTGTCAAACATTTAAAAACCTCCGGAACAGGTTCCAACCAAATCGACAACAGGCCGAAGAAACCTCGTAGAATAGAGGAAGACAGCCTTCGAAAATTGCCACCTCGTCTGTATCGTTTGCTGAAATACTGGGTGAAAAAAGATGCCAGAATGAAAATGGGGCCATGCCGTTTCCTTTTCAACAGCCTCAATTTAATTACCCCTAACCTCAACAACACAGTGCCAACAGACCACTCAACATTTTTCAGTACCATTAACCCAACCTAATTCACCATTCACCCTTCAACAGATTCCCCATATTCCCTCTCTCCCAAACACCTTTAGCTCTCATATCCTTCTTTAACACCTTCCTATTAGAATTGAAAACTCTCATCAATCCACTCATATCACTCCTTACAAATGTTATCGCTCTTCTAACCCCTCCCTCAAAACCCTTATCCATTCTCCTTTGGAATGCAAATGGTATTCGAAACCACACTAACGAGCTAACATCCTTACTGTAAGACAAAATAGTTGACGTAGCATTAATCACAGAAACCCGACTGACCAGTAAACAACGTTTCTATATCTCAGAATACCAAACTTACCGAACAGATCACCCTGACGGTAGAGCCCATGCCGGAACTGCTATCATCATTCACCATTCTCTCTTTCACCACGTATTCCCTTTGCCCGTAAATGAATTCCTACAATCCACAGCAGTTGTTATCAAAACCTTCTCCCTTACGATTGCAGTGGCCTACAGCCCTTCAAATAAACCCATTTCCACATCCCAGTTCAACTCATTTTTTAATTCCTTAGGTCGCCCTTTCTCTTAGGTGCTGACTTCAATGCTAAGCACCAGCAATGGGGTTCAAAAACCACCAACTCCCGTGAGCGAGCTTTCCAGACTTCACTTAGTTACCGGGTCCTATTTTATTTCCCCGGCACTCCTACCTATTTGCCCACGGATCCTAACCGAAACCCCGACCTCTTCTTTCATTCTGGCTTAGGACCTCTCCATTACTCCATAGAACGCCTAGATGAGCTTTCCTATAATCACAGTCCTTTAATTTTAACCCTCTCTGTGACTCTAATTCCGAAACCTCCTCTCCATCATTTATAAGAGGACCTGTAGACTGGAACCTCTTCCGCCAAATTATATCCGACTCTATAGACTTCTCCTTTAATTAGATACTCCATAGAGTATCCCTAAAACCTCCCCAAGACCTAGACAATGCACCAATTCCTTCACAAATATAATCCAACAAGCAGCCTGGGCTTCACCTCGTTCCCCTCCCAAAGGTCGAAAGAAAAATCCTTTATCTCAAGATCTACTGAACCTTATCCAATCCAAACGCCATGCCAGAGCCATTTGGTAAAGAACCAGACATCTAGATGATCGGAAATCCCATAATAACCTTACCAAACTCCTTTAAAAAAAACATGGCTACCCTCAGATCCGAATCCTACAATTCCTATTTTTCTTCAATCTTTGTCTCAGACAACTCCCTCTGGACTGCCACAAAAAAAATCCTAAAATATCAACCCACCTCCCATCCCCTCCGACGTGAAAATGGTTCATGGGCAGCTTCTGACGAGAACAGTTCCGAAGAATTTACCTAGCACCTTTCCAGCATATTTGTCCCCCATCCTTAATCTAACGCCACCCACGCAACAACGGTTAATGAATTTCTTGATCACCGATTCATCTCCCATTACCTCCTAAAGCAATTAATCTCTCTGAGATCAAATTCCATTTAACAAAATTAAAACCCCGTAAATTCCTTGGACATGATCTTCTTAGCTCACAGATCCTTAGGCAACTTTCTCATAAAGCAGTCACATTCCTTACCTACCTATACAATCGCATCTTCCGATCAACCTATTTCTATTTGCTATCGAAGCACTCCATTATTATCCTTTTCCTAAAACCGGGCAAACCTCCCAACAACATCTTGTAGACCAATTAGCCTTCTCCCAATCCTTTCAAACATTTTTGAAAATTCGATTCCGCACTAGCTATTCCACAGTCCAACAAGGCCTCAGAGTTGTTGACTACATATCCTCAGCACTTGAAAGTAAACAATATTGCTTCTGCGCATTTCTGGACATAGCGCAAGCTTTTGACCAGGTATGCTTTTCAAACTCAAAACCGATTTACCTCAATCACTATTCCTAGTTCTTCGGTCCTACCTCTGTAACCGTTCCTTTCGAGTTCGCTGCAGACTGGAATACTCAGACTGCTACTAATAGAGGCTGGTGTTCCACAAGGTAGCGTTCTCGATCGAGTTCCATATATCCTTTATGCTGCCTATATACCTACCGCTCCTGATACTTTCCTAGCAACTTTTGCTGATGACACTGCTATCCTTTTATCCCATCCAGATCTCCTAATAGCATCCTATAATCTCCAAACCCAGTTATACCTAATTGAAGACTAGTACTGATTGGCGGAACAAAGTAAATGCATTTAAAAAAACCAACGCAACCTTTACCCTCCACTGTAAATCCAGTCCTATATATTTCAATAGTATACCACTACCTTAAACTGATACAGTTCGATATCTTGGTTTCTACCTAGACAAAAGACTTACATGGAACCCTCATACTCGACTTAAAAGGCAAGAACTTAACAGAAGCTTCAGCCAATTGTATAGACTACTAAATAGGACATTTCATCTTTCCTTCAAAAACAAATTTCTCATATTAGTCAAAACATTCGAGGGAAGGGGTCGTTAGCGTTGAAATACTCTCCAGCCTCCCGTAGAATGCGTTAACAAAGGCGGAATATCCTTCCGCCATCTTAAAACAGTTAAATATACTAATATTTAAAAAGAGTGTCCTTATAAGGATCATCAAATATTTCAAAACAGTATCCTCAAGGACAACAATGCCGAAAGTTATCATTCGGATAACTTAGAAACCGTTAAAAACATATTATCCTTAAGGACGAAAAACTAATAAAATTCCGCCATCTTAAAACAGCATCCTTAAGGACGAAAACTAATTCCAATTGTGGAACGAGAGAGTGGCCAAAGATGTTCTTCGGCCTCGAAAAAATCGTCAGATCCTGGCAGATCTGTAAAACAGTGTCCTGTTTTGACACTGTTTTACAGATCTGCCAGGATCTGACGATTTTTTTTTATAAGTGAAAATATTAAAGTTAATATTATTGCCGGAGTGGTGATTGTGTGTGACAGGTATACTGTAGTTCCAAGTTACAGGAACGCGTGATTAAGTGCTATAAGGACACTGTTTTACAGATCTGCCAAGAGCTGACGATTTTTTGAGGCCGAAGGACATTGACCACTCTCCTTCCATAATCAGAATTAGTTTTCGTTCTGAAGGATGCTGTTTTAAGATGGCAGAATTTTATTAGTTTTTCGTCCTTAAGGATAATATGTTGAAATACTTCAATATGTACCTTGGACTCAAACTGTTACCTACCTTGGTCTGGAACTAGATGAACGATTTACATTCACTCCTCATATAAATAACAAATGCAACAAAGCCAACAAACTTATAAGTGCTATGGCTCTATATTTCAGAAGAAAATTTCTACTGTCGATCAAAATCAAAATCATTCTATATAAATCAGTCATAAGACCATTACTGACGTACGCCAAATTATACCCATTTTAGCTAAGCTCAGCTGACTTTTTTTTTTTTTTTTTTTTTTTTTTTCTTTATTGAGAAAGTATTACAATCTGCCTCAATGTGGGCAATAGGTAATATGGATGACTAAATGGATCCATTCACACACTATTTACAATAAAAAATAAATGCAAAGAATAGATAAAAAAATAAAATAAAATAATAATAAGAAAATAAACAAAGTATCTTAAACTATACATTACATAAAGCTAAGAAAATAAAAAAAATAAATAATCTATAAAATAAGTAACAAGACATAAAAAAAAAAAAATAATAATAAAATAAATAATAAAAAAAAAAAATAAAAAATAAAAAAATTTAAATTAAATTAAATCTTAAAATACATTCATACTTTATTTACACTATATTCAAATCTGAGGGATCCCCCAACCAGACTTGTCCCTCCACTTTTGGAGGGACAAGCCAGGCCCCAAGAGATCCCAGCGCTTCTCTCTCAGCTGCGTCACTAGTATAATATAACACCAGTGGAGGCTGTGTGAGAGCGCTAAACTACAGTCACTCAGAGCATGAGCGGAGAAGCTGGCCATTGCCAGGACTCCATGACGAAATTTATAATAGGTCACGAGGCCACTGCCTTTTTAACCTGCGAGGAGGATTATAGGGGTGAGTGGAGCTGGATAGGGATTGTGCTAGTGGATTAGGATGATGAGAAAGTTTTTGATGAAATTTTGAAAATTTGACAGGTATGGATTCTAGGACAAAAGGTATATTAAGATCGTTATGTAAGGTTTTGTTGGAGACATAATATGGGGCATTGGTTATGGTTCTTAGGAATTTGGATTGGAAGGATTGGATACGTTTGATGTTCGAGTGTTTTGCTGCCCCCCAAATTTCTAGTCCGTAGGTCCAGATAGGCTTTAGGATAGTCTTGTAAATCAGAAGCTTGTTGTCTATTGAAAGTTTTGAAGTTTTGCATAGTATGGGGTATAGTTGGCTGAATCTTCTGTTAAGTTCTTGTCTTTTAAGTCTAGTATGTGGGTTCCAAGTGAGTCTATTGTCTAAGATGAAACCAAGATATCGCACTGTATCAGATCTGGGTAATGGGATCTTATTGAATAGGACAGTTGGGCAGGAACTACGGCGTAGAGTAAAAGTCATGTGGCTGCATTTCGATTCATTGACTTTTATTCTCCATCTGTTGCACCATAGTTCTATCATTGAGAGGTGATTTTGTAGGTTGGAAGAGGCTGTTTTAGGATCAGGATGTGATGAAAGTATAGCTGTATCATCAGCGAAAGTTGCAAGGAACGTGTCGGGAGAGGTAGGAATGTCAGCAGTGAAGAGGATGTAGAGGACAGGACCCAAGACGCTGCCTTGAGGAACTCCAGCTTGGATAGGATAGCAGTCGGAAAAATCGGAGCCGCATCGAACTCGGAAGGAGCGATTTGTAAGGTAGGAATGAAGGACGAGGTAGAGGGTTTGTGGTAGTATGCTCTTAAGTTTAAAAAGCAATCCGGTGTGCCAAACCCGGTCAAAAGCCTGAGCAATGTCCAGAAAGGCACCCGAGCAATATTGCTTCCTTTCCTTACAAGACGGAGTCCTTGTTGGACTGTAGAATGCATTGGTCGGAATCCAAATTGGTGGGAGGGGAAACTTTGTGTGTCAAGTTTGGATAGGATACGTTTAAGGAGGATTTTTTCGAATATTTTAGATAGAATAGGAAGTAGGCTAATTGGTCTATATGATGAAGTGCTGTTAGGAGGTTTGCCTGGTTTTAGGAAAGTTATTATGACGGAGTGTTTCCACAGAACAGGAAAGTGGGTTGTGCGTAGGATGCAGTTGTAAATATAGGTAAGGAACATTATTGCTTTATGTGGAAGTTGGCGGAGGATTTGTGGAGTAAGGAGGTCATAGCCAGGGGATTTTCTTTTGTTTAGTTTTCGAAGTAGGAATTTGACCTCAGAGGGGGTAACAGCTCTAGGAGGTAAGGAAAGTGGAATGGGAGAAGATAGGAAATCTTCAACTGTACTGGATTGATTAGGATAAAGTCCAGGGTTTGGAGTAAATGTTTGGGAAAGGTGATTGGCTTGTTCCTCTGCTTTTTCCATGTCAGATGCGGCCCATGAGCCATCACCTCGTCGGAGGGGATGGGAGATGGGCTTGGATTTTAGGATCTTTTTTGTTATGTTCCAGAGGGAATTATCATGAGCGGAAAGGGACGAGAGGTGTGTATTGAATGACCGGGATCTAAAGGAAGCCAATTCGCGCTTGACTAATTTCGTGTAGTAGTTATACGTGCAACGATCAGATGGATGTCTTGTGCGTTGCCATACTGCTCTATAATAGCGCTTGGCATGGATGAGGTCTAAAAGGTCTTGTGGTAATGGGTTTGTTTTAGGGTTTTTGGGGATATTATTCGGTGAAGATGCTGCCCAAGCGGATTGCTGGATTGAGGTAGTGAAGGAGTGAACAGCATCATCTAGGTTTTCACGGGTTTTCAAGGAAACTCTGAGGTCTATTTGATCGGTCAGGATTTGTTGGAAGAGCTTCCAGTTGACTGGACCTCTGATAAATGAGGAAAAGGGTGATTTAGGAACTGGTGATATGGATAGGTTTAATATTAATGGGCTATGGTCTGATGATAGGTCGTCTAGGCGAGTTATGGAATGATTAAGAGGTCCTAGGCCTTTGAGGATAAAAAAGTCTAGGAGATCGGGATTACGATTAGGATCGGTAGGCCAATATGTGGGAGAGTCGGGGAGAGAGGATTTTGCAAGGACTAGAATTTAGTGCAGACAACAATGTTCGCCCACGGGAGTTGGTTGTTCTGGCTCCCCATTGCTGGTGTTTGGCATTTAGGTCTGCTCCTAAAATAAAGTGTTGTCCTAGGGAATTTAAAAAGGAAGTGTAGTGGGATTCGGAAATGGATTTATTAGGAGGGGAATACGCTGACACAATAGTTATAGGAAAGAAAGGAGTTTGAATTTTTACAGCAGTGGATTGAAGGAAATCATGGACTGGTAATGGGAATAGGTAGTGGGCGAGGGATTGGTGTATGATGACAGCGGATCCAGCATGGGCTGTTCCATCTGGGTGGTCAGTTCGATATGTTTCGTACTGAGGTATGTTAAATAGACGTTTGTTGGTTAGTCTTGTTTCAGTAATAAGGGCTACGTCGATTTGTCTGTCCTGTAATAAGGTAGTTAGTTCGTTAGTGTGATTTCGAACACCATTTGCATTCCATAGAAGGATCGTAAGGGACTTAAATGGGGACATTTAAGGATTTCTAGGTGGTGGGATTACAAAATGTGATAATGCAGTTGAAAGTAGGGTTATGAGAGGGGTAACTATTGATTTAAACTCTGAGAGGAAAGACGACAGTATATTGGTGAGGTCAGAGGAATTCGGAGGAGGAGGGATGTAAGGAATCTGATGAGGATTAGGGTTATAAGGATTAAGCTTTGGATGAATGGCGGAAGGATGAGGAATTTGGGGTTCTTGTGATGCAGGTTCAGGCTGCTGCTGGGCCTTGAGATGTGAGGCTGGTTCTGAGCCTCTTAACATTTCAGAGAAGGTTACTGCTCCATTGACTGTTTTGGATGGTTGTCTTGTTGGTCTGGATGGCTCTTCTCTCCTAGGGGTTGTTTGCATTCTTGATTTCAAGGTTTTGTAGGTTTGACATCCCTTGTAATTTGCTGGGTGCCCTTGGTGGCAAAGTGCACAAACTGCAGGAGTTTGTCGGGATTTGCTGCATTCTTCTGATTAATGTTGCTCGCCACACTTAACACAACGTGGTAAATGATGGCAATAGCGTCTTGTGTGGCCATATGCCTGGCAGTTATGGCATTGAACTATTTCCCGCTTTGGGTATGGTTTTTCGACTGATATACTGGTGTAGTACAGTCTGTTTACATTGTAGATTTCTTCTACCCCCGGTGTTCGCTCGAGGTCGACAAAAAATAGAGGTAAGGCTATTTTGCTGATTGTACCTGATTGATCTTTATTGTCTCTTTGGACATTTATAACCTGCTTGACCTTAAATCCCATAGCAGTCAGTTCTTCTTCGATGACATTGCCAGGTGTTGATGCATGTAAATGACGAATTACTACTCGAAGTGATCTCTCCTGTTGTAACTGGTATGTGTGAAAATCTGCCTTGGTATCAGAGAGATACTTCACCATTTTCCTGTAAATTTCTGGCGTGTCTGGGATAATCTTAGTATCATTTGTCCGACTATGGAGTGTAAATTTACCGGAGCCTACTATTTTATTTAATTGTTCACATAGGAGCTGAATGTTTTTTATATTTCTCACAAAGATGGGCGGGGGTTTAATTACTTTTGGGGTGCTATTAGTTTCTGTTGTTTCTGTCCTGTTAGATAATACTTGATATGGGTTTGGTGTGAAGAATGGTGACTCGTCGGTATATACTTGGGTTGAAGGACCTGGAAGAGATTCCATATCTATTGAGTTCTCTGGAGTGACGGGAGGAGTGATTCTATTGGAGCGTTTTGGCTTTTGTTTTGCAGGGGAGTTCCTTGGTGTATTTCCTAAGCTTCTTGATCTCTTAGTATTAGTTTTTTTGCTGGACATTACCATGTGGAAATATCGCATGCTAATGTAACGATCATATAAATATTGTGAAGAGAAAAAGTAAAAAAAAAATAGACAAAAAATATATATATAAATATATAAGGTTTACGTATTGGAATACGTAATAATTTGAGGAAAGCGCCAGTAGCACCTCCCTCAGCAATGACTGGCAGAGTACTGGCTCAGCCTGGTGGGGGGTACTGCTAGTGATAAGATGGCCACAGTACACGCCAGTCTCATGCAATTCGTAAACACAGTGGTCTGTTTTATAGTTTATAAACAAGGTATTTACTCACGTTAGTAAGCTGTAATAATCAAAGTTTCTAATAATTTGCTCACAATGTTTTTTTACATGATGTTTTAATCTAGAACACTAGTTAAAAGAACACTTTTCACAGACAGATCTAACGTGCAACCTCACAATTCGGGCGCGTGCGCAGAACTGCTCAGCTGACTATGTAGTTTAAATTGTTTTATTACCAAAACATGTAACAATATTTAATATGTGCAATTGTAAACTGTTCAATCATTTGAATAAAACTTTTTATTATTATTATTATATTATGTATTGAATTTTTAATAAATTTCTGTTTTGTATGATTTATTTGCCGATTTACATTATTTCATTCCCATACAATTAAACAATACTAGTAAATACTGAAGATTGTGGAAAATCTGTAAACGTTCATTCCTTTTATGAGTAAATGTAATGCTTTAAATGAGAAACAGATAGAGAAAACACGATATGAGTTAAGATAAAATCGTCCTGATCAGGAATGTACATCCTTATAAGTCTGTTTCGTAAGCTAACATGCTTATAGTTTTTATTAAATAAATCCAATTGTAATAAAAAGTTAGAATAAGCAAGAATAAATGGGTGTCAGTAACTATGGTGTCAATCACTGATCCTTAGGGTGTCAATAACTGTAATTTGAACGAAGTATTCTTAATTATCTTAATCTTTGGCATGAAGGCGATATGATGGGGACCTAAATACTCGTATAAGCAACTTAGATACCGGAAACGACATTTTTGTAGGATCTAACCTTTATTTGAAGAAAAAAACAAGATAGAGTAATTAATACCCGAAGTAAAAATATATTAGAATTTATAAAGGTAAACGACTTGTATATAATTAATGGTAGAACTATATCTGATATAGAAGGTAATCTCACGTATTTAAGCTCTTCAGGATCAAGTGTTATTGACCTAATCCTTACTAACTCATTGATTATTCATTGTATACTTGACATGTTTATTTCAGATCAACTACTTTTATCCAATCATCTCCCGTGCGTCCTAATAACTGATTATATTCAGCACAATTCTAATCAAATAAAAAGAGTCAAACTAAGTAAACAGATTATTAGATGGAATCCCCTAACCTTTGAACTTTTTAAAACAGAACTTACCAATTTAACACTTCCTAAGGAAAATACTATTGATGAAATATATTTACACTTAGAAAAGAAAATGAAAAATGCAATTAATTATGCCGGAATAATAGAGTCCTTAAACCCCCATAATAATGCTAATAGTGGTGGTAATAATAATAAACAACCATGGTATAGTAACCAGTGCTTTGAAGCAATAAAACAATTGAACAAATCATATGAAAAATTCCAGAAAAGACAAACAAATATAACCCGGGAGGAATATCTTGCTGAAAGAAGAAAATACAGGCAAATTAAAAAAAAAAAAACTGTAAGGAGACATATTTTAATATGCTCTTTAACGATATAAGAAATGCAAAAAACTCAAAAGATTTTTGGGACATAATAAACAAATACAGGAAGGGGAAAGTATACATAAAAAATCCGTTAACAGTAGAAGATTGGAATAACTACTTGCAAGAACTATACTTACCCACGGATTCATCTGACGGATTTAATACAATCGATGTCCACATTTTGATTCACCTATTTCTCTACATGAGCTGAAAAGAAGCTTCAAGTCATGTAAACCTAATAAAACGCCAGACAGAAAATATTCAGAACGAGTTTTGGATCAATATTCCAGAACAAGGGATAAATTATATTTTAAAAATGTTAAATAAAATTTTAGTCACACATTTCTTGGGGGGAAATTCTGACGTATTTGATTCCGAAGATCAAACACCCAGCTATTCCAGACGACTTTCGTCCCATTTTAATGCTCAAAACCATCACAAAAATATTTACTAACATATTAAACAATAGAATTGGTGATTGGATAGAATTTTGAAACCCATTAGTAGCAACCCAAAATGGTTTTCGAAAAGGAAGAGGTTGTGTAGACAGTATTTTCTCACTCTTAGCTTTGATTCAAATCCACATTCAAAAACCTAAACGAAAATTATATGTAATCACTGCAGACTTCAAAAAAGCCTTTGATTCTATTAATCAAGAAATACTTTAGGATAAACTTTATAAATTTGGGTTTGGCCGGAAAATAATAAGAATAATAGGAGACTTATATAAAAAATCCAATATGAGATACAAAATAAATGAAAATACTACGGACAGCTTCCCAATTATCAAAGGAGTTTTACTAGGAGACCCGATATCACCAGCCTGCTTTGCTATCTCTATATATGACCTAGAAAACTACTTAACATCACAGAACTGTAATCCAGTATCAATAGACGGTAAAAATAATATCAACTCAATCTTATTTGCTGACGACCTAATTTTGTTTTCAGATATCAAACGGGAAACCGAAAAGAAATTAGACGCATTACAGAAATATTGTTTCCATAACAAATTATCAGTAAACCATAAAAAAAAAAAAAAATTATTATTTTAAGTAAAGGAGGAAAAAAATCAAACAAAGATGTGTTTTTCTACAATAATGAAATGATAGAAGTAGTAAACTGTCATAAATATCTAGGAGTCATTATTTCCAGATCAGGATTATTCCATCTTCAAGCTAAATCTGTCACTACCAGAGCTAAAGCAGCAAATAATAACACAAGGGCTATATTTTCATGTCTAAAGAGTTCTCCCTGGGAGGCAAAGATCAGGTTGTTTCAAAGCCTAGTGGAATCACAAATATTGTAAACCTGTGAGTTATGGGCATTAAGGTATTTAGATGTAGCAGAAAAAGTACAATCGAACTTCTTAAAATGTTTATTGCATTTACCTTACAATACTCCAGGCCATTACGTAAGACTCGAAACAGGTCAAGTGAAAATAAGCTTAAAAATATTTAAATGTCTTATAAAATGGTGGATTAGTATTCTAAACATGCCAGCTAATAGAATCCCCCGTATCCTATATAATAAATTTTATGAACTTGATATTGCACATCCTCAAGAAATAAAATATAACTGGATTGGCCAACTAAAAAATTTACTACTGATATCAAACAATACTTATTTATGGGAAAATCAGGATCCTGTCCTAAAAAAGAAGAATTTCGGAAAAGATGTTGGAGAATATAAAAACATGTTAATAGCTCAGGATTTAGAAAGGGTAAACAATTCTACCTTTAATCCCTACTATAAGGAAATAAAATCGACACACATTACTGGTGCCAAATACCTCTTTTTAAATGCCCCATTTTACAAAATAAGAATAGTGTCACAACTCAGGCTTGCCTCAGATAAAATAATACAGATTTATTATAAAAATAATATGTACAAAATAGACTCCGAAACCATATGCAACTTATGTAATCGAAATGGAAAAGAAAGCTTAAATCATTGTCTATTCAACTGCCCCCAATACCTAATAATCAGGCGCCTTTTTTTAATTAATAATAAAATAAAAAAACGTCCCCCATAATATAGCCACGACTTTAACAATTGAAGATGAGCAAAAATATAACGTATTATATAATTTCATTACAAATGTTATTAAGCTTAGAACAATCCTTTTGAACGAATAATGACATAACACCCAAGAGAGTTAGTAACAAAAACAAGATGTGATTTTTTGTTTTCATTTTAGCTTCGATTTGTTGGTCTAATTTAAATTGTTTACTTGTACATAATAAAACCACAAAATTAAGTAAGAAACTATGTTATATTAAAAAATATTGTTAATTAAGAAATTTTGTTTTATATGTCTAAAATCAAATGGATCTATATTTTATTTTCTAATACATGTAAATATGTAACTATACATGTGTATTTGGTGTATAAATGTAATTATATTGGCCAAGCTCTATTGTAACAAGCGTAACGCTTATTCAATAAATAATTTCATTCATTCTTAATTTATTGAAAAATACCTCCACGGATACTTTTGATAAAAACTTTTGTACGCAACACAAAGTAAGATAATTAAATAGTAGTTTCAACAAATGTTGATTCAACTATTTTTACTATTTTTTCTTTAACTTAAACTGTATGATATTGCCTTAACGGTGTAAATAACCGGTTTACCCTACTGTTATTTATTTTTTTTTATAAATGTATTTTTTTTAATTTATACATTTCTGTTATATATTGAAGATTTTATATTATTTATGCATATTATAGTTCTTTTCAGCTCTCTCTTTTCGTCCTTCTTTAAAATATTATTTTATATATCGTATATTCAGAGATTATTTTAATTTTTTTACTGTACATAATGTGTGAATGTAATCATAAAGCCATCTATATTACTTATTGCTCTCATTTGTGTCATATTGTAATAATTACTTTATAAAAATTTTATTAAAAAAAAAGAAAGAAATTAAATAAATTATTATTGTTCAAATTTCTTGTTACCAATATTTAAATTTTTATTTTTAGTTATTTTTAATCAGGTCTTGTTAACATAAAACACTAAAATAAACTTCAAAGTTGCATTCATCCCTATTTTTAAAAGAATATTGGACAGTGAGCTAAATATTTACATACAGGATGGGTACCTCTTAGTGTAAAATAAAAAAATGGGTGAAACTAGATCAAAAATGTAACAAAATGCCGCAGACCTTACCTTTCTAATCCATTTCGTTGCAGATGTACGATAAATCAAAGACTTTTTTGAGGAAACCACGTTTTTTCCATAAAAGCTGTAATATCTCCACTTTGTTTAAATATTTTTCAAATTTTGACCACATTTTCGGATTTAGCATTAAATTTTCTATAATAACTGAGTACCTCTAACCTTGAATTTTACAAACTTGGTATCTAAAGAACAGCTTGATCTTCACCTTATTTGGGGAAGTCACAATGTCGTATTCAATTAAACGTTCACCGTTTTTTGAAAAAACTATCCACAAAACGTCAAATTTCAAAAAGAACTTGTAAATTTAATTATCTTTCGAATGATATGTTAAACGTATTGATTTTGTTTCAATTTCATGGAGAAATTTACTTTTGAAACCGAAAAAACATGGTGTTCTCATTTGGCATACAAATCAGTTACTTGTGTAAATAAAACATTATGATAATCCCTTAATGGAAATGTGCATTTTAAACATAATAAACTCTTCATTGGAATGAAAAGCAAAGAAAAAAAATATTGTTTAATAGAAAATAAAGGAAAACTATCAATAAAGCGACACCAGATCAGAGGATCTTATGTCATTATTTATTTATTACTTTAATTTAGGATTTATTTTATTAGATTTTCAATTTAAAGTTTAAAACTCAATGATAATGAGCATAAACCTCAATTTTGGTATTAGCTTCTGAATGCAGATAATATTAGAGAATACCACTTTTTGAGGTGAATTTATGACTAGATGGGTCCGTTTTTACAGGAGAAGGCATTTCTATTCTTTATAGGCATTTCTATATCGAATAGTGTTGAAAAATCATAGTTTGCCCAACAGATTGAATGATGAAATTACTAAGATTTGTTACAAAACATCCTACCACAACTTCATCACGATATTCCATCTAAAGTTCGGCAAAATATGATTTTCCAACACCATGGTGCTCCCAATTGCTCGAAAGCAATACAAATATAAACCAATGATATACATAGATAGGTAGAAATGCCTTCCCCGGTAAAAACAGACTCATCTGCCCATAAAATTCACCTCAAAAAGTAGTATTCTTCAACACAATCTGCATTCCTATAAAGAGTTTATTATGTTTAAAATACACATTTCCATTAAGGGATTGTAATATTGTTTTATTTAAACAAGTAACTGATCTGTATACCAAATGAGAACATCATGTTTCTTCGGTTTCAAAAGTAAATTTCTCCATGAAATTGAAACAAAATCAATACGTTTAACATACCATTCGAAAGCTAATTATATTTGCAAGTTTTTTTTTTTTAATTTGACGTTTTGAGAACAGTTTTTTCGAAAAACGGTGAACGTTGAAGTAAATGCGACATTGTGACTTCCCCAAATAAGGTGAAGATCAAGCTGTTCTTTAGAAACCAAGTTTGTAAAATTCAAGGTTACAGGTACTCAGTTATTATAGAAAATTTAATACTAAATCCGCAAATGTGGTTTCAACTTACCAATTTAAACAAAGTGGAGAAATTATAGCTTTTATGGGAAAAAAACGTGGTTTCCTTACAGAAGTATTGATTTATCGTACATCTGCAACGGATTGGAATAGAAAGCAAAAAATCTGCGGCATTTCGCTACATTTTTAATCTATTTTCACCCATTTTTTTATTTTACACTAAGAGATACCCATCCTGTATAAACCTATTTCCCACAGCATTAATATTTAAGGATTAAAAAAATAAAGTTCTACTTAATATTAATTTTTAATCTAATGAGATTTAAGTATTGTTTATAATCAATTTCATGTTATCGGAGACATTTTCCTCTATGGCTAACCAAAGATTAATTCTTCTTTATTTAAATTTCACGTTCCTTTATCTTTGAAACTTATAAATTAAAGATCTCACATACCAAATATTTTATTTTTAGTTACCTGATGTCGCAAACAAGCTGGAGGTTAATTTGTTCCATCCATTCGTAATATCTATCAATGTGTTCAAATGTTCTCAAACTGTCATGGTCACATCTTACACACAAATTTGAGAATTTTTCTTTTGCCTGTTAGGAAGCAATGATTGATCACTCTGATACTGCATACTATTATGTTAGTATTTATATCAAGGATAAGTCATCTGGAAATAGGATGCAAATGAAGATCAGTTACATAGAAAAGTTGAAGAAAGCAGAAAGTTACTGGATTAGGGTGGCTGCGGAAAAATTGACCCAGTATCGTTTCACCATAATACGATCAAGTTTCAACAAGGTGGCATTGTCATATTGCCGTGGTCCGCGTAGTTCTGCTGAAGCAAAAGAACTGACGACATTAAATTACAATGTTCCCTGATTTAAAACTCAATTCAGTGGTTGTCGATTGAAAACCTTTATAATAATTAATTCCAGACGATTATAAATATTGTATGGTAAGACTATTCTAGTATCCAACTTCAAGCAGGTGTTGATAGAGCCAACAAACCACGGAGATATCGCTCATGGGCTAGAAAAGTGACAAAACTCAAAAAAGTTCATTTTACATTTTATTTCAGAATAATGACCGTTTCTGGTTTGCCTTGAAAGAGGAAAAGTTTCATAAACGTCTCTCAGCTGGCGGCCGCAAAGAGAAAAAGGAAGAAAAATGATACTATTGGATGTATCCTCCATCTACTATAGATTGTGGCAGTAAGGTGTGTACCAGTAGTGTTATTTTATAAACACCTCGTACTGACCCATGTCCAGGTTAGACATGTGGAATTATAAGTAGTCCCTAAAAAATGAAAAAAAAAATGTTATGACGTAATGCTGTTTTAAGCTTGTTCCTGTGGAAATTGGTGTTTAACTCATAGAAGTACTTTAAGTCGCATAGTATCTACAAACATGGACAAATCAGCACAATAAACCAAGAATCAATTTATTTTTCTAACCTTTTTGGGCTATTATCAAATTTAGTGAATCGTTAGGAAGAGAAAAACACGAAAATGTCAAACCTATTCAATCCTTTCAATCCGAAGTCCTCCGAACTATTGTGCTTCAAATCAGGACACCAACAAAACCCTGCATAATGATCTCAATACACTCTTTTTCAACGTTATACTCATTTTCCATTGCCCAAGTAAATGTCTTTATAAGATCGGGGAACATTGCCTCATGTGTTGGAAGACCCTATGTACATAAAGTGTATAAATACATCTTTTGTGTAGCATTTATATTGCAATGCAAATTTAATTACTTAGTAATGTAAATTATAAACTAATTTAAATTTATGATAAAAACAATACAATCAGACCTTATCCAATTTGGCAATAATTCGTGGAAAGCCGCCAGGATTTACTTTAATATTGAGAGTTGAAATTTCTTCCGCGACGTTGTTAAAATCTTCCATCATTGGTAAGAGACCCTCTGTAATGTCCAACGATGACAGTTGCTTTAGTTTTTCTCTTATTGCCTGTAGAGGAAGGGATGTTTAACTGTTCATTTTAAACTAAAAATCACACTAATCAATCCTAAAAATTGTGTACTAATAGTCATTCAGTGCTGAATATGACTAGTTCTTACCATTTTTATTTCATACTAGCGTACACCGTCGCGGCTTCGCCCGTTCTTTATAAAAAAAGAACAAATAATTTTAACTAATAATTGAAATTTTATTAGTTTATCTATAAAAATTTTGTATCCAAGTATCCAATTGAGCATTATTTCTTCATTGGCATTTCCACGCATAGCAGTAATTTTTAACATGGCTCCATTGTACAGTTTAGGTGGATAGTGTGGAAAAATTTAAAGTCAAATTATTGAATAAATAATTTGAATTAAATTTTTAATTGTAATCTATCAGTTGGTAGTCCTGATGGACAGAATCTTACGATAATGGACTGCATTATCAGTGCCAACAACTAAAGGCCCATTAATTTTGGCAAAAAAAATTTTAATTATTTCATCTGATTAGATTTTAATTTCTAACCTTAAAAATATACAGGGGACTCAATGGTCGAGTGAGTTGGGGCGAGGGTCTCAACGCACTCGTAACTAAATAGGTCATGGGTTAGAATCCCACCTGGGCGGGTTAAAATTTATTTTGTGGTCGACCCACGAAATTAATCTTGACTTTCCCACCCAGGCCAGTATAAGACTTTAATGGAAGTCTTGGGCTCAAAAAAAAAATAAATAAATAAATAAAAATATACAACATTATGGCAAATCTTGTTTCTGGCAGTCAACACTGCACATTTAAATTATTTCTAGAGCTATGAAGGTGATGTAAAAGAAATTTGGTAAAGATGGGTTCAATAGTTTTACCAATTCGAACGATGTAACATGGCTCAAGCCACGTATTGGTCAATTTATAAACTTCATTAAGATCACTTCATGTCACACCAAATATTTATAGCTCTTTTAATAATAATTTAATTGAAAATTAGCAAATTTTGTTTTCAATGTCATGCTCAATATAACACTGTATCTTTTTAACCTCTCATGTAGATTGGCGACCGCCACCTATCGGTCAATTATCAAACTTATATCAATTATCAATCATAATCACTATGATAGGACTATTATCACTGGTATCCACTTATTTTCGCTTTTTTAATAACAAATAATTTGAAAATTAGTAGATTTGATTAATGCTAAACCATCCTGGGACTATACAGATGCGTTGGACAAAATTCAGTAGAAACTGGTTAGGTAGATTTTGGTGGTAGATGATCACAAAGGAAAAATGGCTTGTCCTTTTATATAATAGTATAGATTTTTATCATATATTTCATTAGTTATAGCGGAAATATTCTATTTTATTGGTTTTAATGGAAATATTATGTTATATTTTAATACTAATAAAACATACACAAATATATAATCAACTATCATGCTTCTCAGTTAAAAGAAGGGTAATTGTTTGGATCGGCGACACCACCAAACTGGCTTGACCCGCGCTACACCGACCAGTTCACGCTTATTGACCAGTTCATCCTTACGCTTCACTTCATGTTTACATTTTTCGATAGTTCATTCCCATAACCTCACATGTAAACAATTACTTCTACAGTCTCAACTTGAATTGTGTTGTTTATTTTGTTATATTGATATTTAGACTTCTTAAATGTAAATAAGTGAAACAGAAGTTAACAAAGTGAGTTTCATAATAAAGGATTAAGTGTTTTATGAATTTATGTTTTCTTATTTCATCATATCTTATGTGTAAAAGTGTTACAAAACTTAAGAAGATTAATTTGTACATGGATTTGGTGTTTTTCATATTTATATTTGTTCTATCAATTTAAGTGATAAAATTTACAACTTGTAAAAGTGTTATAAAACTTGACAAGATTTATTTGTACATGGATTTGGTGTTTTATATATTTTTATTTGTTGTTTCAATTTCAGTATACATATTTTGTAGGATTCTGTCTTATATTATATCATGGCTTTTAACATGGAGAATTGACAATGTGAAAATAATCACAGATTAAGAGGTAAATGACACATTACTATATAATTGTAGAACTATTGGAATAATGTTATAGATTAATGTGTTTTTAAAAAAAAATTAGAAGCCTGATGATGGAACATTGTCTCCTAAACATGTAGCTACAAATGTTAAATAAATAGGAGTTATGCCAAATAAATACTTCTGGATTTAAAGGATTCTGTCTTTTTTATATTTATAATTTGTTATTTTCACTTCTCTGACAGAAAGTTCATCAGGAATTAACTTTACTGGTGGTTCAGTAGTATATTAATTGTTGATTAAATTAATATTAATTCAAAATTTATTTAGTGTCTTATATTTCGATATTTCCTCATTTCCACTTTAATATTTCCTTATTTCTCATTTTAATATTAGAAGGTAAACAGAAGTTAATATTACTTTGAACAGGGATTTAGAGTTTCTTAGTAAATGTAGGAGAATAACCTTCCCCCTCTAAAAGCAGCGACTAGAACATCGAAATAAATCGGAACAAGATAAGAATCTATAAAAGGTATTCTGAGCGCGTTTAGGGGTTGGTGTCGCCGATCCGAACAATTACCAAAAGAAGAATATAAACGAAATAAGTTATTTTCTCAATTATGCTTTTAAACTCCCGCTTAATTGAACAAAATCCTGCATGATATTTTAACTAAATATCCTATAATTATAGGTACATCCTATAATTTGATTTAATTTAAAAATCTGTATGGTATATTTATAAATTGCTCTTCTAAATTCTTCAAACCTTAAAAATAAAGTTGAAATAGAATATTTGCCTCGGTATGCCTGGAAATGGTTTCTTCGTGGAATCTTAATTCAGCTGTACGGATGTCAAGAACGTCGATCTTCATCCGGTGCATTCGGTGTATCATCATCTCCTCTTTGATTTTTAACACCCAGGCCAATTCAGCTTTTCTCTTTTCGACCCATTCCAAGCCCAATTTTTGGATGTTAGTTTCTATTTCTTCTTTAAAAAATGTCAAGCATTCAATGTACCTTTGAACACATATATTTCTAACAGTTAGATTTAAAGTGGAATTTTATCCTTGAATTATTGACATGAAAGGAAAAACATTATGAACAGCAATGAGAATACAAAACAGACCTCAAGCATTACCGAAATCTATAATTAACGTTTTTATTGAAATATTTATCATAATAGGAAGAGGGAGAGAGGGAGAAACGACAGTTTATAACATTTTTTATTTAATGTTCTCTTTACTGTGAAGGAGCTAATAATAGCTAATAATAGCTAATAATATTAGGCATAAATAAATTAAAGCCTACATGTGAGGCACTCAGGGGTTCATAGACACTACATATGTGGATACATCCCACATTCACCCAAGTGAATCCTTTTGTTCTGATCGATTGAGCTTCCAGAATGAAATGGTCCCCTTTGGTCCAAATAGCTGCTCGACTTTTCAGCCACCCAACAAGAAGAATCATCGACGTTTCTTTACTATAAGCATGACACCACATCGATCTTATTGTTTGCCGGCATAGATCCTAGTCGACTTCCATACCTCCTGCTGATGAGATAGGCAGTCGAAGTTACAATTCGTGTGTTTGCAGTTTCTTCCTTCAGTTCATAGAAGTAAGTATATAAGAAAGTACACTCCTTGGCTTGATATAATTCTTCACCTCATCACAAGCAATGCTTAGTTCGGCCTGGTCCTTTCTAGGCGACCAATAACAATCGCAAGCTCCTTTGAGAGTAAATCTACCAAACTTGGCTATTGGTACAACCAACTCGAATGTGTCCAATTCCTATATCTTTTCTCGCCAGACCCGTGGTAATAGTACTGTTGCTCTATAAGTCTTGCGAAGGAATCTAACAACGGAAATATAAATATTCTACGCCTATTCGGCTTATACGCCCAACCAAAGAAGGAAATACCATAGTTTCCGCATAAAATCTATCAAGTAACTAAGGGACCAATTCGGTGAACATCATAGAGCTCCTTATATAAAAATGGGGAGAATAAAATGGTTGGGTAATGTACCTCTTTTGAATCCAAAAATACTCCAAAAACAAATACTGCTAGGACGTTCAAATGGAGAGTTAGAGGCAGGCCCTAGTTAGAGGCTGGACGATGTGGAGGCTGAGAGGCAGAGTGCTTTTTGAGGACTTGGACCCAATAACATTTTTATACGAGCCATCTGGACCCTGATTTCATCGGCTTTTCAGCCACAAATTAGGCTTATACTCCAGTCCTGGAATCTTTTAACCTTCCATCGGTAGCGCCGTTGTATTTTGTACAATATTGGCTTGTCTTCTCTCTCTCCCGCTTTCGGTGAGCTTCCCGGAAAATTGGCTCTAGTTATTTCTCGAGATACTCCTCTATTTGCCGCCATTATTTTTCAATTTGGTAGAAGGAATAGTTTCCTTATTAAAAATATTTAGTGCTCTGTGTTGCACAAACACCACTCTCGTTTTAGTTTTTTCTCGTCCCTTTCTCGGCAATCAGCTGGATTGGATATAATGTAAGTAGGATTATTTTGCATTTATACTTTTGTTTATCTTAAGTCAGCGAAGTGTTAATTATTCGGAATGTAATCTACAAATCATATCTCCAACAATAACTACTCGTATATTCGTTCGCCAATGTGTAATTTCAATTTCATATTTAAACGTTAAACCATCTACTACTAATACGATGCAGAGATTTGTTTAGTGTTTTTCTAGGATGTTTCTGTTAATATTGCATACTAGGTATCTTTCACACTGTAAATTTAATTTTAATCTAACTTTAATTTTAATTTTTACTTTTTTTTTTCTTCTTTTGTTAAATGTTTATTTTGATATAATTTATTACGTTGATCTGTAAAGAAACTATAAACATAAAGTAGTAATTTAATGATGCTGAAAGGCTTGGTTGTAAAATAAAATAAAAGTTATAAATAAATAGGAAAGACTAAAAAAATATTAATTTTATGTTAAATTTTGTTTATAGCATTAATACTTGAGAACTGATTATAGGAACCTATTATGTATTATTAAAATGTATCCCCCACACAAAATACACATAACATACATAAATATTCTCTCTATGTTTTATAATATGCATTATAACAATACCCTAGTCTCGCGTTGCTGATACACGAGATGATCGTTTCACTTAACCTGAAGTCGCTGTCTTGAATGTCAGTTAGATCATTACTCGACAAAGATGTTTCTGGAATATTAGTGCTAGATTCATTGGGGGACTCCGTTATAAGAACTTCCAGTGATGCTGTAAACAATCGGAAAGTCATCTTGGACATCGGAGCATACATATTCAAGATATTTTTTTTGTGCTCAAGGACTTCTATCAACCTGAAAAATAACGAAATAGTATTATAACAATGTTTATTGTTTATTACGGGATTAAAGACAGCATTTCGGTGTGCATGTACATTAGCTAATATTAAGCAGTTCTGAACCAATAATTGTTTGACATCTAAAAATTTACTACGATGCTACCGATGCCACTTAACATCGGTTGGTCCAGGGAGCCCTCATTTCAGTTATCGATACCTAGATGCCTCAAGCGAAGCAGGGAAAATGTTTTTGTTTTGTTTTAATTTCTCGACTCATAATAAATTATCCAAAACTTAATTTTGCAAAAATATGCCTCATTATTTCTTGAAACTTTTGTTGTATAATTGTTTCTTTGTATAAAATTCTTTTTAGGCCAGTTGCCTGGGGGCTCAGGAAGGCATCTTCAGAACGCTTAGACCGTTTCGAAGGGAAAATACTTAGACGCTTAGTTGGGCCTCAATATGAAGGATTGCCTCGGTTAAGAACAGACTAAGAAATTTACTCGATGTTTAGAGACTTGTCTATATCCCAGTTCGCTCGAGTCCAACGTATGAAATGGTTAGAGCACGTTCTATGAATGGATGAGGCGAAAACGGCAAGAAGAATGGGAAGCCGGAAGGAACTTGTGATGGTTGATGGTGCACTTTCCCACGTCAAATTTGTCTTAGAGCTTTCTTACCGATTTCCACTGTTTCGTATTTGAAGCACATGTTTCCGTTAAGTAGATTAATAGTGAAATACAAATACTCCAAATTAACATAGCAATGTAATGGAAATTGAATTTTATCAGAAACGACCAGCAATTGGTTCATAGAAAAAAAAAAAGATATGAACTCTAAAACAAAAAATGAAATCCAACACCCTTCTCTGTTCTGCTATTTATTAAAAGAACATCATACAATCAATATATAAGTTATCTACCAGCTATCACAGAAAAAAAAAAAAAAAGAATAAAACTTTGAGCTTTGTTTCAAAGGATCAGTCAATTAATTCGAGGACTCGTTGATCCGAGCCTTTGGGATTTCTAATGTATTTCTTATAATATGTTTTAATAATATTTTCCCTTCTTCTAAGGAGGGGTAAATGGATTACGTTCTTAAAAATATAAGTTAAATAAAAAAATATTGAGTTAATGTTTTTTTTTTTTTTTAATTTATGAATTCATGGCAGAGTTGGGCAATATATTAATAATTTTACTATCAAAATCAACTGCAAAATATTTTAAATCAATGACTTAACACTTTTTCATTTACATAATTTAAAAAAATTGTTTTTAAAATTTTGACAATGATAGAGAATCTTGGACGATTGGGTGTGATCTATATCAGTCAAATTAAAATCTAAATATTTAATGATACAATATATGGGTAAAATATTCAAATAAAGATGACTTACACTACACTTCTGAAACTTCTGACAAATCATATGCCTAATAAAAATAATCCGTACAGCAAACATTTTATAATACACAAGAGGGGTTGGTAGCAAAAACCCCATTAGTAAAAAAAAAATAAAATATTGGGAAAACATAAAAAACTGTTTATCTTTCTTCCATAAGTGTTGACTAATGCAGTTTTATTTTTAAATTAACTCTCATGGGTTCAGAAATATATTTCATGATGTTTCTATGTTTTAAAAATGTATCCAGCGGCTGTGTGTGAGGGGAGGGGGATGTATTCGGCAAGTGGGATTATTGTGGAATTCAATAAAAAGCCAACAAGACACCTACATTGTTACTCTTATTGACAACTATTGATGGTGTACATAAGTCAAAATTCATATTACGGTAGCTTCTTTATTGATACAAAATATAATGCAAACAAAAGTTAAGTCTAATAATTATTAACTAAATATAAAATGAAATAAAACTAACTACTATTAATATTATACTCTAATGTTCACATTCTTCTATGTTCTCATCGGTTTCTTTTTCGCAGTCATTAATGATTTGAAGTAGATTTCGGCAATACTCTTTGTGAGCACTATTTTCTTAGATAATCAGAAAGGTTTAGTACATCCTGGAGCTATGCAGACTTCACACCAGGACGGAATGAGAATGCAGGAGGTAGATCCATGGTCCTAGGTAGTTTGAAATTTGGAACTAATTACAGTCTATGGACCATAATGCCGCTAGTTTACGGCTCGATTTCCCTCCTCAAATTGCATCGAACGAAGACCCTGCAGTTTGAAAGCTGGTCTTGGATTTTTAAGAAACATCTTCCCGGTCGCTAAAAGTCCTTAAAATCGCGTAGGGTGAAAATCTTAAAAATAAAGGGAGATGGGCGCAATCAATATTTTTTGATCCCAAGTTTGAGGGAGTTCAGCATTAGAGGTCTTTCTTTATTGGGCTGAGATAAGTGAAAAGTCTTGGTTATTTGATAAATAACTATGGCCACGCACAGAAAATAAGTAACTAACCTTATTAAACATTTTGAAAATGTGCACTAATGTAGAGGAATTGCACCATCGGTTTATTTTTATTTTGCAATAAATAGAGCAACCATCGCTTATTAAAACCAGCACGTTTCTCAATTCGAAGTGCGGTATGTTGTTGAAAATCAAGCAGCATGGATAGAACCTCAGTGGGGCCTTCTTCCCCTTATTTTCCAAATATCTATACATTATAACTTTGTCTGTATCCAAATCATGCACTCCAAAAACATAATACCATAACTGACGAGAATAGCATACAATACTTGTCGGAAAATGAGGGAGAGGCATATTTTGAATGGAATCAAAAGTGAGGCAGTTAATTTTCCCTTGTTCGGCTTTTTTGAGTTCATAGATTTCCTCTATCAAAAAAGCTTCTGTTTTTTTAAGTGAATGGTTTTTGTGTCTCAAGAGCTCTTTTCTCTGGTGCTACTTCACCTGAGTTTATCTTTTGATAAAGAGAATCACTTTTTGCACATGTGTCAGATCGGAGGAATCCAGAATAGATGGTGAAGGTCTAGAAAGTTTGCCAGTAAAGTTTATAAGGGACAGCAATTTGGAAGGTGTTGAGAAACGTTTGATGCATGTCTTTGACAGTTAGGTCTTCAGATAAATAGCATCTATCAGGGTTACCTCTCAGCGAATAGTGAGAATTTCTGCCTGGAAAATCCATAATATGGATCTCAATCAATTTAAGGACTGTATATGATGCTTGGTATGGCCAATTACAATGTTTGCCACGCCCATCTGATGGATATGTTCCATACACTACTTAGTTGTTTTGTAGTATTCTTACTCTGTCAGCGCTGACTCCATGCAAACTTCAGAAGGCGGTTTTGCAAATATTAACATTCTCACCACGAACTCGAACTTTGTAGGTGAACGATGCAAATGACTCTTCATCTTAAAAAATTTAGTAATGCCGTGCTTTCCTATTTTGTTTAAAATCCGGCAAATTTCGCACCGAGCATCTTGGTGTGCAAAAAGTTCACCTAGCCTAAACCAAAAAGAGTTTGTAAAAACTTATGCACCGGACTCATAATTTTTCGTGGTGATATTAGTAATAGCCTTTGGCTGAAAAGCGACATAGCTGGTTTTGTGTGTGCAGAAACGATTTGAGCCTAATAGCGATATACTTACTATTCATTATGTTTAATAATAATAATAGTCCGATAGTTTTACTCAAATAAACAATACTAGATGGTAACGCAGCCATGTTTTGATTTCCTTTTAAAATATTTATTATTAATTATTAGGTATTTACTGGCAATGATACCTAAAATAATAGTATAATAATAAATACCTGCAATCGTCTTCGGTTCTTTGAGCTGGGACTGCTTTTCCAACATGATTTTACCTGTTCTACTCCAATCACTTTTGCATCACGAATCGCGTCCTAATAACTTTCTACCTCTTTTTAGGCCATTCAGAACCATCACCATCCATAAATTAGGGTAGAAGATAAAAGTTTGCTAGTTTAAAACAAAAATGATAAAGCTAGAAACCGAATCAAACAAGTGGCCGTGCAGATTATTCATATTAATGTACCTAACGTGGTTAACACAGAACGCTCTGGTGGCAATCACATGAAACCTTATTAACATGTGAGGTTCTTGCCAGAAAACTTCGGACTTCTGGGCTTTTTGCAGAATCCCTTTATTTTAAATCGATTCTACAGGCTGACTTGTGGTGTTCTTGATAGAAACAGTGTTGTGATTATATAGGCACTTCCTAAATCGAACATATGGCGCCATAAACTCAATTTCAGTGTTTTGTAACTAATGGGGTTATTACTATCAACCTCTCAACTGTATACGTTATATACAACAAGTAAATGTAAGAAAAATGATTACAATGTCATGTCAATAACATATAAATAACTACTCACTAGTAGCACTTCAATAAACGTCCTACATTAGAAGACCTCTTGGCCGTCTTCTATCAAATGATATGAAATGATAGGTATCTGGTTTGGACCAAACCAGCAACATAAGGAAAATTAAGATCATTATGGATAAGTTTGTTTTTGGCATAATAAGGAGCATTGAGGATTTTACGAAGGATTTTGGATGGTAAGGATTGGATATGAGAAGAATTGGAAGGTTTAGTGGAGCCCTATGTCTAAATGGATCTAATTTTTGTGATGTAAATAAGTCTTGTAATTTATAGGAAGCTTTGAATGCTTGTCTAGTAAATGTTGGAATAGTGGGAAACGACAGTTTCTTGTTTTTTAAGTCTGGTATGTGTTCTCTACAGGTATATCATTTTTTCTTATATATAAAACAAACAAAACTGGAATAAGGGTTTCGCTACACTCCTTTCCCAAAAACCAATACAATCATTCTACTCAAACCACAAAAACAGAGTTGCTAAACCTATTATGCTTACTTTTGGAGGGCAATCACTATACAAATTATAAATTTATAGAGCTAAAATATTCTACACATAGGCCTACGTTTGTGCCTTATCTCGTCCCTTCTTGTTAGAAGACTCCATCATCAATATCTTCTTAACGAACAAGTATACAGATTACAGTAATGAACCATTATCCATCAAAGCTTGATACTTGGCTTCAAATATTCCATAGCAATACAAAAGCTACCCCATAGACTCCGACTAGGTAGGCAGTTAAATTTTTTTAAATTAATCATATTTTCTAGAGTGAGGTAGGCTGTTATATTTATGTAATATTATTATAACAATCCTTTTTCGATTTTCCAAATCAATCGTATCTAATCAAAATTATCTATTACAATATCCAATATAAAACGAATAAATATTCAATATCTAACTGAACATCACTCTGTGTACTATACATCACTGAAGAGTAATAATGTATAGTCTACAGGTATTTCCGGTGTATTCTTACATAAAAGATATAAGAGCATACCATCCGAATTTCTTCCATCATGCTTATCCTCTGATCCTATAATAAGCTCAACTTATCACTATGAGCTTCTTCCATTGGGAAAACGGCAGTAATTGTGTCTAACTGTGAGAGATTGAAACTGAAAAAGTTTAAATCTAAAATAATCAATTAACGAAGATTGGCACAAGGATTAGAAAACAGTGAAGTTGTTGTTGTTTGTTATTGTTTATACGCGTAAAATTACAAAGGTCATAAACGCCTATGAATTTTTATAAACTTTTAGCTATTTGTTTTTATTATTACTCTTTCTTTTTTTTTCACTGAAAATCTTATTTTTTTGGTGGATCTATTATGTAAATTTTGTGCTTTTAAAAAGGTGAACAGAGTTTTTAAATTTTTTTCATTATCTCCAAGAATTTGAAATATGCCGGGTGCAAGTCCTAGATTTTTTAGCTGCATTATATAGTATGGACATTCTTGGAATATATGACTAACAGTGATTATCTCACCGCAGTATTGGCATTTTGGGGATGGCTGCTTGCTTATTAGATGGGAGTGTGTAAGGTTGGTGTGTGACCTATCCTTAGCCTGCACAGAATTACTTCCTCTCTACGATTGGATCGAACGGATGTGGTCCATGGTTTGACTGATTTTTTGATGGTTTTCAGTTTATCAGGTGGGATCTCGTTCCACATGGACTGCCATCTATCATGGACTTCATTTTTTAAAGGAGAGCTAATATCTTGTAGAGTCAAGATGGCAGTTCCTCTGCCTGGGAGTGCAAGGGCTTGTTTAGCAGCTATATCAGCGAGCTCGTTGACCACAATTCCCACGTGGCACGGTACCCAAATAAAGTAAACTGTTCTGTCTTAATAAGTTTTGTAACATATCTAGATATCTATGGATTTTCTGTATAGTAGGTTGAATTGAGTACATGTTATTTAGGCCTTTTAGTGAGCTCAATAAATCGGTTATTATTATTATTGTTTTTTAACTGAAATTTATTAGTACTGTACCAATCGGTCTATATTCGCATTATTTTAGATCTTTGTTAAAAATTTTCTTTTTGAACCTTTTTAACTCCAATGACTTTAACCGATTCGGAGTGTAATGTTTTAGTATGTTGTCATATATCCTCTTCGGTAAGATTTATATCTATGCCCCTTATCACACCTTTCCTCTCAAACATGAATTGCGGAATGTAAGCTAAAAAAGTTTTTTGATTTCAATATTTCGGATGTAACCAGTGCATTTGCATGTAATCCTAACCTGGTTTTGGATTGATAAAATATTGTTATAAATTTCAGGAATAGCTTGATTTAATAATTTTCCTATTGTCATAGGGTGAACACGGCTAATACCGGCCGGCCCCTTTGACGGATTTGCTTTCTAAGAAAACATAGTAAGGTCCTAAATCCTTTTCTTCGTATAGACAGGTTATATTTTGAAAATTTGTTTTTGTTTTAGTTATGGTTTCTGCAATTTTGACTTTCGAACTGTTTGAATTATTAGAACTAATGTTCTCGTTGGTATTTTCCTCTGATTTCGTTAACACTTAAATAATTATTTGAATCATGAAGTGAATTATTATTAACTAAATTGTGTACTAAATTATTATTATGAACTAAATTATTTATTTCTAACTGGGTTTTATCGGGGGGGGGGGGGGGGTATCGTCCCGTCCATCGCTATTTGCTGGCATTATTCTTTTTTTTCTATTATAACTTATAAAAATAAAAAAATAAAGTAAACCTATGGTATAGTACAAATTAATCGACTTTTATTAATTAAAAAAATTTAAAAAGAAAGAAAGAATGAAATTATGTAATATAAAAATAAAGCCTCTTATATGTCCTTAGTGCTAAAGCTTCAAGATCCTCTCAGCTCGAGACTAACCTAAGGCTGATCAACTGCTTGATTGACCTATATACAAATGGATTGAGTAAAAAATAAAGAATTAAAATGAAGAGGTACACTATTTTCTTGCCTAGACTCCGACACGAGACAAAGTCTATATAAATAAATAAAAGATTATTAACTGGTAAACTGAATAAGATAAGGAATGTCTCGATTTCAGCTTAGAGCTAAGACTCATAGAATCTTTAAAACCTAAAAGGAGGTTACACTTACATACTTTTGTAGTCTAAAAATAATTTATCGATTTGAACATTCCACAAGTTTTCAAGAATAGGCAATGAGTGAGCTTGACGAAGTTCGTCAACTGCCATGTTCATGTTAATTTCCCATTCCTAAAATGTTTTAGATATTATCTTTACAGCGTAAAATTCCTGTAAAATCTCGCAAAATATAACTTTTATAATGAACTATCTTAAATGCATAATAATTTTTTGATAAAAGAACTGGAAGAGTTTAGGCTTGTTTCGGAAGTAGGAAAGAACAACTTAAATAAAAGTTAAAACCATAAACAGTAAATAGTAAAGACTAAAGAAATAAGATATATTTCTCAAAATACAAATACATGCATTATTTTGGTTAAGAGTTCAGGGGTTCTATGCAAACAATTTTTATTACTCGTTTAATAAATGAACACAGGGAGCATTTATATTATCTCCCGATACAATTTTGCCGCTGAGTGCATAAAATGTGGTGACATATATTTATTTCAACTGAGATTTTTATACATTGAAATTTTGAGATGCTTAATTATTTAAGTTTTCTTGGCCTACATGCACTGTTTACCAAGGAGGTTTAGCTTTATGTAATGTAAAAATCAACTAACCAAAAATGTCGGTTACCCCTTTTGAACATAACACGGCAGTATTGATGTTAAGTAAAATGGATGCTGGCAAAAAATGGAATGGAAATTTATATATATATTTCTCAAATAATGAAAAAATAAATAAAAAGTTTTACCAGGAAAGCGGCTTTAATTTGACTGTCTTGGTTGTCATATATCACTTCAATAATGGTTTTAATTGCATCCAGCCTTTCTGAGAGGTCTTGCCAAGCTTCCACTGTCCTCAGCATTAAACTTTTTAGTTCTTTTATATACTGTACCACCATTTCTGCAGTTTGGATGAACTTTTTTAAACTTTTTAGTTCTTTTATATACTGTACCACCATTTCTGCAGTTTGGATGAACTTTTTCTGTTCATCATCATGTAATATTATCAAAATAATCAGAGATTAAACCTTATAAATGTATATACATAATTATTCATTAATAGAAGAATATATATACTTCTGAGGAATGCTAATTTTCTAGGGCATTAATTGAATAGAAAACAATATTCTAAAAACACAAATATTATGATAACTCACTGATTTTTATTAAAACATCTTACATTTTACTTTTCATACCATTCAATAAACAGTAATAGAAATATAATGTAGATCATTCACCTTCCATTTTCAAATGAACTAATCGGACGAAATTTGAAATTCTAAGAAGTACAATCAGTAAGCAATGAGCATACTTGGATAGTAGTGTACACTTAAGCAGTAGTACTCATCGATAGATCATCTGCATCATGATATTTAACAAGGAGGAACAAGAAAAGTTACCGAAATAAGGAAGGCTGAGGTCGGACGGTAAGCATGGAATTTTTCAATATAAGTCTAATTCCTTTGCCTGGATC
Organism: Euschistus heros; assembly: GCA_003667255.2. Classification (NCBI taxonomy): domain Eukaryota; kingdom Metazoa; phylum Arthropoda; class Insecta; order Hemiptera; family Pentatomidae; genus Euschistus; species Euschistus heros. Next base: position 366,051 of record RCWM02000093.1, read on the forward strand.
ATCTTTGAACCAGGTGTAACACAACAAAGTCACCACTCTCTATCAGTGCACTAACTTGTTAAATTTCATCATGATATTTATCTGTGTGAAGATAGGTGGGGGGCGTGGTATCTTATTATAATAATAAATTTCTTCTGGTTCTGTGTTCTTAAGCAGATCAAAACGATTTGGAGAAAAAAATGGCGATTTATCTTGAACTCCTTGTGAAGAAGTCCCAGGTTGATTATTTACTGTAGTAGTATTTTCAGAGCTGGCTGTAGGAAGGCGGGGTTCCTCTCTTGGCTTTTCTCTCGACTTGGGTTTTGTCGGACTTGTTTAGACTCCCAGAGACGACTCTTTTATTTTTGCGTGACATTACCCATGTGATAATATCTCATACTGGCATTTTATGGTAAAAGAAAAAAAAAATAATAAAAAAAAAATAAAATATAATAAGTTCCACGTCTTTGTGAACTTGACCCTGACGTCTGCAGAGCGACGCATTGATTTCCCCAATGATGCGTGCACTGGGTCGTCACGGCGCACATTGGGTTATTTGCTTTCAAATGCTGACCAAAAGTCCATTTTGTAAAATTTATCTAGAGATAGTTGAATAGTCTGTCAACAATGTATAAGTCTAATTCCTTTGCCTGGATCATCTTTGAACCAGGTGTAACACAACAAAGTCACCACTCTCTATTAGTGCACTAACTTGTTAAATTTCATCATGATATTTACCTGTGTAAAAAGTAATTTTTATAGAGTTTGGAATTTTTTTAGACAAGTATGATTAAGGATCATTCCTAAACAGGTAAGTGAGTAAATATTTATCATTCTTTAGCTATACTTAGACCATTTGTGAATTAGTTAGACCACAAAGGAAAATATAAAATCTTGTGGCGTTTTTAGTGACCAATTTTAAAGGAATTCGAATGTTTTTGTTATACTTCCAAGCATTTCCAACCCCTTTTTTTTATATCAAAATAAAGAGGAATGATCCAACTTTAAGATTATATAATCGGTATTCGCGGATTAGCGCGGATGTGCATGTACATGTCAATTAATGTTTGTTTTTTTGTTAGTTAAATGTGATTTTTTTTTAGATAATTTTTAATATTAATAAGGTGTATTTTACAAAAAGCAATTTATTCTCCCATCATTATTTATTAAAAATCATATAATAAAAACATGATTATCTAAAAATTTTGCGACGTTTCATGGCCTCTGCCACATTTTCAAGCTCTGAAACATGCAAAAAACACACATGCACGACAAATGCGAATAAAGTATATTTATGTGAAACTATATTCATCATTGTACATATATATATAATTAATGAATTACCTTACAGTGTCCAATAATATATAGATCCATCTGATTGAACTAATAAAATCTTTTAACGACTAAAAAGTCTTGTCACTGGTAAGTATCATGTCACTTTTCTACATACATTAAAACTTAAATGAATAAACAAATAATAAATATAAAAAATTTTTAATAAATAAAAAATTTATGTTCTATTGCACTGCTATGATTTTGCAAAATTCATTATTGTTACGGCTATTGTTAAATTACTATATTTACCTTAAATAATGAAAAAACTATATTTGAACTTTAATATGGATCACATTACTACATACATTTATCACTGTTTCTTACTGCAATAAGGTCTAAAGGTTAACGTTTATATATTTAGTTTGTTTATCAATAGTGCATAGAGGGTTCCTATTTTTTGTGTGTCTGTTTTGAAATTAACAGCTGTGTCCAAATTTTTTGTTATGAAGATGGATTCCAAAATTTTTCTTTTGTAACTGTTTTTTTCATAAAATAAAATGTTGTTTTTTTAAAAATTAAATTTATGATTATTGTTTATTGCATGTTGTGCCAATGCTGTTTTATAGATACTTTTTATGTTTTTAGTGTCTGAATTATGCTGTTTGATTCTGTTTTCAAGATTTTGTTTGGTTTCTCCAATATATATATTATTACATGTATTGCACTCAATTTTATAGATTAAATTATTTTTTTGCATAGGGTCTATTATCTTGTCTTTCCTGTTTATGATGTTAATGATTTTGTTTTTATTAACTGGGGCTAATATTAAATTCCATTTTATTATTGAATTCATTGAAGGTTTGTACCAAATTATCGATATGTTCATTTTTAATTATAATGAACAAATCATCAATATATTTATATAATGCCAAAGGTTTATTATTTAATTTATTATCAATGAATGTTTTAAACGTATCGATAATTCGGTACAAACATTCAATAATAAAATGGAATTTACCATAGAAAAATCAATAAATAACACTATTAACTTTTTAGATATGAACATTATTTTGGACAGTAACCATATAAAATCAAAATGGTTCAAGAAAACAATAAAAAACCATTAGATTACTAAATTACCACAGTAAACACCCTAAACATCAAATTTTAAACACTATAAATAATGTAATATTAAAAGCAATAGCATAACTGACATAGAATATATATAAAGAAATTAAAAAGAATATTTATAAAATCATTGAAGACAATTTCATACCGAAACATAATAAAAATAAACAATATTGGTATAAAAATTTAAACACAAAAAATAATAATAAGGATAAAATACATACAAACCAATTAGCCACACCATCTGGTAACAAAATAAAAGATAACAAACAAATAAAAGATATAAATACTGAAAAGAAAATAACTGATTTTTACATCAATAATAATAACAAAAATATAACAGAGCATGTAAAGAATAATACAGATTCAATAGACAACATAAATAATACACCAAAAGTGAGAAATAATATAAATAATCCGAATATGTTCCATAGAATAACATATATACCAGGACTCACTAATAAGATAATCAACAAACTCAAAAAATTTGATTTTAATAAAAAAACAGCCCCAGTTAATAAAAACAAAATCATTAACATCATAAACAGGAAAATCAAGATAATAGACCCTATGCAAAAAAATAATTTAATCTATAAAATTGAGTGCAATACATGTAATATATATATATATCGGAGAAACCAAACAAAATCTTGAAAACAGAATCAAATTCAGACACCAAAAACATAAAAAATATCAATAAAACAGCATTGGCACAACATGCAATAAACAATAATCATAAATTTAATTTAAAAAAAACCAACATTTTATTTTATGAAAAAAACAGTTACAAAAGAAAAATTTTGGAATCCATCTTCATTACAAAAAATTAGGACACAGCTGTAAATTTCAAAACAGACTCACAAAAAATAGGAGCCCACTATGCACTATTGATAAACAAACTGAATATATAAACGTTAACCTTTAGACCTTATTGCAGTAAGAAACAGTGATAAATGTATGTAGTAATGTGATCCATATTAAAGTTCAAATATAGTTTTTTTTTTCATTATTTAAGGTAAATATAGTAATTGAACAATAGCCGTAACAATAATGAATTTTGCAAAATCATAGCAGTGCAATAGAACATAAATTTTTTATTTATTAAAAATTTTTTATATTTATTATTTGTTTATTCATTTAAGTTTTAATGTATGTAGAAAAGTGACATGATACTTACCAGTGACAAGACTTTTTAGTCGTTAAAAGATTTTATTAGTTCAATCAGATGGATCTATATATTATTGGACACTGTAAGGTAATTCATTAATTATATATAATGTACAATGATGAATATAGTTTCACATAAATATACTTTATTCGCATTTGTCGTGCATGTGTGTTTTTGCATGTTTCAGAGCTTGAAAATGTGGCAGAGGCCATGAAACGTCGCAAAATTTTTAGATAATCATGTTTTTATTATATGATTTTTAATAAATAATGATGGGAGAATAAATTGCTTTTTGTAAAATACACCTTATAACTAAATTCTCCTTAGTTAGTATATATTGTATAGTATTTTTAATATTATTTCTTTTTAAGACCTTTGGAAGTCAAAATAATGACTAGAAAAAATTTATTTGACATCATGTGTCAAAAAAAAGGACCTTAATTGTAAAGTAGAATTAGAATACGTCCAGAATATTTTGTTAAAATTTGACGATTAATCAAAAAACCAAATAAATGAAATCAAGCTTAATTTTTCTCATTTTCAGGCACAGTTTAAACAAAAATGAATGGCAGCGCACAAAAAATAAGTTATTTTTGTCAAAAATAATGTAGTGTTCAAGATTGATAAAAGACCTCAAGGTGAATTATTGTTACTAATGGCAAAAATGTGACAAGGGCGATCATAATTTAAAACAGCAAAAACCATATTATTTTCTTAAAATCCATTTGTATTTTTTTATATTACCTATTTTTCAACATATCTGATCAAATAAAATAAATTAAACATCAGAAATATTATTGGCCAAGAAAATAAGTCAAATTAAAGTCAAATTAAGTCAAATATCCAACTGTGCGGCGTGGACAGGACGATCCACACTCTCCGCCGAGATCAATAAGTCCAAAAGAAACATTTTTAGGACATCCCGACAAGACATACCGATTAATTATTCGCTGCTCTTGCAGAGCGCGCTATGATTAATAATGATTAAGTGACAACCGACGCACATAGGGGCATATTACGAAACCAGGCGGCCAAAATTATTTAATCCCAGTTTACTGTCAAAAATATATTTTCTAATCATATTAAGCTTAGAAAAAGAGATTTGCAGGTTTTTTATTAAGAATAAAAAGAAAAGAAAAAATAATGTTAATGTTTATTCAATATACTTTAACATTCTTCCATAGAAATTTTTGAGTGAAATCTGCCTTTATAGCTTGAAATGTTTGTTGTCTGCCTCATTGGCAGACCCAACAAACAACCATGGCAGAGCAACCCTTATGGCAAAATTGCTTTTTCTATCAAAGTTGCACCACGGATAAGAATTTTATGCAAGGTAAGTGGATAATGACTTATATACAGGGGTCCCAGGCATAGTGTAAAAAAAAAAAAAAAAGTGTATATCTTATTTAAAGGGAGTTACGGGGGAGGGGGGGGGGGGTTGACCCAAATTCTTGCTGATTACCTAATGTTACATAAGCTTCAGCTTGGAACCCAACGATTTGGGTATCAGTTCTGATACTCCTTCTTAGCTGTCAGCGCTTTGCCATTGCAGAACCCGTAGACGAAAATCATATTTGCGTACTCATTTGTGGTGAAGTCCACGGCTGAAGAGTGAATAGCAATTGATGCAGTCATGAAATGAGAGGACAACTTTTTATAACCTTTGCACATCATAATTCTTTGCAAAGCTTAACTAAATAAATCCGGGGCTTGATAACACTAATTCCAATCAGAACGTGATGTCATAGGGCTAATGAGTAGCAGGGCACATTATGAAATGTCATTTTTTCTGTAGGTGTATTTCATTTTTTCGAATAATCCTAAAATGATATTTTTTATATTTAAAAAAAGGAGAAAAAAAGTACGTTTATGTAACATTAGGTAACCAGCAAGAATTAGCCCCCCCCCCCACCCTTAACTGCCATTTTTCAGGAAAAAGTAAGATTTTAAAAATAAAAACAAAAAAAAATTCTATCTCCTCAACAGATCGAGATAGGAAACTCGTTTTTGCGCCATTCTACATACGTTTAGCATGCAGTATTGCCCAATTTTTTTACACTATGTCTGGGACACCCTGTATAATTTTAATATTTGATTTTAGTCTTCAACCGTTTGTAAATGAATCTTGTGGCCAGTTGATTTTACTTCAATCATGACTTCAAATTGGTATAACAAATTGAAATCAAACCAGTGATATCTGCATCTAAAAAATCTTCTACAGACATTACCATCGTACAATTGGCCAAATTTAGCTTCAGGTATATCCATAATCAATTCCGTTTTGTGTATGAATTCGAGCTAATATGAGAGATCAATATGCTTCCAGACAAATCCTGGCGTGAAATTTAGATAAACGAGACGAAACAGCATCGGCGTCAACATAATTTTTATTTTTTGATCAAATGTAAGACTTCGTGGTTGCGACATTACACACATTTACGTCAATCATAGTAAATGACAGGATATGTTTTACAATATAACAATTGTGTTCCAGTTTAATAAGGTGCTATTTAATGACTTCAATTAATTAAAATAAGTATCTCAAATGTTTTCAGCTGCCAATCGTTTTTTTTTTTTTTCAAGGATTTTTTTAATTTTTTTAATTTTCCCATTCTGCTTTCACCTCTGTTTGAATTTAGATTTTAAACAGGAAAATTGGTACTTCATGTCCTTTAACTGGTCATTAGAATAGTTCTCACTAGTAAAAACATTTCTTAAAATATTCTAATTTTACTTAAAATTTGGGAAGTTTTGTTTCTGCATTTTATTGTTCAGTGATTTCCGGGTTACTTTTCTTACTCCTCAACCAATGAACACATATAAAAAAAATTGGAGGTACTATTAAATGAATTTTAATATTTCATTTATTTTTTTTTTTAAATTTTCTCATTGTCATCTTTGGTGTTGCTTAAATCGGAAAGGTGCGACACCAAGGCTAGGTGCGGCTGATTTGGTCTAAATTATTTCACAAAAAGTCCAACCTTTCAAATACAATGAAAATAACAGCTGGGACGCACTCTGAAGTACAACAAAAACACTTAAATGTGGTTGAAAATAAATGAAAAATATAATATTTTTCAAACAGCCGAAACGGTACTGATACATTTATTGATAAAATAATAACCACTTCAAAAGTATGTGCCCTCACCTACAGTTTCCAGATCGATAGTTCTATTTATAAAGAATATCACTAAACATAAGAAAACCCATTTTAACTGAAGCGATTATACTTATAAAACAATTAGTGGTCCGTTGGCACGAGGGAATAGTGCAGTTTCGACTAATCGTACGACTTAGGTATAGCAGGGAAGGAAGAGACAAGGGTCACATAATGTCCCCTGTTTATCTAATTTCATAAACAGCTTGCTTTTTTTTACCTTCTGTGGATTTTATAAAATCGAGTTTTGGCCGCCTAGATTAGCGACGTTTCAGTTAAGTCGTTCAAGTAAAGATCCGAACTCATATTTCAAAACTCTTGCAATTTCTCGTGGGTCATCCAAAAATACTGGGATAATTTGCAATCATCTTCGATCAAGACATGGAAGAGGTGGAACTCCTATAGTATAAATCTCATCCTATTTATTTTGTGAATCATAAATCTGGTCTTCCTTTAACTTTTTGTCTTCTTCTTTCCCCACTTACGTTACTTTACAAAAAAAATTTTTTCACATAACATTTTTTCCAATATTCAACAATAACAACAACAACAGTTTTTCAAACTCTCGGCACAAAAGCTAGAGACTTTTTGGAACCTACCGAACGATCGCCGAGAGCTAATGTGCGCTGAGCTTTATGCCGGGAGTTCACACTCGCCGAGGCGCTCGTGGATGATGCCACCCGAGCCGAGCGGAAGCGAGCTGTGTACACGAGTGATGCAAGTACACACTCGCTGAGTGGCTCGTGGACGAGGGAAGGCGAGTTTTGTAAGGGCTGGGTTGTACAGTTTTACAAGCTACAGCTAGAGTTATATTTGATATTGATGAAGATAGATGTGAGGATTCCGATAACAGCAGTGTAGCTACTGCTATGTACAAATACTATAAGTATGTGTATATAGTAACCAAGAAAAATTACAATAATTCTGGAAAAAAACAACAAAAAAAACGGAGATGGTGGATGAAAACAATTCATCGGAACAGGACTGGATAGGTCCAAATTTGATATTTTCTGATTGGTCTATTATTTTAAGCGAATTTTCGAAGAAAATGTGAATTAACTACTTAGAATTTCTTTAATTAGAAGTTGTAAAAACTCACAAATAACTTTTTAGGATTTCTTAATTTTTGAAATGAAATGAAATGAAAAAATAAACTTTATTCTGGGACTTACTGTCCCCTAAGAATAAAAATAATGCACAGTTAAAAGTACAATTGTCTGGCATGTTATTTACAAATAAAATGCATCAGTAATTACAGCATACATTTTTTATAGGGAAAAAAAATTTAATTAAATTTAAAAAAAAATAAACATATAAAATAATAATTATAACTTAAAGTACTATTGTATATATAAAAGATGGTATATGTATCTATTTTAAAATAGAACTATATTATGAATATATACATGAGAAAAGGAAAAAAAATAATAATACTAATATGCTAATATAATAACACAAAACATTGACACAAAAAATTCCGAGAATAGATAGAGAGAAATTGGCTCTCGTCAGACAACGGTTTGACGAAGAAATAAAGCTGCCAAGAACCTGGCAAGATGTTAACCAACTAGTGGAGAAAGCAACAGAACTTGCAACAAAGACCACCAACAGGAAGCATGCTTGGTGGAACTCTGAGTGTGATGAGGCTGTTGAAGCACGGGAAAAAGCTAAGAGGAGGTGGCTGGAACACAAAACAGAGCAGAAATGGACAGACTTTAAGAATCAACGACAACGAGCTACAAAAATTCTAAGGAATATAAGAAGACAGCACCTCAAAACGCAGTTAGACAATATAGAATCGGCTTTCTGCATGAAGAACACAAGGGTTTTTTACCAAGAAATTAAGAAAAGGATATCAGGATACCAAGCATCAAGTCTGAGTTTTCAGGATGAAAGTGGTAGGAATGCATATGATGACCAGGATAACTGCGAAATATTGGCCAATTACTTTGAAAAACTACTTAACTGTAAAGAACCAAAAGAGAGATTAATTTTCCAATTGACACAACAAAACCCGAATAGAGAACCACCAGATGAGGAGGAGATAGAAGAGGCAATTAAGACTCTGAAGAATAACAAGGCATCAGGTAAAAGCGGAATCATAGCAGAAATTTGGAAAATTGTAGATGAGCGGTACATCAAGGAAACAGTGAAGCTTTTTCAGGGTATTTGGGAAAAGGAAGAGATACCCGAGGATTGGTTGTCAGCTCTTATACACCCACTCCATAAGAAGAACTCAAAAACTGATGTTAATAACTACAGGGGGATATCACTCCTGGAAGTGACTTATAAAATAATCTCCAAATTGTTACTAAATAGGCTAGAACCGCAGGTGGATTATCTTATAGGTGAGTACCAAGGAGGCTTTAGAAAAGGACGATCATGCCCAGAACAAATATTAAGTCTCAAACTATTAATGCAATATTACAAACTCAGGAACAAAGGGCTCTACATTACTTTTGTAGACTTTAAAAAAGCCTACGATTCGATAGATAGGGAAACGCTGATCAAGACGTTGGAGCAACTCGGAGTTGACAAGAAAACGGTAAAGCTGATCCAACTTACCCTCACAAATACTGTGTCACAAACTAAATTCAGAGGTAAATTAAGCCGCCCTTTTGAAATCAAAACGGGTTTGAGACAGGGCGATGGACTATCACCAATTCTCTTTAATTGTGTTCTTGATAAAATAATGAGAACTTTTAGGGAGCGGAACAACTCACACGCAAAATGGGGAGTAAAGAAAGATAACTTAATATTCCCATGTTTCGCTTTCGCAGACGATATAGCTCTTCTGGCAGAAACTAAGGAACAGGCCGAGAAACAAGTGGAAGATCTAAAAGAAATCGCGGAAAAATCAGGACTACAGATATCCTTCGAAAAAACAGAAATGATGGCAAATAATGTAACAAAGGATGAATCAAAAGAGATCAAAACCAAGTACGGAAAAATTAGAATGGTCAAAAGGTTCAGGTATTTGGGAGAGGTAATAACAAATAATGCCATTGACAAAATTCCGATTGAGGAGAGAGAGCCAAGAAGCTGGAAAAAGCTTTCAATACAGTAAGACACGTCTACAATAAAAAGAACTTGTCAATGAATGCAAAGATAAGACACTACGCTACGGTAATCAGACCTCTGGTTCTGTATGGTTCAGAAACGTTGGCTATGAACAAGGAGAACAAAAACTTAGCTCGAATTGAGAAAAGAATCCTAAGAACGATATTCGGCCCAATCAAAACAGAAGATGGATACAGAAGGAGACCGACGTTAGAGCTATATAAAATCTTGGAACCCATGGACTCAGCTATAATCAGGCGTAAAAATAATGCATTCAGAAAGATGAAAAAAAAAATAAAGAATAAATCCATGAAATAAAACAAATATAGCGAATAAAAAGGAAAAGATATATAGAGAAAAAAAAATTAACTATTTGAATGTTAATAAGACAAAATATTTACAAATACCTGAAAATATATATTTACACATCTACTTACTGTCCTTTTATATTATATAGCTATATGAGACAAAAATAAAAAGCAATTTTTTAGACAGACAAATGATTAAAATTGACAAATTTACCAATAATGATATAATTATTGAAGTAATTCATTGATATCAGATATAGTTGAGATTGATTGACTGGATTTTTAATTATTACACATATTGGCGGCGTCTAACTGGGATTTAAGGAGATATTGGAATAGGAGATAAGGAAGGAGCATGTCTTTTTTCAGGAGGTATAGAGTTCCAGAGGGTAGAGGATCGAGCTTGGAAGGAGTGATGGTATAATGCTGTTCGGTGGAGGGGAGTATATAGGTCAGAGGAATGTGATCTTGTAGTGAGTTGGAAGTGGACGGAAGACTTGAATTTCAACAGGTTACAGATGCAGGGTGGGCAGTGGTTATTAATGACTTGGTACAGGAAAGTGCCCAGGAAATATTGTCTACGGGAGGATGGATAGAGCCAGTCTAAGGCAGTGTAGAGGTGCGATACATGTGAACGTCTCGGGGTACCGGTAACAAATCTGATAAAACTGTTCATGATTCGTAGTAATCTGTCCCGGAGACCCACTGAGAGGCACCCATACACTACACAACCATAGTCAAACTGAGGAAAAATGAATGAGGAAACTGGGAGTTTTCGCGTGGATTAAGGAAGAAAATGACGTGAACGATGGAATAATTTAAGGATTCCTATTGATTTTCGGGCTATTTGGGCGATTTGAGGCTTCCAGGAGAGGTTTTGGTCAAAAATGATTCCTAAATTTTTGGCAGAGGAACAGAAAGTGATAGGTTGATTATTCAGGTTTAGGGTAGGAAAGTTGGTAATGGATCTGAAGAGGGGACTTGAACCGATTACAATAGCTTGAGTTTTCCCTGCATTTAGCTTTAAATTATGCAAGTTGGCCCAAGTACAGATTCTATCGAGGTCTTCCTGGATCCTAGATAAAGCTTCACGTAATTCGTTAGGAGGAAAGGATAAATAAATTTGAGAGTCGTCTGCATAAAGATGATGGGAACAATGTAAAATTGACTGGGGAAGATCATTAATGTAGGAGTTGAAGAGGAGGGGTGAAATAATGGAACCTTGAGCCACTCCCGAAGACAGAGGTAGGAAGTCGGATAAGGGTTCATTAGGGATAGATACGGCTTGAGTGCGGTCAGAGAGGAAGGATCGGATCCAGCGGATTGAACTATTGGAAAATTTTAAAGCATTTAATTTGGTAAAAAGGATACGATGGTCAATGGAATCAAATGCTTTAGAAAAATCTAGGAGTATCAAGACGGTCAGTTTTTTTTTTTCATCTATTGCAGCGTGGATATCGCTTATGATTTTGGTTAGTGCAGATTGTGTAGAATAACCAGAACGGAAACCGGATTGGAAAGGATCGAGTAGATGGGTATCTTCCAGGAAATGGGAAATTTGGGATTGCACCAATCGTTCAAGGGGTTTTGAAAGGATGGAGATCGGGCGATAATCTGCAGGACAGTTAGGATTAGGAGTTTTATTGATGGGATGAACAATAGATTTTTTCCAGGAGGTAGGAAATATAGAGTTTTGTAGAGAGAAATTATAGATAAAGACAAGGACCGGTAAAATTTCTGGGAGGCATAATTTTATAACTTTAATAGGAATACCATCTGGGCCTACGGAATTGGTATGAGAATTCATGATAGAGGAGATAATTTCTGTGGGGGTTATGTCGGAAAAATAAAAGTTACTGTCATTGAAAGGTGTTTCTGAGGAAAAACTGGTATAACGGGAAGGAGAGGTAAAAGATAATGAAACAAAATAGGCGTTTAGGTCATTAGGCGAAACTGGGAAGTTGGTTGAGGTTGAGGATCCGGAGGGGTTATAGAGGGAGAGTTTTCGAAGGACATGCCATTTTGACTTGGAATCGGGAGAGGACGATAAGGCTTCGTGGAAATAGGAAGATTTTGCACTTCGAAGTTTTACTTGCACCTGGTTACGCAGTATTTTGAACACTTGATAGTCGTCCGTGAGTCTCGTTCGTCTGAATCGTCTTCGTGCAGCCTCACGCTTTCTCTGTAGATCTGTAATTTCTGTAGACATCTAGGATGCAGGTCGACGACGAAAGGTAGAGGTTTTAAGAGGAGCGCAGGTATCAAGGATACTGAGAAGATTAGATGTGAGGATTTCGACCTTGGAGTCTATGGAGGAGGTGAAGTAGATTTCACTCCAATCTAAGGATTCAAGAAAAGGTAGGATAATATCATGGCCAAGGGCGTCAAGGTTGCGGTAAGTTATGGTTTTTGTAGGAAAAGAATAGGTTGGATATTTGGATTAGGTCATGGGAAGATAAAAATGAAACGGGGCTTTGTGAGGCGGAAAGGAGAGTTTTTTGAGAATCTATAATATATAGGCCTAACCATGTGTCGGTCCAGCAGGAATGGTGAGTAGGAGCGAAAGCTGCGATGAAAAGTCGGAGAGAGTAGAACAGGTTATCCAAGTAACGTTTATCATTGGAGTTAGCAAGCAAATTTGTATTGAGGTCTCCGGAGATAATAATATTGGAGTAGAGAGGAACGAGGTTAAATAAGGAAGATTCGAAGGACTGATCGAACGGAACAAGAGGATGACGATATATCACAGCGTATAATAGGTGATGATTGCCGGCAGAAATTTCTAGGACAAGGTATTCAACGTGAGGATGTATGGATGAGGGAGAAAAATCGAGGATTCTTGTTTTCAGGCTGTCGTGTACATTTATGCCAACACCACCGCCAGTCCGGCAGCCCGGTCATGGCGGGTAAGGGAGTAATTGGGAAGGGAGTCGAAAGAGGAAGGAATGTGGGGCTTATGCCAAGTTTCGGAAATGGATATAATATGATAAAAGTTGTGTGAGAAATATTGCTGGAATTCATCAAAATGGGCAGGCAAGGATTGGGAGTTAACGTGACAGGTAGTTAGGATACTAGACATACTGAAGAGGAGTTAAGGGAAAGACATTTATAGGAAAAAAGACCCTGTAATATGAGTAACAACCTGCAGAGTACATTGTATAATAAAAATTATTAAAACTAGAATTAGAAAAATAAAATGAAAAAAATAAAGTAAAACTATTTATGTGGGAAGAAATTTGAAACAAAAATGTATGAATGAAATAAAATTCAAAAGTACGCATTGACGATCCCACGAAATGAGCCAAAATGATGCAAGAAAATGACAGTAAGTAGATTATACAGATAAATGAGAGTCATACGAAGACATCCAAATCCTGAGCCCGGTCGACAAAGATAACAGGGTGGCCGTCGTCTTTTCGACAGCGCACTCTACCGGCTGAGAACCATACATATTTTAGCTTACCAGTTACTTTCTTCCGCCTAGCCAGTCAGTAGAGGTGTCTGTTGGTTGGTGTCATTTCTTCTCCGATGAAAATCCGGTGGGAATCGTTCTCTTTCCAACAGATACCTCTTGTTGTAAATTCCCGCTTAACTTTTCTTTTATGAATTATTTCGTCCCTAAGCGTTTGCCTAACGAAGCGCACGATGACAGAGGGCGGCCTGGGATCGTCTTTTCTTGGTCTCCTTCGTTCAACCATGTCCAGGTCTTCAACATTAATCTTGAGGCCAAGACCCGCCCCAACGCTGGAAACCAGACCCACCGGTGTCTCCCCTGGACGAACAGGAATGCCTCTGATCTCAACTGATCTGCTCAGAAGACCCTGCTCAGCCTTATTCCCTCGTATCTCAAGATTCTCAACCTTAGATTTCAGTGATTTATGTTCTGCAATAACTTCCTCTAAATGTTTAGACTGACTTTCTAAATGTTTTTCATTGTTGTTAAGTCGCTCATACAGTTCGAAAGTCATCTCTCCGTATTTTTCTAGAGCCGATTTTACGTCATTTATGTCTTCTTTACTTTCTTTTTTAAGACTTTATAGCGGCTGGTATCTCGGATGTTGACGGTTCTGAGTTGTGGTCCGTGTGTGTTTTGTAGGACTTACTATTTTAGTAGTGGTTGAAGGTTTTTTTTTCGTTTTGTCACAGTTCATACACACCCATATTTTTTTCAAGTGATTTAATCTCTTCGACTTCTTTTTCCTCCAGCTTACAACACTTCCCGTGAAATATAACTTTGCATTTATTGCAATTTAAATTATATTTATCTTCACGGGTTATTGCCCCATTGCAATGGGTCAATAACCATCAACACAGAGCCATAATATTTATGTTTACAACTTAAGTAGGAAGTAGGAAGTAGGTGTGTTTATGAAGGTAGCCTGCAGCCCGCTGTTATAATCCTATCGATATTAACTTCTATTACCTCATTATCGTATCTTTCCCCAGTAACCTTCACTTTTCCGGAGAAATAAAACAAAAACGAAATAGTCAAATCAACTAACGTGAAAAAACCTAAAAAAACTGAGTACACAAAAAAAAAAAAAATGGAGAAAATAAATGATATATATAAACGAATAAAATAAATTAGCTAAATGAAGCCATTAAGCCAACCAAATGAACACACGCATCATTTTACTTTTCTTTTGTCCTTATGATGCTTATTGGTCAAGAACTGATTCAGCCTGATAAGGCTTTTTAAGGCATTTTTTGAAAATGCATCTTCATTGTAATAGAAAAATATAAAAGGTAGCAATAACACAGCAATGTTAGTAAGGAACTGGAAATTGAATAACGGAAGCGTTAAAATGTTATTAAAAGAAACTTAGATGTGAATAATAGAAGTGCCTAGCTATTCGAAGAAATCTGAATCACGAGCTTAGGCGAGTGTGTACTGGGTCGGCTCGCCTCGTCGCTCGTGTCCTCTCGGTCCTTTGAATTGTGCCCAGAGACCGATTTCTTTGGGACCACTGGCGAGCCGAGCCAAGCTAAGGCGAGCCAACACGGGGCGACCCAGTACACACTCGTGCTCGCCTGCCCTTGTCTTGGCTCGGCGAGTGTGTACTGCCGGCATTATTAGAAGCAGAAACATTGGTCTTTTACCGCGACTATCAGGTAGGCCACTCTTGTTCATTAATAAGAAATAATTTTTTTTTTACTATAAAAACATACTTTTGGTAGATAATTTAAATGCTCCATTCTGGCTAACACTAATACAATCGATGCTAGTAAATAAAATATGCTCACCTCAGAATCCTCCCCATATCCAGCTTTTGCAAGCCACGCCTCAAACGCAGCGCGATCCTCAGGTTTAATTGTTTTCAAAAACTTTTTAATGACGATCATTTTTTGAGCCTCTGCCTCTAATACTTCCATTACGTTTTTTTCTTTTTCTCCGAAAGACTTCCAGTAAGACTCTATTAAAAAACAAAAACATAAAATATAAAAGATTAATGGTGTTTGGCAGGGTCGAAACCAGGAGATTTAATCAGGAGTAATCAGGAGCGGCAAAGATCAGTTTGCCATCCCATCCCCTATCCCTAGAGGTCCTAGTTCTGGGCATGGTGTTTGGGGTCGGGAAACTAAGTTCTCACTTACAATATTAATGATACTAGTATTCTCCGTCACGGCTTTAATAATAATTGGTTTAATTTATTTATAAATAAAAATATTTTATAGGAAAAAAAAAAAAAAAAAAAAAACATGCAAAAAGGAAATAAATGAATTTATAACAGATCGGAATAAATTGCCCCCCCCGTTTTAAGTTTAATATATAATAAGTTTATAACAGTTAGTTCGAATCATACTACATCGTTTTTGTGATTGTGGCCTAGCGATTTGATAATTGTGATAGCAAAATAAATCTTTAAATTTTAATCTTCTGAATTGAAATAGTAGATAAGTAGGAATTATCGGGATTCTAGGCGTAAATGATATTTCTCCAGTGGTTGTTACAGTAAGAACTATAGCCAACATGACATTTTTACGCAAAGCTGTTATTTTTAACCTGGTACCATCGCACAAATGTTGGATATCCAATTTTGAATTTTAATGTATGAGTGTGTAATCCAGGTGAATACCAAGAAATTTAATATACATTAGTGGATTTACAAAATTCACTGGAATTCCCATGTTGCTCCACATACTTATATCCTTTTTAATAACAATTTAATTAAAAATAAATAAATTTTATCGTAATTTCAAAATCTAAATAACATCAAATCATTGTGACCTCTCTTGCGGAATTGCGCACGCCACCGATCGGTTGATTTTCAAACTTCACTCAGATTTATATATCCACATATCCACACTTCTTTAACGACAATTCAATTGAAAATCGGTAAATTGTATTGTTGCTAAACCTTCCTTAAACTATGAATATGATGTAGTTAAAATTTGGTACTGATTAGTTCAGTAGTTTCGAGGTTAGTGATCACAAAGGAAAAATAGCTTATCCTTTTATATAATAGTATAGATATTAGGCAGACTAAATATAACAAAAATTTAAATACGAATTAATTAAACCACTATAAACTACAATATAATAGACACAGTTCATTATCATGGCGTTAACATTTAGTTTTGTTGGTAATATATCCTTCGTACTAGAAAACAAGTAATGTTGCACTGATTAATTTCTGTTGCACTGGAATACGCTTTCGATCGGGTATAACACTTACTTTTGAATCTGAAAATTCATTTAGCTCAACTTTTATTCATAGTCCTTCAACCTCCTCAGATATACAGTATCGATTTTTATCATCTTATGCCCTGCCATCTATAATTTCTGATATACTAATCACAATATCTGACAACTAGTGACACAGCTATTTCATCCCACACGGTTCTTCAACTTGAATTCTTTTAAGTGCAAAGGCACATTTCTCAGGTTGAAATTTGGTGAAATCAATGACTGATCCATGTCAATGATCTTATATTATCTTTGAATCAAAATGCAATTATGAAACTAATAAGAACCGCCACAGACTCTGTTCAACCATCCATTTGATCGATATGCTATCATACTGCCGTAGAGAGATAACCATTTTCCAATCACAAAGTAGGTCGCTAAGATTACACAATTAGGCATTCAAAGCTTATTACCTAAATACAACAGATGTGGAATCATAACTTGAGAGGATTTGTTGAATTTAATCTCTTTTTTAATTGTTGTGCCTGTATCAACGGAAGAGATGAGGTTCAAAACACTATCAAGAGCTGCTAGCCCCTCTATAACAGATTCTTCCTCTTTAAAATCACATTCTTCAGAATCTTTTCTGTAACAGATGAAAAAACCACTTATTAAAATGATTCGATAGGTTTTACATAGTTCCTTATTGCTAACCGAACCCTTCATTTTTGTCCTTTCCTATTAGATCATATCGATTTAGTTTTTCAATATAACTTACTAAATAAATTAATATTAGTCACTAACTTCTTTTTAAATTAATATTTTACATAAAACTGTATTTTGTTTTTTTTCGAAAAGCTTGTATATGGTGCACAGCAATAATTCTAGTACTAGTTTATCATAAAAAAATTCAAATCAACACTTTTTATTCTCTCAAATGTACTTTAATTATTGCCTTGTTAATGCCGCATCAATTCAATCATTGTCATCATCAGAACTATACAAAGAATTTATGTGATTTTGTGGTCTTGAATCTTGATCTTGAGTTATCGACTGAGTTTTGAGCTGGAATTGTCCAATAATTTGTCCCCCCTTTCATAGTTTTTTCCAATTATTTTGCTCATATCTTAGTATTTTCATGAGATAATAGTACAGAATAAAGAATATAGATTACTTTTCCTCGAATAATCACGAACCGGTTTCTGTATCTATATGCACCTCAAGCGTCACTTCATTTCTATTCTCATATCCAATTCCTTAACCACTAACATTTGCAGTCACATTTCGCATGTTTGAATTGGATACACTGAGCCCGAATATTATACAAGAAAGTACAGTGCCAATAATGGAAATGCACTGGCCTATCTTGCCAGGGGGTTAAATAGTTTTGTATCTTATATTTTTCACGAAAATTTATCAGAGACTTAACCTTAGAAACAACACTGTTTATGACAAAACTCTAGTGAATATAAACAGAGCTTGGGATTTGAAAAGATAAAAGACATAGCAACAGTAAAATACCTGGACCAAAGACTAATAACAGAAAGTATTGATATTATGAAAAGACCTACTTTCAAAACTCAGTTTCCGATTTCTTATTAATAATGGTAATCATTCCAATAATCAACAGAATCTTAGCAACAAATATAGTATCACCGGTTATTCAATACTAGAGGAGGAAGCATTTATTATGCTTACTGAAAGGTCACAAAAGATTCAATTCACCTATAGTATCAAGGTCCTTTTTTTTTTTTCTCGGCCTCCATATCTTTATTAACAATCCTAGTTTCTATGAATGAAATTTTTTTTTTTTTTTAGATTGTATGCCTCCAATGGACCAAGTCCCTTGGTCAATATATATAACAGAAATAAATAAAATTAGTTACATCTGATCAGATACATAATTAATAAACAAAATAAATAAGAAATAATATAATAATGATAATGTATACATAGATACTAGTTAAATATATAAACAGGAAAATAAGAAAACATCTAATTTGTGTAAATAGTTATTGAAAGTGTTTCAGAAAGAGATATCATTTGAGAACGTAGATTGTTAGCAAGCGTCACCTTGAATAAGAATGAGGTACTGGAAATAGAGGAATTTAAATGTTTTCAGAGATTTCGCTTGTCTAATATGAGAAGGAATGGAATTGAGCCAGGAAAGGATGGTTGAGCGGAATAGGTATATAGATCAATCAGAAGCGCTGGAACGTAGTAGTTCTGTGGGATGGGGTATATAGATCAGAAATATCAGAAATATCCTTGGAAATATTTTCTACATATTGTTGAAATATTGGAGAGTCATCCACACGACGAACTTCAACTCACAAAATCCACTATATTGCAACTTCATACGCAAATGAATATCTTAATATAGTGAGAATTAGTTTTTAAAAAATAGCTGTAAAGCTTGGAATTGGGCGCAGTTATTGATTTCAAAAGGACAAGGACCGAAAACATATAGCTCATAAGGTTAAAAAATGGCATTATAGACAAAATGGTATACCATGAATAACGAGGTCACTAAGGAACTTGTTGTGAGCATGAAAAATGTACTCCTTGAAATGCCAAAGACGAAAGGAGAACCCAAAAGTTATTAGAATTGATGCATGTTATTTATTTGTAACTATTATTGAAGATGTTTGGAAATATTTACGAAATTATACCCAATGCTAAGCAGTTCTACTAACTAAGGAGAAGAGTGAAGAGAAGAGTGAATTCAATTATATATAATTTTAGTAATAATTTCTCAGTTAATTGATTATTGTTGGTGCCGTTTTATATGGAGTACCGAAGTTTCGACCAGCTTCAGATATCTTCTTCAAGTTAACCCTACCAGTTAGGAGACCAGGCACTAAAGACGAAGAGTGCCTAGAAGAAGATTTGCAAGGCAGGTCGAAAAATCGGTAATAAAAGTTTTTTTAATGTGGACGCAATTTTCTTTCTCCTCACTGCATCTCTATCTTCTTATATATTTTAATTTTTCATTATATTTTATCAACTTATTTATTTATTAACTTTATATATAAAATACATTTATCTCTATTAAATATTCCTATTAAATAAGATCGGTCTTTATGCTTGACATTAAGAACAATTTCATAAAATATATTAAAATATAAAGCTACTTATAATTATCAATAAAAATAACATATTTACAACACCGACGGATCAAGGCCAACTCTTAAATAATATGCGATACACCAATCCTTGAAATGAGTATCCCAAAGTAACCCGAGGTCATGTTCTACGTCGATAATGGCTTGGACGTTTCCCATAATAATCTGATTCAATTCCTGAAAAAATTTAAAGTAGACAAGGTGTCCTTAAATACATTAAGACAAAATATCTATATATGTAATAAAAAAAAAAAAAAAAAAAAAAAAAAAAGTCCTATGAGTTTAACCCTACTTTTTACACCCATTTAAGTTACATTGGCAACCCTTGATTAGTTAAGTTACTATTAGCATTTCACTTACATTTGTAGAGTAAAAATATTTTTACCACGCGGTTAAGAACTGTACCAGAATAAATCATTTGCTTGGTAACTAAATCCCCCATCAAATTTGAGCTGCTTTCTCGAGGGTCAGATACAAAGCAATAGAAATAAAACCAGTATTACACATAAGCAGAGCACGAGAAATCCGAACATAAATCTTATAAAACAATTTATCTTATCAACCTTGATTTGTTGCTCAAGAGCTCCAATCCTCTCCTTCCCTTATACATTTGAAAACTGCAGCCTACTTTGTGAAAACAAGGAATGTGTCAACGAGTTGTCATTTATTCGGGTATAAGTGTGAACCGACTTCTAAAAGTGGGTGAGTATGTTGTTTTTTATAAGTAATTCCATTGGACAGAGTTTATTACACACCAGACAGATATGCCTATAAGTGATAGAAAAAAAATCAAACAAAATGAAAAAAAAAACCGAGAACTCCAGATCCTGTTTTGAGAGGAGCATTGCTCGGAATTTAGAGACCTTTCAGCAATAAAATACTAAAATATAAAAGACTAAAACTCATATGAGAGCTTTAATTTTATGGAACGCAGACTGAATTCTTGGCTAGGATTAATGAATTAATTGTTTTTTCTAATGGAATTAATTCATCAATCCTAATTTTATTGATCCTTATATACTATCATGCGTATCTGAAGTGAACTCTTAGTGTTAAGTATCCATTTATTTAATAATATTCGTGGCTAATAATAATACTACTGTACTTAATTTTTTTGTTGTGGCCACTTACTCTAATTAGAAGTGACTTCCTGCACCGAAATATGATTAAAAACATAATAGAAACGTATAATAATTAGTTGCCGACATTATACATTTAAGAATAGTAAATAAAGACAAGATTAAGAGGTTCTAATAGTCATTATAACAATCAGGACGATTTACCAACACTAATGTCAACATGACATCGAATGTGTGGCACGGGTTGTGCCTAGTCATTACAAGTTTCGACAAATATCTGGCGACAGCAGTCTTGAGGAACTTAGTACTCCGCTCCTCCATCCGAAACATATCATTTTTCCATTGGTACAGGGAGTAAAACCAAGCATCCTTCATATTTTTTATATCCTCAGGGTCAAAAGTCTAAAACGGAACTTCAACTGAGAACAAATATTTTTTTTATAGAATAAAAACGTTAAAAAAAATCCACAAACCTCAAGATTGTCTAACATATCCTTAGTTTCTTGCAATTCTTCCTTCAAGCTACGGGTACTGTAGGATATTTCTGACAGCCGTTCTTGCACTATCATCGCAATCGTTTCTTCGAACATATCTCTGACTAATTGAAGTTTGTGTTGCCAGTTTTCTGTCATTTTTCTAACAAATTCCTGGACTCTTGACACAGTTTTACCTTTAAGAGGATGGGAAATAAAAGTAGTGATATTTTATGGTACTTATTTATTAAAGTTATCCTTATCGCATACATAATGACAGAATGAAAGAGTTTTGTTATTATAATTAGTATAATAGGTTAGATGAATATATTATTAGGGCAATATATTATATATACGAGGTGTTAAAAAAATTGTTAAAGGGTTGAAAATTTATTTCGTACAAATACAGTTCATTTGAGAATATATTTAAAACACTTTATTAAGAAAAAGGAAAAAATAATGAAATTATAGCTGTAGAGAATTCAATGAGGGGAATTTTTTTTTTATAACTACATGTACGTTTGAACGACTTAGTGTATTTTAGGGAATACAGGAAGATAGGGAAAATGGGTGATGTGGTCAAAGGAGAAAAGACCAATATGGTCAAAAGGGGGGAATATGGGCAGAAACTAACAGCTGGCGAATTGATTGTAGAAGTATATTACGAAATTGGTTTAGGAGCCTAAGGGAGGAAATTGGTGGATAATAAGGAAAACTCCTAAAATCTATCCAGGAAAGGGTTTGATGAAGGACAATGCCGTTTGTTCATGTAGAAATTAGGGATTCTGGGAAGGGAGTTGAGAAGGACCAGCCGTGGATTTACCTGCATATATACATATGTGTAAGACTTATTTGTTAGAAGAGTGCTAGCATACTTCCATTCAATGCAAAACAACCACTGATATCATAAGACTTCATTATAATGATATTAAAACTTTTCGGCTTCCATAGAGGAATTTTTCAAAAACTATGAAATTTCCCCTTATCATGGTGAAAATATTGAAGCGTTTTACATCGAAGATTGTGGAAATTGCTGAACAGTTTGTTCCTAAAACAAAGCCAGCTAAATATCTGAGGAAGATTCCTTGGTGGTCGCATGAGTGTCGTGCCGCCCTGACAAAAAGACACAAAGATCTAAAACTTTTAAAATCTCACACTTCGTTAGTTAACTATATTAATTACCAAAAAGCCAAAGCAGAAGCACGATGGGTTATCAATCAGTCAAAAAAAAATCTTGGACTAAAATTATTTCATCCATTTTTTTTTTTTTTTTTAAATAAAATAAGAGCTATCAAGGGCAGGCAAGTAAACGAAATTCCGAGGTCAATCACTTACAACGATATAACTTTTACTGAATCCAAGGACATTGTCAATGCTTTTGGACATCTTTCTTGTGTCACGAAAAATAATGTGGCACATAAACTTATTCAGAGTTCTCCTAACTCAAACCATGATAATGAGTCATACAATCTTCCCTTCACGATGGAAGAACTAAAATATAGTATAAAATATTCCCATTCCAAATCTCCAGGTCCAGATCAGGTTCACATGGAATTTATAAAACATTTGCCCCTGATAGTGATTAACTTGTTACTGAAACTTCTAGACAATACGTGGATGAACAGGGATTTCCCTAAAATATAGTCAACGGCAACGGTAGTACCATTACTCAAATCCAATAAAGACCCCAGATTGGTACAGAGTTATAGACCTATCTCTCTCTCACTTCGGTCCTGTGTAATTTAACCGAAAAAAATAATCAACCGCCGCCTTTCGTGGGAATTAGAAACCCGTAAATTACTAGACAACGAACTATTCGGATTTAATAAATGTGTCGTCTAGTTGCAAAACCGGCCATCTCCAAAAAACAAAATTTTTCAGGAGAGCTGATTTTCTGTTACATCACGCCAAAACGATGTAGGAAGAAAATCTCTTCGGTTTTTAGTGGCACAAGGGTAGTGTGTTTGAAAGCACTTTTTGAAATTGAAGGGGCAAGTGGAGGGGGTGAGTTACTCAATTTTTAATTTAGGATTTGGCCACTTTTGCAACTCATTTTGGAGTTGGCCGGTTTTGCAATGAATTAGAACTTAAAAATCACTAAATTTAATGAAAATATTGGGGTTTTTTTTGGGATGCAAATGAACAAAACTTTCTTCAATAAGTGAATATTATTTGAAAAAATTAAACTCTGAAATGTTGTGGTGTAACTCAAACATCTAGACGGAAAAAAACTGGCAAGAATTATTTTTAAAGTAATAAGTTCCTAAAATGGACGGGGAAAATTGGAAGGCAGAAGTTGAAAAAGCCAGGGGCCGCAATATGTTGTCTGTTGTGCTAAAAGGAGAAGAAGAAGAATTTCCGAAAAACGTAATTTAGAAAAATATAAAAATTCAGAAACATATACTCTTGCGGTATTATCGTCTTCAACCGGCTTACACATTTCTTCCTGATATTTTTCTTCATCCCTCTCATCTACTTCTCTGCTTTCTCCTTCTTGAGCAGCTGATCCTACGACGTTGCAGTAAAAAATCAAAAGATCTGTAGAAAACCTCCCCTTGAACTAGCACCTTATTATTTTGATTGGTTCTGAAAAATCTCTTTGTTGGGGTGACTATGAAGTGCCATAGTGGGGGGGGGGGGGGGGTTGAGGAGGGCATTACTGGGACTCTTCCAATCAAGATTTGTGTAATGTCTTCCTGGCTTGAACACAGTTCCACTTTCCGAGAGAATGCCGTAAAACTTTGAAGGCTGAACGAGAATCTTGATTTTCTTTAACTTCTTCTAAATTTGGGTAAAAACCCGATCTGGAGGAGTTTTTTCTTCTCCATGTTGCATGGTCTCTTAGTCTTTTTCTTGCTAAATTAGCTGGAACTTCTACAAACTTCTCCATAAAGATCGAATGAAAAGTGCACGAAACGATAAAGGCATAAACGTTATCTACAGGAAAAGTAGGAGCAGACTAATAGTTGCCTGATAAGAGGCCTTCTTGATCTGGAACAACACCGCGATCTAGCGGATGTGGAGATGGCCGGTTTTTGAAACTCACTCACGGAAGGATTTGGCCGGTTTTGCAGCACACTGTGTTTTTCAAACGCAGGTTTAACAAGGATTTCATGGGTTTTTGCGAGGTTTCTTGTTTCCAATAGATGGAAAATGTATCTTAGGACTCAGAAAACAGAAAAAACGTATTTCTCAAAATTGAGGAGTTGGCCGGTTTTGCAACTAGACGACACAAATCAACTAATAAATTAATAAATCAAACTAAATTAATTAATAAATCAACAACGCATCTCCTTTTCAAATTTAACTCATATTTAAAATCGTCTTTTAATAAACATCAGCATGTTTTTGCTGTTTTTCTGGTCTCAAAAAATGCCTTTGATTCATGCTGGAGGGCCAAAATTATAGAGACCTTACATTCATGGGGTTTTTCTGGGAACATCTTGAATGAAGTACAAAAGTTTCTCTCAAATCTGATTTTTATAATTGATTGAGGCACTGAATAAAAATACTTACCATTTTTTTTTCAAATCCAATTAACCATTCTCCTCAAGGAACCAGAAGTAACTGTTTTAACAATCAGAAGATGACGTAATACTTTTGGAGGAACTTCCCTCACCCCTATGGAGCCAATTTCTTGAATCTCAAGGTCAGAAAGAAGAGTAACACTTCTGACTACACTTTAGTAACACTATGGTGACAGCATTATAATATCTCTTGGCTGTCTGTATAGTTTATTTTTATTGAAAAAAACATGGGGACATTTTCCTTTAGAATGTGCACTTTTAATTTATATCAATAAAAAATAAAATAAAATATTGTCTTTTTTAAATGCTTATTTTTGTCGTCATATTGAGCTGGTGACAGTGACCCCTGATATTTTTAGTAGTTTTAAAAACATTTTTTCATTTTTCTACTTCAGAAATATACTCAGGAGAAGAAATTTCATAAAAAAATTAAAAAAGATATTGTAGAGCAGTAAAAAAAATCAAAGGTAAAACAGTGTCCTTATAGCACACTATATAGCTATATAGCACTATATAACACTATATAGCACACATCGTGCCTCACGGATCTGTATTAATTTTCACACTACCTAACATCGCAATTAATCACATAAGAAAATTTGTTCCAAATCCCGTTAGAATCTCATTATATGCTGATGACGTTTTAATTTATTATAGCTCCGCCGATATTAACCTTGGACAATTCGTAATACAGGAAACCCTTAACAATCTAGAAAATTGGGCCGCCTGTCACGGATTTAACTTCAGCTCTTCCAAATCTTCCGCAGTTCATTTTTGCAGAATTCGAAAATGCAGGCAAACATTCACTGCACATCTTGGGAATCATATCCTAAATAAACCTAATTTTATCAGATATTTAGGGTCATCTTTGATTCAAGGCTATCATGGAAATCCCATATTGATGTGCTAATATCAAAGTTATTAAACATTCACTCTATCTTTTCCTCCGAACTATTTCCAATCTATGTTTGTACGAATTTAATTGAAAATTTTGGCAGCAGACCATTTCTAATCTGCATTGACTCTTTCTCCGCCCTTCAGGCAATCCAAAACTTCCATTCAACCAAAAACCCTATCGTAATGAAAATAATGAAATTAGCCTTAAATATCAATAAAAATATTAAATTTCTTTGCGCAAAGGAAGCAAGAAATATGTTCCCTTTTCCCGATACCCAAGTCACTCTCTAGGACTTTAATAAATTTATATTTAACCTGTGCAGAGAGGCATGGATCAACTTCTGGAAAAAGTACCTAATACAAATAAAATGAAAAGGATATTCAAAAACTTTCTTCCAGCAACACCTCTCCCAATAAACAGGAGAGAACAGACAGTAATAACGCGACTTAAAATTGGACACACCAAGTTGACTCATCGGCACCTACTTAAAGGCAATCCTCCACCAGAATGCAGAACTTGCAACTGCCTGCTGACAATGGAGCACCTGATCAATGACTGAACCCGAATTTTACCGTCCAGGACTTTGTTGCATCTTCAAGGATACCGCAAGGCTTTGAAACTAGATAACTGGAACAAACTTTTTACCCTCCTCAAAGATAACCATTTGTTTCAACTAATATAATTTTGAATCGAAATAATTTATATAATGTAACGTTTAATTAAAATATCTAAGATAATGTATTATAGAATAATAGAAATAATCTAATGTAATGTTATAGTAATAATTTAACAGTAATGAAATGTAGTAACAATGTAACAGTAATGTAATGTAGTAATAATGTAACAGTAATGTAATGCTGTAGTTATTATCATAATAACTACATAATAATATTATGTAATAGTAATAATAAAATAGTAACTTAATGTTGAACCGTTACAACCAGCATTATGCAATTGTGAATGTTAATAAGTAACATAATGTAATGGTGCCTCTAGCCTAAGTTGCTGTACACGGCACCTAAAATTGTAATTAAATAAATACATATAGAGGAATAAATCAGGTGGATAACCCCCCACTTTTTCCTTCTGATGGAAGGGTTAGAAAGAAAACCCCTTATGGGGATGTAGTATATGGGCATTCAACCCCAACATAGCTGAAACAGCTGAACTTATTAATTTCTCTAGTTATCTGGCGAACGACACAAATAGTTGCAGGTACACATAAATTTGAAAAGATAAAAAGGACAAGAGTGTGGGAAAGGATAATGCGGAGATTGTATGCGATGATGTGAATAAGCTTAGAGCTAGCGAAAACGTGAGTATATACATGCATGGACAAACATTAGCAAATGTGATTAAATAGACCAGGATGGTCAAAACGAGTAATGAAGACCATTTGACTGTATTATCAGGTATAAAAACAATTATAGGATAGCAAGAATTAAGTTACTATTTAAATCAGCGATCCTTCCAGCCTTTATATACCATATAGCAGAACAACTCTCGAAAAGCATGTAATGAAAAACAAAGCGACTAAAAAAAGCTTATTGAGAAGAGAAGTTGGTTAATGCTGGTTAAGGACCGAAATGACTGGGATCATGAGGGTTTAGGAGTGCGTTCGGCTTGTAACATTCTGGAAGAGAGTTAGCTGAAATAGTTCGGGCAGGTCTCCAGAATGGGCGATACACAAAAGGCAGGTGGTTCTTGGCTGCTAGAAAAGAAAAATGTTCTTGTGACTGACATAAGTAGATGTACGCTGACTTAATTGAAAAACTGGGGACAGTAAGAGGAAGCACTTTACCTGAGATGATAGCAAGCGATGGAGACCAGTAAGCTATGTGGACCTTAGACAGCAACTCCATTCTTGGAGGTAAGCTATGGGAAATGAAGTAACAAAACAGGATGTTGTTATTATAGTTTTATAATATAGAATCATTATATAATATTTTATCATAATGAACTTTGATAGTATAGTTTGGACAGTGTGCATACATATAATCTTACAAGATGGTGGAATTGCATTATTTTTCTGTTTCTTTTTTTTTAATAAAGTACTCAATTATTTATTATTATTATTATTTCGAATCTTTATCCGCACCTGTCAATGAAAATTACTACAATGAGTGAATAATTTATTTTAACATGGTATTTTGTTTAAACTATGACGAATGTTATTCACGTATTGAACATATATCTGCATGAATACAATACTAATCTTGTCCTTAAATGAGATAAAAATGTTTAAAATTATATAAAATTTGATGAAGTTTACTCCGTGCTCTTTTTTGCAATTTGCTTTAAAAATTGAAATCAAGGACAGAAAATCTGAAATGTGATAGCAGGACAGACCCTTTTAGATTACATAAATACTATTAATTAATTATAAATTGTATAATATTATTTATAATTAATTAACTAACCAGAAAACAATTAAGATAATTTAAACTAATTGTTTAAAGCTTTGTATTTATCAAATATTAATTAAGATGATAATTACAATAGATTCCTAAAAGCCATTCGACTTACTATTGAAATCTGAAGAACTGAATAATAATAATAATACTAAGAATAATGATGTTGATGAGTATTCAGGAAATAATTAACAGAAATGAGCTAGTTTATTTTCTTTATTATTATTATATTATATTATTTTATTATATTCTTTATTATTTAGTTTTACTGTGTGATTTGTATTTTGCTGTTTAATATATTTCACATTAATAAACATCTCTATATTTTCATGATAAGTGAATTCCAAATAAATACGTATATGTATATTACTGAACACAATTGAATAAATGTATATTTGGATTAACATATTGCACAATCAGTCTAAGAACAATGAGAAGGGGAAAAAGAAGTTTAATCAGAAGATAATATACTTTCTTATAAATATAAGAAGTATTTTTTAATTGAAAGTAAAATAATGAATAAATAATCCATTTCCAAATTAAATATTAATGATAGAAAACGGTTGATAATTTTGTAATTTTAAATACCCACTTTCTCCTCGAATTTCAGTCTTTTTAACATCTAGAGACTTGATTGTCCATACTTCTTCTTTTCGTTGTATTGGCCACTTGCGTTGAATACTGTCATCTGCAATGGAATCCTTGTTATCGAATCTGAAAAAAATAGGACCATTATGAGTGTCAGGCGAGAAATCCATTTCCGCGATCTGTGCTACGTTACGAAACTATACCGTTGATAAATCATTTCAACACAAAATAAACAGATATCAATATTTTTGATCATATGGTGAGAAATAAGTGAATTACAAGATTGATATTACAAAATGAAGGTGTGTTGTTTATTACTTAATATTACTAAACTGTTAATTAGAAATATAGATTTTTCCTCGAAGTCTTTTTCAACACAATGTTCTTTGAAGATTCCGTGGAATGTGCACTATGCTTCCTCATCATGGGTAAAGTTCAATTTGGATAATTTGATATCCAACGTAATGAGGAGCAGTGACAAGGGAAGGCAACTGCTCATTGGTCTCGGATTTGGTTGAATAATGTTTTGCTGAAACTAAATGAAAAAATATTAAGAACATGTGGGGCAGGTTATGCGAATAAGCAAGTGGAACCCGAGAACAATAGTAAAGTTTCTTTTCAAAAAGATATTGAACTTCGGTTTATCAGATTTTACAAAACGTATTAAGTTGGTTAATACCTTAAAAATGGATACTGCTGTCCGTCCACGCACTCCAAAAGAACTTCTAGCGCGGGAACACATCTTCCCCACAGCGTCCATCTCATTCATTTTGTGTCCGGCCCAACTCATTAAGTCTGATAAAATGAATATTTGGTTTATTTATATTCATATCGTAGTTTTTTTTTTGTTTTTTTTATGTTCCCATAAAATAAAAAAAGCAACGAATTTCAACAAATCTTTGCAATATACATTATTAATAACCCAAAATGTTTTATAATAAATAGTACAAGGTAATTGGAATCAAAGGTTTTTATATTTTGTGTATGTAAATGCCCAATACATGTATAGGCATTTAAACGTTTGCATGTTGCTGATACTAAATAAGAATAGCAAGAAATGGAAACATAATATATTTTTCGTCTTGTATTTGATTAAGTGTATGTACTATGGATCGGTCCTCTGGCAGAATTTCTAAGTGCCTAATTCGTATATTTTCATTTTTATTTAAGGATATTTTTCTACAGTTGCATGGAACCATGCCGCCTTCAGAAGTCCTTTTCAGTATATAATGACGTACTTTGAGATTACACCTGTTTCTGAAGTATATCTATGGACTGTCGGTTTCTAAGGGTTAATTGACTTTGTTTCATTTTTTTTTTTTTTTTTTTTTTTTTCATTTTATTAAGACACTATTTTTTTTTTTTTTTTTTTTTTTTAAATTGTTCAAATTTAAAATATGGTAAAATATTTTTTTATATATGGTTTTTACCCTGACATCTGAAACTTACCTTCCTTCACAAAATAAAATTTCCTTGTTACACTATTTACAAAGCGGATCACCCAGATTACAATGCACCTGACACCGATATTCATATTACGACCAATCCTGTCCGTTTTGGGTTCTTTTTATGTCCTTTAATTTTTTCATGCCATACTACTTTCGGTTTCTAAGGGTTAATTGACTTTGTTTCATTTTTTTTTTTTTTTTTCATTTTATTAAGACACTATTTTTTTTTTTTTTTTTTTCAAATTGTTCAAATTTAAAAGAAAATTGTTTTTATAAAAAATCATTGGGTAACTTTTAAAAAAAATATTAGAGAAATAAACTAAAAAACGATTAATGAAAAAGGATGGGGAAATGAGAACAAAAAGGAGATAAAAATAAATATTCAGGATTTAAAAAAAAAGGGAGAAAAAGATTGAGAGAAGGGAGAAAGAATAAAAAAGGGGAAGAAAGGGGTCAAAAGGGATGGAAAAAGAAAGAAAAACATTTTTTTTCTTAGGAAATTGATAATTATAAATTCAGCTAAACTAATAATTTATGGAAATAAATTTCATATGAAAGAGATTTTAAGCTCTAGTTTTCAATTTCAAGTACTAACACTTCAGAAGGCAATTTTTGAACTCTTGAAGTGCTTATTCATTTCATTCTAAAATAATTCAACATTTTCTGTGATTTTTTGCTGTTATTTATATCTATGATAACATATTGGCAATTCTTGGTGGCATATTAATTTAACTTGGCTGAAATTTCTGACTCCTTGCAGCAAGTTTCATAGATAGCATTTACCCCGATGTATGGGTATAGTTGCCTGAATCACCGGTCCTACGTGGTCACCCTTTCAGACGGTCAACCATATATATATATATATATATATATATATATATATATATATATATATATATATATATATATTACTACTATATATATATATATATTTTTTTTTATATATGGTTTTTACCCTGACATCTGAAACTTACCTTCCTTCACAAAATAAAATTTCCTTGTTACACTATTTACAAAGCGGATCACCCAGATTACAATGCACCTGACACCGATATTCATATTACGACCAATCCTGTCCGTTTTGGGTTCTTTTTATGTCCTTTAATTTTTTCATGCCATACTACTTTTTTGACCCTGCATGCATCTATCAATTAGTTCACAGTTCCTTTTCCAAAATCTACTGGTTACCTATTTTCTAGCATTTTTATTTTTTCTGTTTGCATTGGTTTATTTTTTATAGGTTCGCTCGTTTTTGTTTGAGAGCCATTGCATATAGAGTGCATTCTTCCATTTGATAGCGTCTTCACAATCTACATCCCACCAATAGTTGTCCTGCCTTTTAGATTTCTGCCAAGGCCTTCTAAAGCTGCTTGATGGATGCATCTTTTTATTTTCTCCTGAACTCTTTTCTATTTATCAACTCTTTTTACACCACATACACTCCTTTGTATTTTCTGTTTAAAACTTTATCATTCATCCAAGAAAAAGGCCATATAATTTCACTTAATCTATTATATATTTGTCAAATACCACTCACTCATTTAACACGAAATCTCAAAAACCACCAAACGGATTGGAATGAAAAATCGTATGTGGCTTCCTCTAGGGCCGTAGGTGCTCGCTAAGAAAGGAATTAAAAAAAATCGGTCTGGATCGCGTGTAATTCGCGAAAAACGCGATTTCTCACACATAGAAAATTCTTTGAATTAACATTACGGATCTTAATGAAACTTAGTACGCTGCTTCTTATTAGATGTTAGATGAACGATAACAGTTATTTTTTAAGTAGTTTGCCCTGTATCGGTACAACTAAGGGGTAAAATAAAAGTACTCATAAAATTTTATTGGGTAAATAATAATAGATTTATTGTCATATGGTATATGGTGATAAGCTAAATTAAAAAATTGGTTAGATGCCTAAACCGCACACTTTGACCACAAATTACGTTCTTTATTGTAGTAAACAAACAAAAATACAATTCTGGCATGTGGAAAGCTTATTATATGGTACTTTCTGTAAACTCATGTTGGCTACAGAGTGTACCCTTACAAGTTTGAGTTTCGGGACTATTAGTCTGCTGTGGAAAGGAAGTAGAGGAGGTTAAAATACTTATGTTCTCTGGTGATGACACGGAAGGCCACTTGGATGTACCCACCAACCTTGCTTCACCAGTAACTTCTTCCCCAACTACTCTACCTTTAGCTTGATAACATAAAGATAATTGTTCTGTACCTGGTCCTTCTCAAATCGGCATTTTTCAACAAGGCCCAAGTTGTATTTCTCAAATCTATCTACTAAATATATTTGTCAAATACCACTCACTCATTTAACACGAAATCTCAGAAACCACCGAGCTGATTGGAATGAAATTTAGTATACAGCTTCCTATACGGCTGTAGGATCTCGCTAAGAAAGGAATTTAAAAAAATCGGCCTGGATTGCGGCTAATTCGTGAAAAAGCGATTTCTAACGCATTGGAAATTTTTGAAATAACTATACGGATCGTAATGAAACTTAATACATTATTTCTTATTAGATGTTAGATGCACAATAACAATTATTTTCTAAGTAGTTTGTCCTGAATCGGTACAACAAAGGGGTAAACAGTACTAATACAATTTTTAGTGGGAGAATAATAGTAGATTTATTGTCGTATGGTATATGGTGATAAGTTAAGTTAAAAAATAGGTTAGATGCTTAAGCCGCACACTTTTACCACAAATTAAGTTCCTTATAGTGGTAAACAAACAAAAATATCGTTACAGGTATGTCGAAACCTTATTATATGGTACATTCTGTGAACTCATGGTGGCTGCAGAGGTGTACCCTTACAAGTTTGAGTTATTCCGTGACGAAAAACTATTGGCCTGCTATGGAGAGGAAGTTGAGGGGGTTAAAAGACTTATATTCTCTGGTGATGACATGGAAGGCCAATTGGATCAACTTATTCCTTACGAGCACCCTACCAACCTTGCTTCACCAGTAGCTCCGTCCCTAACTGCTCTTCCTTCAGCTTTCCGGTCACAAGATAATTGTTCTGATCCTGGCCCTTCCCAAATCGGCTATTCTCAAACAGGCCCATGTTGTATTCCTCGAATTTGAACAAGTTGTACCTAGCCTTTATGAATTTAATTCCTTGAACCAACAATCTACCTTTTTTCTCAGTTCAGATGAGAATAATGCAGGAAATGATTCAAAGATTTAGTTCACAACAAACAACTAAGGAAATCGGCTGCAAAAAGATAGTCAAGCACATGTAGAGGTTAACCAGGAAGTTGTTAAAAAATACAGGAAAAATTATCCTGTAAAAACATTAGCAGAAAAGCTGTTAACAAACATAAAGAGAACCAACCCGAAGTTAAAAGAAATGTTAACAACCTAAATATACATAGAGGGGCTGTAGTACATATAAGTATAACAAAACCAATCATGAAATCCATAGAAAGTCTTAAAAAAAATACTCAGAAAATAATCCTCATGTTAAACGTGTAGCTGTAACAAAACATAATGAAAGACGTTCAATGGAAAGGTTGCAGTCATGGACAGTGAAGAAGCATTCAGGTTACAAGTATTACCCAATAACTGAATATCCAAAAGATAAAACAGTCGGTATTGGACGACGGTCAACTTGCAATGGATGTAATGGTGCAAAATGAAAGGAAGAGAGCCCTGTCATGTGCTGCAGTAACGGGAAAGTCCAACTTCCTCCGTTTCAAGAATATGCTGAACACTTGCACAACCTCCTTACTTATGAACATCCTGAGGTTGAGCATTTTCTAAATAATATTTGGAAATAGAACGGTTGTTTCCAAATGATGTCGTTTGGAGCAAAAGAGATAAAAGAGGGACATTTCATACCAACATTTAAGGTGCAAGGACATGTATACCACAGAATAGGGAGTATGATGCCTCGAACAAAGCAGCCGTCTTTTATTCAGATAAATTTTTTTGGTGATGACAACCATGAAAGAGACATTTTCTGTGGTTACTTTCAGAATGTGAAGCATGCATTGGTAGGCTAACTCTAGAAAATTATT
Organism: Euschistus heros; assembly: GCA_003667255.2. NCBI lineage: Eukaryota > Metazoa > Arthropoda > Insecta > Hemiptera > Pentatomidae > Euschistus > Euschistus heros. The sequence goes on from RCWM02000093.1 coordinate 400,341, forward strand.
CATGAACATAACAAGTATATCAAGGACTTCAGAGCTTTTGTTGAGTCTGCTCCTAAAGATCTACAAGATTTCCAGGTAGTTGTCAGTGCTGACAAAAAGCCTTCAAATGCTCACTGAGGACGTTACAATACTCTTACCTCTAACGAAGTTGCCTTCTTGATTGTTGGCCAGGTGTTAGAAAAGCGAGACATTATTCTCAACTGATAAGAATTAGTGAGTTCTATTGAGCATATGATTCTTTTCAGTTTCATCTGCCATGGAGAAGATGGGTACAGTATTAACATCCCTCTGCGTGACCCAAACACAAATACACCACTTAAGAAAACTGTCTGCAGCTGATTTTTACGCCTATATGTTGATGGAGCGAGAAGGCGAAAAACCTTATCTATTTTACTTTCGTAATCTCCTCAACCAATTTGTGCTTGATATGTAAGGAAAAATAGAAACAGATACACTAAACTTTATTCGAAAAAGACAAAAAATGAGAAGTGGAGAATATATTCACTTGAAGGATGCCATAAGAGAAGCTGATGGTCTGGTATTGGAGCTGGGTAAGATGGGAGTGCTGCCATAAAGCTTCACTGCAGGACTGTTAAAATTAAAAAACTTCTGCAAATTGAATGATTTATTTAAGTAATAATAATTATCAACATTAAGCTTAACTTTTACTAATTTAAGTTGTCCTTAATACTAATGATATTAAACCGTAGCGGTCCAATCTCTTAAATATATTATCAGAAATGTTCGGAAAAACTTTTACTAACCAAATTAATAAAGTATAAATTCTTACAAAGCGCTGTGCCCAAGGGACAGTAAGGATTTAGGTCCTAACTCTCAACCGTAGCTCAACTACTATAAGCCAAAATAACACTCTGAAATTTTTTTTTTTTTTTTTTAAATTATTTATTGAAATTTACAACTGTTTATACAAAAAATAAAATACATTAAGTAAATGTGATGAAATAGATAAAAATGACACGTCACTTGTTTTTACCATAAAGCAACTACCCATTGGTAGCACTTATTAAGGTTCTACATGATAAAGCACTATATTAGAAGGTCCCGAGGCCATCTTCTTTTCAGGCGCCTCGGAGGGTTATCTGGAATGGAATGAGATGCAAGTTGTGATACTAATGGATTTGAATGGTTGTGGAGTTTGCTGTGAAAGGATTGATATCTGGTTTGAGCTAAGTCAGAAACGCAAGGTATATTTGTGGATAAGTTTATTTGTGACGAAGTAAGGAGCATTTAGGATTTTTCTAAGGATTTTGGATTGTAAGGATTGGATACGAGATGAACTGGATGGTTTAGTGGAGCCCCAAAGCTCAACTCCGTATGTCCAAATTGGTCTAATTATTGTCATGTAAATGAGTCTTTTGTAATTAATTGGAAGGTTGGAGCGATTGTCAAGTAAATGTTGAAGTAGTCGATAGTGACAGGCAGTTTCTTGTCGTTTTAGTCTTGTATGTGGATTCCAAGTAAGACGTTTGTCCATATGGAGTCCTAGGTAGCGGATCTGTTCAACGGGGATTAGCGGAACATCGTTAAAGGATATTGTAGGACAGGAAGTCGACTCTGAAATTAAATTAAAAAAAAAAAAAAAAAAAAAAAAAAAAGAAGGATAAAATGGATACGCATCTTATTGATATCGAAAGGACGTTTTACAAAATATGACAAACCGGTCTCATCTAAATTAAACACATTTTCACCCTACATTAAACATCTCCTTGAATTCTATCTCAATTCTGAATTTTAGCACAATTTGCACATTTTTCTTTTTGAAATAAATCCTATAACGTTTATACGAATGAACATAACAGTGCAGTTATTTCTAAATATGAAATTATTTTATTAAATTATCGGTGTTACAATTGTACTCAACTGTCAAACGTTCCTTATTTGCGTTTAGATTTAAATGGCTATTATACTTGTGATAAATTATAACTGTTTGGTAAACAAATAATTGTGGTTAATGAACCACTCCACGATAAGATAGTGATTGTTATTTATCAAGGATTGTCATCAGTATCAACAGAAGGAAAGAAAATGCGCTACCTCTACGTACTAGGGTTTACCTTGCTGCTACAGGTATATTTATTTAGTCCTTGTGTGTTATCTTACCATAAAATACTATAAAAATAAAATCATTTGAAATAAGAAAGTATTAGATATGATAATCATAATATAGTTTATTTTCTAAACCAACAAACGTTTGTCGATAACAATCAAACTCCGTAAGTCTTCATTGATCTAATTCTATAGAACATATGACCGAAGTTCAATGTTTGGGATATATGCCTCATTTCATACGAAATATTATAACTTGACACCAGGGATTATTTTTAAAAAGTGAGGTCCACCATCATTAAAATTATGTTTAAATAGGTTCGTTGCTTATCCTACTGGCGTTTTTATTTGTTTATTAAGGGAATGGTCTGTCCTATAAATATAGAGTTTTCGACAATGCTAAACTTTATTATAAGCAAGCTAATTTAAATATAATCATAATTTATTTTTTATTATTCTTTTTAGTCATTATCAAAGTACTGCTATACTTAGGAGAAGAGAGAAAAGGAATAATGTTCAATATCAATTTTAATTCATTGGCCTAAGTGTTCTGAAGTACGTAACTGCTAAGAAGCAAAGATAAATAATCATGGCCTGAAATAAACAGGAATAAAATCATCAAACCCTAAGGGTAGAACTAAATAAAATTAAAAATAATTTTTTTTTTTGCTTATTGGAAACTTAATTAAGGTAAATAGATACCTCCATGTAGAAGAATGGGTTGCGAATAAATACACAATGATAATGAACCACTCATATTGTGTAGATCAAATTCCATTGTTATTTCACTAGTTCTGATCCAAACCTCTCTGTGCAAAGTATTCTTTCAGTCTTTCCTCGCTGGTGTCTTCTGATAGTTATTAAGTTCACGGTAGTTGATGACGGAGCAACTTTATTGAAGAAAACAATATATTTAAAGACCAGAATTCTTCACAAGTTAATTAAATATGATTTCGCTTCTTTCTGTATTCTATAAGACCAACTAAATATAAACCAATGATAATAAAATAAAATAAAATTTATATATATATATATATATATATATATATATATATATATATATATATATATATATGTATATATATATATATATATATATATATTTATACAAAAAAGAAAGACGCAACCATTAAAATTCTCTATTTACTAAAACCATTTTCATAAATCAAATAAAGAATGACGTGTTTAGTTTTTGCAATAATATGTTTTTAGAGATCGCTTATTGAAATGGCTAGTTTTAAATTATAAAAAATAAAAATAAAAATATGCTTTCTAAAAATGCAGACGTAACACTATGTTAAAAGAATAAATAAATAAAATAATATAAATATAATATATATATATATATATATATAATATAAACTATTTATTTTTATAGAGGTCAAAAATTCAATATTTTAAATTATAAAGTAAGATTAATTATTAAATACAGTCGAAAACTCGATACGTCGAAACTCGTTAAGTCGAAGTGAAACCCATTTCCCAATTATATGATAATTCGTATGACGTTTATATGATAATTCGTTTACTCAAATCATCAATCGTTGATTCAATAAGTCGAAGTTTCCAAGAACTATGAACATGCACTGACCAGACTACCCTATTCTCGCTTATCCTCAGAACTGTTTCGGGGACAAGACAGGCATTTATAGCGTTAATTGTTTTGTTTTTTTATTATTTATGGTTTCCAGGGGTAAGCTGATGTCTTAATGTATGATGAAGAAAGTTACAGACTATTTTAAATTATGTAATTTATTAAGTTTTCTTTTCATTAGTATCTCCGTTTCTATTAATTTTTCTTATAATAAATTATTAAACATCTCGAAAATTCGATAACTCGGAGTAAATTTGTTCACACTTCCACTTCGACTTACCGAGTTTTGAGTGTATGTCTTAATCGCGTTAAGATTTCTTACTCTAAAATCTTAGTCTTAATTGATTTCTCAATGGATAATTCTGCAGGATTCAATCTTATAAGTTTTAGTGGTTTCAAAATTGCTTGTTAAAAGTTTTCATTAGTTTTTTTTTATAAAAAATTTATTTTTAATCAAGCAGGACCCGTTGAGGCACAAACGGTTTGGAATGGTTGTCTTCAGCGTTTGTTCCTCCTGTAAAAACGCATAAGAATATTCATAGTACTAATCAATCACGCAACTATTAAATCAATAGGATTGTAAACTACTTATATAAATTGTAGACAACAATCGTGCACTAAGTAAATCATCATGTTTTTTATAATAATATCTACTATTAAACTGATTATCCATTTAGTATTATGAGTACTTTTATATGTTTTACCAACTCCGCCACAATAATCATATGATTTTATTTTTATTGTTGATTTTTATTATTAAAAAGTGAATTTAATTATATAAGCATAAAAATAAGCGAAAAACTCTTTAACAAGTGAGAGGTTCAATTCAGCATTCCAAAACATCCTCAATTAAGTTTACGATATACTGCCACTTGTCTGGGCTTGTTGAGAATGTGAAAAACATTACATCGAGTTGCTTAATCAATTGAATCACACAGGGTTACGTAGCATCGTTAATAACTCCTGACCAACAAATTGTCCTCTTCTCTACACCCTCCTTAAAAAATTAAAATTTTATAAGGAAAATAGATTAACTTTAGGTTAAGCCTAAATGCAGTATTTCTTTAATGTTTAGATGTTTACCTTCGCTTTATTATTACTTATCTTTTTGTTATAGATAAATTTAATTTATAGAATACATTAAAAGAGAAATAAGCACTTACTTTGAAACAGTTTTTAATTGATTTTCAGGACGCAATAGATCATATCGCTTTAAATCTAAAATTTTCATTTCTTTATTCCTAATCATCAATTCTCTATGGTCGTCATGGTGCTGATTCATGTTGTCCATGTGGATTCTAATAATTTTCTGTCCTTTCCAAAATTCGAAGTATTCCTCTCATAATGTCCATCTTAAGCTTAAATAAATTATAAGTACTTTCTGTTCACAAATGTATCCTTCAACAGCTTTTTTCGCCCTTAAAGTTTGCTTCTAGTTTCCCTCTTAAAAAAGATATTTGTTGGACAATCTAATATTCTTTAAACTCTCACATCATGCATTACTACTAATCTATTTCATCTATCACATAAATTACTTCTTAGAAGTTTCCCACATGAACATTACATGTATATTGTTCAAAAATTAAAACCCCAAAATAAAAATCTTATTCCTAATAAAATGTATTTCTCTTGCAGGCTTCCCCAAAGACAAATAGCGTGTGTTTAACTTATCGCGATGACCATTATTACTTGGACTAGAAGACGCAAATAAATTCACTATTAGTGAATTTACTTCTGGCATTTAGAAATCAGACCAAATCAACTCCGTCATATCATTTTTAGTCTTGCCAATTATTCAAATTTATGGACGTTTTAATAATGTGATAGTAATTTGACTTAAGACGGTCGTCACTGGAAACGACAATATGTCCATTCACTATGAGGGTGGAGCAATGAGTAAATCCAGGATAAAAATGTAGCAGATTTTTATTTTAAGTTCAAACATAAATTCACATGTCAAATAAATTGGAATTTTGACATAAAGAAATATAGTCAGTCATAAGTTCTCAGTTCGCATTGCAATCTTGAGCTTGAAAAAAGGGGTGTGGCTGTGTCATGGACACGGCCGTGTGTGTACGTGAATACGTTTATGTAACGGGTTATGTTTTTGAAATAAAATATTTTTATTTATGTATTTACGATAAAAGCAAGGAAACAAATAAATATTGTGTTACAATATAACTTTATTAATAATAGGTCTGTGATACGAAAAGTACAACACAAGTAGCATACAAGATACATCGAGATTTCTGCTAAACGTTAAATTAATACAGGTATTACTTAACGTCGTTGGAGAAGTTTCAATATAAGACAAATTGAACTCGCTGAGCATGGAGTGAGGCAATGAGCGGTTTTGTGAGACATAAAGACATAATAGACATAAACATTAAAGTCTCCAGCTATCATAACTGTTGTAGTAATTTTAGGCTTGTAATCGGGTATAATATTAGCGATATTTTTGTATTATTTTAACACCGATCGTAACATAAAAGAGTTTAATTCCTGCTAAGGCTTTGCCCGGGTGGATATACACACAGCCGAGTACGAATTTGAAGATGCCATTGACCTTTACGTTTACTAGACAGACCTCACCAGGTTTTGCATATTTCATTCCCGAATAAATTTCCGAAATGCCAATGTTAACTCTATTACAATTAGTAAAGCTATTGATGTTGCGATATATGGCGACTCCACCGGGTTTGCGATTTGACGATGATGATACCGCTACACATGATACAGTTGTAATTTGTCTGTTTTTAGCGGTATTACAGCTAGGCACATTCACTGGGATGGAATTTCCTATCCAAGTTTCGCTGATTGCCAAATAATCAGATCGGTTGATGATTGCTTCGGTAGAGATGTCTTCTGAGTGAGCAGCCAAGCTTTATGCATTAATGGCGGTAATAAGTATAAAACAATGCTAATAAGGAGCTTTAACGTTCCCGGCGCTGCTTGACTCGGTCACATGATGTTTTATTATTACCATTCGATTGTTTTTAAGAAGCCCTTTTCAACCTTTTACGATCTTTGTATTTGGTTTTGGCTTTTCAACGCGTATAGGCCGACTTTATATATATTTTTTATAATACCCTTTTTATTCTAACACCTTATTATATTTACTGTCACTACTTAAAACCAATGTTTTATATACAATCGATAGATTTTGACGACAGCTGACGATTAAAACCTAAACGAACGTCGTAGCTTGTCCGAGTCTAAAGTTATACTAATTGCAAATCTCGATACGCAGCAAAATAACCTCAAAATTGAGACACTTCCTTCTCCCCCGCGCGCAAGCGTCACTGTTCTCGCTTATCGTAATGAATTATATGATCCTTTAGCTATCCACTGGTATAATTTAATTTTGGATGTAGAGGATAGATTCGAAACTACAACGCCAAACTGTATCCCCCCGATTTTGTTATTAGGTTTTTTGGATTGCCCCCATATGGTAGCAAATTTAAAGACGTATTCACTTCAAAAAATGAATATGATCGTTCCTTCCCGTGACTTTAAATATGTGGTGGCTACACGTGTTTTTTTTAAATCAAGTATTTAGGCACATGTTCGAATCGATTGAAATGAAATATGTGTAATCAGATGTAGCGTCAAGCAAAATACTATCCATCTGTTTTGACAAAAACATCAATGCTCACTACTGCCTGAATGGTCAGACTCAAACCTTTTAATTGTTTAAAGGTCGTCTAGGAGAACGAGTTATACAACCCACGCTTAACAAAATTTATCTACACTTCGACAAACTACCTAATTACAGAGAAATTAGGAAGGGCCACTTCAAAACAGCCTATTAGAATTCAAGATCAGAAATCCAGCCATATAATCATGGTTCTCTATTCAAGAGTTTAATTAATGTAAATATTCTATATACCTACCAAATCAATTAGCGATCTAAATGGTATTAATTTGATGTTTTTGCGATACAGCGCGATATATCCTGCTCAACATGACGAGGACTCTAACCGTGCCTCAGTTCATTCTTTTCGCACATTTTAGCCAGTTGTTGCTTTTAGATCTACAGCTAATATGAAATAAAAAAAAAACCTAATAGTAACAAAAATAGCGGCCTGCATCAAGTCTGCATTGAAAATTTTAGGTTCATTGTACACTTTTTAATTTTAGGGCAGGCGTTTTCAAGGAAGTCGACAAATACTAATTGACAAACTTATAATTTTCCCAAATACATTCTGACCAACTTTTTTTTTCGTCTAAGAACAGAAAAACTGACAAGTTAAAAAGAGGTTAACCTATTTACCTGGGTACCTACCATCTACTATTTAATTATCATCTCACATATCACAAGAGTTGCGCAAAGTTGAATGATCTTTTGACAACTAATCTACTAACCTAATTTAATATTGATTAAACCTTTCAGTCAAATAATTATTAGTTTGCTAAAAAAATTACTGAAAAATTCAAACATTACTAAATTAGGTAATTGATTCTAGAAAATTAGTTGTCAAATAGCTATCAAATTTTGCTTAAATCTGACTTATACGCCTGCACCATCAACTGCAACAAGTTTTCTTCTCTTCCCTAGGTGGGTGCCAATATGCATTTTATATTGTGTAACATTCGGGAAAAACTAGATAAGTTCATTTTTGTCCACAATAAGATAAATACGTTCGGCAACCCATATTGGTGTCCTAGACATCTTGTAAAATTAGGCAAGTTGTAATGCCAATTGTATAACAGGATACCATTGCCATTACAACTTGCCTACTTATACATGATGAGTATGACTCCAATATGGGTTGCTCAAAAATATTTATCTTATTGTGGACAAAAATGAACTTATCTAGTTTTTCCCAAATGATACAGATATTATCTTACTTTTCTACATCAATATTACTTTTTTAACTCAATCTGTACAGCAAGTTTCTGATATTTTGAATGTATGTATGTTTTTAGATCTGAAGATGAATGTTCAACATTCGAAACTAGTATTCAAATAAACTAAATATCATAGATGTGGCAAATAATTCATCTATTCCTAATTATATTTGATCATACACAATTCGCTCAGAAGTAAAAAATTGAGTATATCTTTAAAAACAGCATTTTGTTTTTTTTTTTTGTTTGTCATTACACATACAACCAGCTCAAACTGATTCTTAAAATATCGTTCATTGAGGAACCTGTAGTGATTTCCGTTTAGAATAATCGACTTACTTCGAGACTAACAAGGGGAGGACACACCCAGTCCCTCACAACTCTTTTTGCCAATTTTACTGGAGATTCAAAAAATATTAGAAACGTATTTTGCAGTTCCGACTAATGGGCCTTAGAAGCCGAGAAAAAAAAAAAAAACTAAAGGGGAGCACGGAACTAATTTTTTTTTTATCTCGAGTTTAAAAAATATCGATATGATTTTGTTCCACAAATATTTTGGGGGCAGATTCGAGAAAAAATACAACCGCTTCATAAATTTTGGTTTAGGTTAAATGAATTCTAGATACATTATTAGATCTTCTAGCAAACTACCTTTATAGATTACAAAAGAATTGAAAAACGTTTATTTAATAAAAAAAAAAAAAATTGTAATTTTTTCAACCACTTCCATGGGGGGGGGGGGGAGATTTATACTTAAAACGCCATTACTTGTTACTCAACGAAAAAATTCAAATTTATTTGAATCACTGGAAAGAGGAGAGCCTCAGCTTTCTTTTGATATAAATAAATGCAATATTCAACAAAAGGTGTAAAAAAATCCTATTTGAAAAATAAAAAAATCCGAAATACATTTTGATTTTAACTTGAGTTTGATAGGAAGATGAAACCGGACATTTTAAGCGTATTACCACCCTATAGTTTTGGTTAAAATATGAAATTTATACATTCAACCATCTAACCGTAATTCAAGTTATTGTGAATATAAAAAATATTGCTTACCATAGGTCAGGCAAATTTTGAAGGTTACGATTTTTTCTTTTTTTCTATTTAGATGAAATTTACTATATAAGTGTTTTTTTGAATGCTAAATTCGAATCTAGCGTAATTTTATGTGAAAAACGATAGCTTCCAACTTCAATAATCAAGTTGAATGAATTGCTATAGTTCTAGCAAGGAGATGTATGATACACTTAATTTATTTTTAAAATAAACTCGGTTCTTGAGGGAAACCGATTTAACAAATAAACAAATAATATATAATTGTCTGCCCATGTAACACCATAGGCACCCACCTTTTTTTATCTGCCTTATGTATACTCTTAATCTTATAAATATAGCTTTATGTATACGTTTATGGGTACTGCTTTTTACAGATACAACTTCAAATAGTTTAAATTGGAAGATTTGAAATTTCCAAGATCAAACGTTTTTGATATCTGGTATAGTTTTGCGTTTACTAACTACTATAAATATTAACTTTTTTTATTTATTTTTTAAAAATAAATTATCATTTGTAAAATAAAGGTTATACGAATCACTAAAAGATCTTTATATTCGTAGTAACCAGATTATAATGATCTTTTAGTAAATAAAGCTCCAAATATATACTGTGCAATGTTACCGTGTAGGTAGATATAAATAAATATTACATCAGAGCATATCTGATGAGTTCGAAATTATATATTTTATGTTAAAAAACATAAATATTGTTATTTTTATCTACAATAGCCTCTTTAGCATAAATTGGAACCTTCGTCATATTTCTTGAATCATACATTTATTTTCGAGTTATGAAATATTAAGGCTAAATGTACACCATCAGTGGAGCTATTGAAACAGTAGGATTTATTTCCGGATTTTCTCAGGAACGGAACGTCCGATTTTCAATCTGTAAAATTCTGTTTGTATTTGATAAACATAAAATTTACTCTAAGGCGCGACCTATCACTACGAACTAAAAATATCGGTAATATTCAATGAGTACATTTAGTAAAAATTTATCTCAATATGTCTTATAATAGATACCTTTCTTAAAGTATTTTACTGTTCACAGCAAGCACATGGCAGCTGGATGGAAAGACATTTCGATCACATGACCTCTTCACTGCTGAAACCAATGAATGACCTGAAAGATGAAATCCAGGCAAACGTAGCTGAATTCGAAGTGAAGCAAGCGGAACTTGAAAAACAGAAGCTAAACCTCGCGAACAAACTGAAAAACACTCCAGAACAATGCCTCAACGACAACCTTCTGTCACATGCTAATCTCTACAGCCAATGGGACTTGGAAGGATGCCTCAACCTGACCGGAGACTGGAGGGATGGAGTACTCTTCGGAATGAAGTTCACAGTCAACACCATTAACATTACTAACTACATCTGGACGACAGTTAACACAGCGATGAATTGCTCGGAGATGAGTTTTATTCATGTTCTTCCATGCTATTACAAATCTTTTATGGCTTTAAAGGATCAAATTGTGTATTTGAAAGAGAAAATAGCACCCATGTTGAAAGAAGGTAATGAAATACTTGAAAACATGAAGAAGGATTTCAAATACTGCCTTGGCATTCCTCAAACGTTACACACCAGGATGGAGAGGAACATAGACAACTGTGTCAACAATGGTCCTCAAAAATTATATGATGATTCTCAGATCATATTAAGTGAAGAATTGTTGTAGCGAACTATGGACTAGAGGAAACATTCTATTTAAAAACTTTTTTTTATTCAAAGATTAATTCTATTGAACAATATTGTGATATTTGGTACTGAATTTCACTTCACTTAATAGCCATCGAAATATAATACAATTTCAAATTTATAAAGAGCTTATAAATGTATTTCATTAAGCTCCCGCAAATATACAGGCTGAGTATCTCTTAGTGTAAAAAAAAAAAAAAATGAGTGAAACTAGATCAAAAATGTAGCAAAATGCCGCAGACCTTACCTTTCTATTCCAATCCGTTGCAGATGTACGATAAATCGAGGACTTTTTTGAGGAAACCACGTTTTTTTTTTCCTTAAAAGCTGTAATATCTCCACTTTGTTTAGATATTTTTCAAATTTCGACCACATTTTCGGATTTAGCACTAAATTTTTTATAATAACTGAGTACCTGTAACCTTGAATTTTACAAACTTGGTATCTAAAGAACAGCTTGATCTTCACCTTATTTGGGGAAGTCACAATGCCGTATTTACTTCAACGATCACCGTTTTTCGAAAAAACTATTCACAAAACGTCAAATTTCACAAAAATTTTCAAATTTAATTAGCTTTCAAATGATATGTTAAACGTATTGATTTTGTTTCAATTTCATGGAGAAATTTACTTTTGAAACCGAAAAAACATGGTGTTCTCATTTGGCATACAAATCAGTTACTTGTGTAAATAAAACATTATGACAATCTCTTAATGGAAATGTGCATTTTAAACATAATAAACTCTTCATTGGAATAAAAAGCAAAGACAAAAATTATTGTTTAATAAAAAATAAAGGAAAACCAGCAATAAAGCGACACCAGATCAGAGGATCTTATGTTATTACATTTATTTATTTATTACAACAATTTAGGATTTATTTTATTAGATTTTCAATGTAAGGTTTAAAACTCAATGGTAATGAACATAAACCTCAATTTTGGTATTAGCTTCTGAATGCAGATGATATTAAAGAATACCACTTTTTGCGGTGAATTTATGGCTAGATGGGTCTGTTTTTACACGGGAAGGCATTTTCAAATATTATACTAGTAACATGATACATAACATATTTTCGCCGGTCTCTCTATCATAAAGGGTAGCTACGAATAAGTATTATAGGTAAGGCGCTGGACCTCTGATCCAGCAGCATTTAATTGTTTTTATTGATCATAATCGCACCAATAAAATATAAAAAACTTAAAAGATTGGTAATAAATATGGCGACATCTACCTCCTAGACTAATCGGTAAATACATCTCGTTTTTATACTAAAAAAATATAAATAAATAAAACAGAAAAATGTACTGCAATCCTATTGAATCACGGTATGATATTAAAGGGGATGACACTTAGCTTTATCTAGGTATTTCTCATTCAAGAAAAATATTAAAAACATTGAAAACGAGGCGTTGAAAACAATGAATTATATCATCAACTTCTGATAGATAACAGATAATCGATTAAACAAAAAGAAAGAAATCTTAATTATACTCAGTTCCACTTGGCCAACCAGTTCCGATTCAAATCACGGCCTAGGCTAAAGAAGTTGTTGTACCATTAGAGTAAACAGATTCTTTCCAGGGTTGCTAAAACTGTCAACTCTGATAATGGCGTAGACAGTAAAATTATTATTTGGGCCATTCTAAAAATAAATTGCCGCTTTCGTCAACAAAAATGGTCACTCGTACTTAACATAGTGGCAGATGATCACGTTATCTTGCCTTTCATTCTTTTTTTTACTTCACTACATCTTTTGTAATTTTTTGTAGGAAATTTCCTTTCCACAGTGTATTTCTGAAGTAGAAAAATGGAAAAATGTTTTGAAAACTACAAAAAACGTCAGTACTGTTACTGCCACCAGCACAATATGATAACAAAAATAAGCATTTTTGTTTACAAAAAACAATATTTTATCTTTGTAATTAATATAAATTAAAAGTGTACATCCTAAAGAACAATATCCACATATTTTTTTGTCAATAAAAATAGACTATACAGACAGCCAAAAAAAATTACAATGCTGTTCCCATGGTCTTACTTAAATGTTAGTCAAACGTGTTACTGTTCTTTCTGACCTTGAAATCCAAGAAATTGGCTCCACAGGGGTGAGGGAAGTTCCTCCAAAAGGATTACATCATCTTCTGATTGTTAAGCCAGTTACTTCCCGTTCCTTAAGAGAGGTTAATTTCTAAAAGAATGGTAAGTAGTACTTTCATTCAATGTCAGGAGTGTTACCGCTATAAAATGTATTTGACCCAATAACAATTATATTCTCAAAGAGCCTACTTTGGTTTGTTTAATTTTTGATTGGTTTAATAGCATTTAAAAGTTCATCAGCTTGGAAAAATGAGGTGAATGTCAGCAGTGTTCCTGGTCAGTAGTGTTACCTCACGGACGTCATTCTACAGTGAGGTGAAGATTTTTATGTCAAAGACAAAAACTAAATTATAGAAAAGTTGGTAACACTCCTGGCTAAAAGTTATATTTTATCGACTTTAGAAATAATTTAATTATTAACCCAATAAACAATTCTATAATTGGTTAATTTACCCAAGATATAATTTTATTGCAGACCAGAGAATATTTAAACAAAATTATACTCTTTAAGATATTAGTTAATTTAGGTTACATTCATGACATAAAAATCACTTCTGTTGACATAAAAAAAATTAATAAAAATTAAAAAAACAAAAACTCATGATTGCAAAGTATTTTTAAAAAATTTAACATACCTATGAAATAATACAAATATACTCGTTCAAGATAAATGGAATTGATTTTTTGACTTTTTTACTCTTTATCTAAAACCAAAACGGAATTTTTTTTGAGAATGACCCATTTACCACATCCTAACAATGGAAAGTGGGAAACTTTTACCAAACATTTGTGTATTAGATAGGGAATCTCGGAGCATAAACAGGAGTTCGAGAGGATGTCATATCTTAAAAATAATTCAAATATTCATTCTTAGATTTGATAATTATTTTGTTGATTGGGATCAAACTTTAAAATAACATGAGTGTAGTAAGTGATTACTTGTATGTTGTGTCATTATTAATTGCATTTAAGGAATCTTTGTAAATTGTAGTTAATTTAACAGATTTTATTATTCTGAAATTAAATACACGTTAATAACTGACAATACCAATTTTGCACTCAAAATATAAAGTATAACACTTGTGAATTTAACACTAGTTCTGAAACATATGGTAACTAAATCTGAAAAATAATAAATTATAAACTCGGGTAATTACATATTTTTTCCAGTTTTATATTAATCTTTCACGTCTCCCTTTTAACATAAAATGAATAACAAAACACAAATTCTAAATATAATATAACATTAAATAGAACATTAATTTACACAATATTATAATTAATTACCAAACAATAATAATAATCTATATTTCGTTTGAACAAGATGAATTGGATAAAGCATAAATTCAGGTTTCAACTACACCCTTCAAAATTTTTATTTTGTAACTAATGACTTATACATATTTAACTAATAATTGAAAGTTATTTTTTTTATTTTGAATAAGGAATATAAGAATATTAAAAACCTTCTAAAGTTATATCAATAATATTATTATATTATTATACATAAAATGTTTGTAGATTATGACAGCCTTGTTTTATGTAGTAAACATTTTAGAAATTACCTAAAATAATCATAGATATGAACTATATTGCAAGGATTAAACATAAACCACAATGATAAAAGTGTATCATATTTTTTATTACTTGCATCTCCATTTGTTGGGTTGACTATCTATTACGATTTCAAGCTGCATGACAATTTTTAAGTTTGGGAGGAATCTTATAGCGAATATTCTGGTTATTTATATACTTCATGTTTACACTACTTTTTTTTCTAAACAAATGGAAACTAATGACAAACCTCCATCAAAAGTAGGATGCTTAAAAGCCAAAAATCTTCCAAAATGTATGCAGTTAAAATTATTTTATTCTTTTAAGAATGTTTCCTGGCCTTAGACCAAGTATCAATGGGTAGTCAGGGAATTGAAACATTTGAAAATTCAAAAAAAGAAAATTTCCAAAAACTAATGTAAAAAATACTCTAGTTCTAGACCAATTGTCAATAACTATTCGTAAAGATGAAGACTATAAAAGACAAACTCAAATTGCACACACCAGGTAAAACCAGAAAGGGCTAATACATAAAGGGAACCTTTTGGACTGAACTAGAAATGTTTCAATCAAGAGAGCAGAAGCCACTGCTACTGTATCCTCACAGCATCTTCATACTTGTATACTCATCCAATTTCCTGCTTTGTTCAATTTTTTATGAGACAGAAAATAAAAAATAAAAGTTAACAGGATTAACTAAGCCACCCAAAATATTTTTTCATCATGACAGATCACTAATTTTAAACACATACTAAAATTTCAAAAATTTTGATTTTTAAAGTATTATTTATGTTCAGTTGAAATCAACAAATATTCATAACATTATCTAAATAATAGAATTAATAATCTATAAAAGAAATGAAAAAAATAAATTATATTGTAAGGCTAATGATCTTCTAAAGATAATATAAATGCATAATGTTATTGTACTATTGTTTGGCAGTATTAATTTTAGGCAGATACATTAGCAGACATAAAACAAGAGACTTAAATGTAGAAAGTAGAAATTAAAATAGATTTGCAAGTATATAGAAAAATACGAAGACGAAAAATAATGACAAGCGTTATATACATAAGAGAAGCAGAGAAAAACAAATAAACAATTTAAAAGATGATGAAAAATAAAATAAAATAATAGTATATAAATATTGATCAAGAATAAAATTAATAAATACAAAAATGGAAAATAATTTTTTTCTTTTTTTTTATGGCTCTATAACTCAGTTATGGGTCTTGGCCCATCCATCCATTTGCCTTCCAGTAGGTCAGTAACTACTTAAGGCATTTCTAGCATCCTCCACTAAATTATTTAATAATAAAATAATAATATATGCATATATATTCTCAAATTTAATAGAATAAAATGATAAAATATAAAATCAATATAACTAAGTTTTAATCATAATTGAGCCAATTGGTAAATATCAAATTTACTAAATTACTGCAAATTAAACAGAATTGTTGCTAAATGATTCCTGAGTTAGCAAGTGCCAGACTAGATTGTGAGCAGGTGTTGGAATAGAAAAGTTATGAATGAGCCTAGGATAAGAGCACGTCTGATTTTAGGAAAGAGAAAGTTCCAGAGGGTGATGAATTGGGCAAAGAATGAATGCTGTTGAAATGATATTTTTCTATGAAAAGGAGTATAAAAGTCAGGAGAATGAGATCTTGCAGGTTTGAACAGGATGGAGGTCTGGAATTTCAGTTAATTGTAAATATAGGATGGATGATGATAACTAATGAAAAGATAAAGCTATATACCTAGTAAATACTGTCAATGGAAGGAGGAAGAGGCAGCATTGATGAGTATAATATGGTAAACAATGGAAAAACCTAAGGGCAATAAAAAAAAAATCTGATTAAGCTGTTCATGAGCTTAAGTGTGTCTTTGAATCCCATTGAGGTGCCCCAAACACAACATAGACATAATCAGAGTGAGGAAAGATGGAAGAGGACACTAGGAGTTTACATGTAGGTTCAGGAATGAAATGGCAGTAAGGTTGAAGGGTCCCTTTTGATTTTTAGGTTAGGTCTACTGACATTTAGGAAAACATTTCAGAACAAAATGGACATAGTGCAGGAAACACCAAATTTTTATGAATGAAATTAATGATAAACAAAATGACTGGAATGATTTCTCAGAGATATAATTTTATTAATTTCACAGAGATTTTATCTGGTCCAATGGAATTGGTAAGGGATTTCATTACGGAAGAGATAATATCTGAGGAAGTTGGAAAAGAAAAAATCATTGCCATTTAATGTTGAAGTTTTAAGGGAAAAATAGAATTGCATGAAGATAAAACAAAATATGAGTGTGGGTGGTCTAGTGAAAATGAAAAAAAAAACTGTTTCAGTAATAGTATCAGTAATAAAATAAAATAATAAAAAAAAAATCAATCAGAAGTAGACAAAAGGGCTTCATGGTGGTAGGATGATTTTGAAAAGTGATTTCTAGCCTGTACCATGTTGTCATCCGCAAGTCTTATAGTCAGAATCTTCTACTTGCAGTGTCCCATCTTCTCAGCAGATCTTTGACTTCAATTAATATAAGCATCAATGATCCTGAGAATATTAGATGTGAAGATATCAACCAAGGGGTTGGTTGAGGAATAGAAATAGGTTTTACACCAATCAAAAGTATCAATCTCAAAGGATGATGCTATCTTGGGTGAGGGTGCATAAGTTGCAGTAAGCAATGGTCTTGGGAAGTAGTAGGAATGTGGAGTTGTTTGGAAATCATATGATATTTGGATTAAGACATAGAATTGAAACACCACTGAGAAGAGGAAAGAAGATTCTGTAGAAAAACAATATTATATAGGTCCAGCCAAGTACCAGACTTTAAATGAGGATGAAACAAGCTTGTTCATGGTAAAATTCAATGGTAAAACTGGAATATTAAACTAAATTGATAGTAATGTCACCTACCTATAATATCATTTAATATTTTAATTTTTTTCATTTAAATAAAGAACTTACAGTACTCAGGATTTTTCAAATGTGGATAGTATAAAAATGACAAGATAGAAAAAAGAAATTATTTATAAAAATATTTTATTTTGATGTATATCCTTAACATATAAACTAACATATTAACAAAAAATATAATAAAGTTCCACTCATAAGGTATCTTTTTTATGGTGAAATCAAAGCAGGAATTATACAACTGAACCCTCAATTTTATTAACAAAATACTATTTATAAGAAGAATAAAATATTCAATTAATTATAACCGAATAAAATAGCTTTTGAACTTTTCTAAATTCCCTTTGCTGATAATGACATCAAGGAAAACATATTGCTGATTGTTATCATCTATGAAACAATTTGAAATTGCTGCTTCTTTCTGAAGCCAGAAAAATTCTTTACCTCCATTTGTTACTCTAATTCTAATTTTTTGGAGTTGTAAGGCACAGATGACACCTTCCTCAATTTTTCCCTCTAATTCAATTAGACCAGTTTTCGTTGTACAAGAAGTGAGCAACAAATCATTATCAACATTATTAATGGCTGGTACCTTGTCACATTTATTACCAACTGATATTATATTTTGAATTACATCCGATCTCAAATTAAAACTTTCAAGAGTTTTCAAAACATGAGATTTCTGCATAACATGGTCAGGATGACTAATATCTTGAACATGAATAATTAAATCAGCTTGAATGGCATCTTCTAATGTTGCAATAAATGGTTCTAAAAGACCAGTGGGTAGATCAGAAATAAACCCTATAGTGTCAACATACAATACTTTTAAACCACAAGGCAATAAACCTGCATGAACAGTTACATCAAGGGTAGCAAATAATTTGTCTTCAGGACACATTTTTTCTTCTTCAGTTAAACACTTTATTAATGATGTTTTCCCAGCATTTGTGTATCCAACTACTGCAACAACAGGAAATTCCATACTTCTACGTTTTTTTCTCAGTAACTCTCTGTTTTTTCTTAATTTGTCAATAGACTTCTTCATCTGTTGTTCATGAAAAGAAAGGGCTTTTAACCGTTTAGATATAATGGTTTCTCCAGACCCAATTCCCGTATTTTTAATAAAATTAGCTCCTTCTAATTCATTTATACCTCTAATCCGTGACCTTATGAATGGAATTTCAGCAAGACTTACCTGCAATTTAGCTTCTTTTGTCACTGCATGTCTTTTAAATATATTCATAACAATAGAATAACGATCAAAAACTGGAACACCAAATAAATCTTCAAGGAATAAATGCTGGTGTAACCGAAGTGATTTGATATTTATGAAAACACTGGATATTAAATTATTTTTTTTAATCAAATTCGCAACAGTTTCAAGTTGGCCCTTATTGAAAAGTGTTTGTTTTTCAAGTGAAAGTAATGATACCTTTTTGGTACCAACAATTTTCCAATCATGAAGAGTTTTTATCAATGAAATGGCTTCCTCCAATTGCAGATCAGGAGAAGTATCATTCCTCTTATTTGGGCCCCACTTAATGTATGGATGCACTATAAACACTTGATGAGGCATGGAAGCTAGTCTCAAACTCCTTGGAACTAAATCTTCAACTTCATCGTCATTAAAAATTTCCAGGGGGGACTGTGTGATATCTGAACTAGTATTTGAGCTATGAGGATTGTCATGGTAGAAAACGGATAGAGAAGTAATAATATTACTAAAATTTAAGTTTCTCTTACTTATTAAAGGAAATCTATTAGACTCAGTTAGCCTTATACTATGAAAAAATCTTAACAAACCTTTACTGTAATTTAAATTGTTCAAAATTATCTTATTTAAAGCAATCCTCATTTTTACATTAATTTAAGAAAATTAGAAAGGAAAATAAATGCCCTAAATACTAAAGTAGAAACATACCAATAAAACTATCAAACCAAAGTTTCAAAACCAAAAATTAAAGAATTTTCAGGATTAATCAGGATAAATCACTAACGACCAGTTCGTTCATTTACAAGGATGAATTTTAGCACAGTCGGTTTTTACAAAAAAAGGCAATGTTCACAAAACCGAATGCAGCTACATTTTTTAATATGTTGTTAGGGCCCATAAAGGCAGTTGATGTCCAACTTTGAAACCCTGAAAACCTGTTGCAATTTTTGAAGTACTTGAAAAACCGTTAAATTATAGAACTATTTTCATTTTCTCTTCTATCTCTTAAACTATGTGATTTTAGGTGATAGAGCATGTTTACTCTATTAAAGAGCATTCTATTTGTGACAATAAAAGCCTTCGTAGGTCAATCGAATGCAGAGATAAGTTATCCAAAGCATTGTGATTTTTCACAAAATTTAAAATTTTTATGTTACAGTCAAGCTCTTGGCCACATACTGACGAATCAAAGGGAATTTAAAGGAAATTGAAAATATTCATCTATTATGGTTAATAAATGTGTATACCTCGAATTGGATAGGATTATTCAAAATCAACACTATGGATTTATTTAAAAAAAAAAAAAAAAAAAAAAAAAAAAAAAAAAAAAAAAAAAAAAAAAAAAAAAAAAAAAAAAAAAAAAAAAAAAAAAAAAAAACAAAAAAAAAAAAAAAAAAAAAAAAAAAAAAAATTTGGTTCCAGCTATAGTACAATGCAGGTTATCTTTTATTTTCCTTCTACAGGAAACAGTAGGTTATGGGCACGTACTCAAGAGTAGCGTCCAAGTACTTAATAGATGATTTAATGAATTCTGTTGGTCGGACCTATATAAAATTTTATATTCATTTCTCGATCTGTATAATATGTCAAACTTGTAACAAGATAGTTCTAGCCTCTACTGCTGATTTATTTCTGGTTTTGCGATGAATTAAGTATGAAATATACTGAGAGGCCTTAATTACTTTAAAAAGCCTTCCAACTGAAAAATGTATCTACTTCTCCAGAACTTCAGCAATCACTGAAATTGAAAACAAAAACTCTTAAAATCTATTGTGCTGAAAAAAGTTTTTTTTTTTTGCGATTTCGTGAACAATTGGTACAAGGATAATCGTCCAAGTATATTAACAGATTAACTGTCTGAGAACGAACCCACAATTCGGTTCCTGTTTTTCTCAGACTTTACTACGAAAGCTTGTGAAAGCCATGGTGATCTGGACTCTTCAATAAAACATCTTTAAAAAGTTTCTCCTCTTCGTCCTATATAATTTTTGGAATCTTTTAACGACTTTGATTCCATCAGTTTCATATCTTGTGAAAGGAATTTGAAAATTTAATGAAGGTCTATATTTCTGGAGCATTGGAATAATTTTGCTGTCCAACCAAATGGGACTCAAACCTATGACCTACCGTGCCGGGTGCGCTGAGACTCTCGCCCCAACGCGTTCTGCCAAAGAGCCCCCACAATTAAAGTAAAGGGAGGATTGTTTTATTGTATAACTGTGATAAATTGAATAGACCTTAGACGAGATAATAAGGCTTTATTGAACTCATAATAACACATTAATCAACAATACAATATAACCAGATGTTACATATAATTTGGTAACCATGACAACATTAATTAATAACAACTTTTCACCACATTCTTCCCCCCTTCATTTTAGTGAGTTGTGATTGAGATATTCTGGAATTCGAGTAATTCTAGCTGATCGACGAAGTGCAGGCTCTGGACAAGGTTGAGATTTTACAGATGTGTCATTGTCAAAAGTTCCTAAAGGTTCCTTGCTAATAATGGTTTTATTCTTAAAGCGGTGATCATTGAGTGGTGATTCTAGTTGAGTGGTCCTCACTTCGTTCGAGTCTTGAGAAGTCCCCAGTTCGTTCAGGTCTTGAGAATATTGAGAGGGATTCTCAAGGCTCGGTACCTCATCCACACTTTCGTCCACTTCAATATCCTCCTTGTTACAACCTGCTGGAGCAAGGTGCCTAAGATTGACAGTGGTCTCTTTACCGTCAGGGAGTTGAACCGGAGCATAGTTTGGATTGATTTCATTTTTCAGTAATTGCAGTTAATTTAAATAGTAGTTACTGGTACATCGAAGGTGAAAAACGAATTGGTGGTCTCAGCGTGGATGGAGGTCTCAGTCCTTCTCTAGCTCTTTGTAAATTTGATTCTGGGGGAGAACTTAACTCTGGATGGAGTGTTAATTCAGTGGATTTATCAACGTTTTCTGAATTCACTAGAACTTCTGGTGAGCCTTGAGTTGGCTCTGGGTACCACTGCCTTGCCGGTGGATGGCTGGCATCAGGAAGCTCACTTTTACGTAGCTGGTTCAGGTGCACCTTTCTGATGGATTCATCCTCTAACTTTACAAGGTAAATAACAGAACCGATTTGTTTCATCACCCGAGCTCTAATCCATTTCAATATACCTTTCTTAGGATTTTTTACAAGAACCTTGTCATTGATATTAAAATTTCTAATAGGAAAACTTTTTGTTTGAATTTCATTAGACTCGTCCCTCGATAACACCTTATCAGCCGGGGACAACATACTGAGAAGGTTTCGAGCTTTAAAACCTAAGATCATGTCTGAAGGGGATTTCTTTGTTACTGATGAAGGAGTGGACCGGTAAGATATTAAACAATTATACAATTTCTCCGGTAAATCCGTGGTTGAACTTTTGGCTACCACTGACCTCAAAAGAAGTTTTTTAATAGTTTGTACACTACGTTCTGCTTCCCCATTGGAAGCAGGATGGTACGGAGGGCTTAGCACATGTAAAATGTTCCGTTTTTTAAAAAATGACTCCAGTTCTTTAGAGGTGAATGGAGGGCCGTTATCCGACACCACACACTGAGGAAAACCAAAACGAGAAAAAACATTCTTGCAATTTTTCACATACTACTGAGGCTGACGTTTGGGTCAAAATCCAAGCTTCAAGCCAGTTGCTGTACTCGTCTACCAACAGGAGGATCTTACACTTAAATGTGTCTAGGAAATCTAAATGCAGTCGTCTCCATGGTCCTTGACTACTTGGCATTGGAGCATAGGTACGTGGAATTAAATCGTTCTGAGTGAGTTGACACGTTACACAAGTAGTTACTTGTTGTTCTATGTCTCGGTCCATACCGGACCACCAGACATAAGATCTAGCGAGTAATTTTGACCTAACTATACCAATATGTTCCTTATGTAACAAGCTCAAAACAGCTGATTGGAGGGTCTTAGGGATGACAACCCTAGAAACCAAACAATAAGCAACCTTCTTGGACTGACAAACACAATCTATTCTTGAAAAAAACAGAATACTGACTATCTACCTTGGAAGGCCAACCCTCCTTGACCCACTGGCACACTATGGAGAGAATGTCATCATGTGAGGTGGCTTGCGAGATTTCTCTAAACGTAACAAATTTACTTTCGAATTCGTCAAAAATAATAAAACACTCAGGCACGTTTGTTGAACCCTTAAGAGGTAGGCGAGACAATGCGTCGGCGTGAGAAATTTCTGAACCCTTTTTGTATCTAATCTGGTAATTGTAGGCTGACAAGATGATAGCCCAGCGTTGAAGACGAGCATTAGCAACCAACGGAATACCCTTTCGCTCTCCAAAAATAGAGCGAAGCGGTTGGTGGTCTGTTACTAAAGTAAAGTGACGTCCCGCCAGAAAATTATGGAAGTGTTTGACACCAAACACTAACGAAAGGGCTTCACGGTCTGTTTGAGAATAGTTCCTTTCTGCGGGTGAAAGTGTAGTGGAGGCGAACGCGATTGGATGCTCCACACCGTCTATAAGGTGAGCCAACGTTGCTCCGACCCCATAACTACTACTGTCAGTGGTCAATATCAGGGGTTTGTCAGAATCGTACAACAATAAAAAACATTTCTCACAAATTGACGACTTGGCCCGGTTAAATGCCTCATCACATTCTTGAGACCAAGACCATGGTACATTTTTTTTGGTCAGTTCATATAAAGGTCCAAGTAAATCAACAGACATGTTGACAAACTTGTGGTAAAAATTTATTAACCCAAGGAATGATTTGAGCTCGGATATATTCTTAGGTACTGGCGCATTTTGGATGGCGGAAATTTTGGAAGGGGAAGGGCGCAACCCCTGCCCATCCAGACAAAAACCGAGCAATTCGATCGAAGTTTTGAACCATTTACATTTATCTACATTCAATTTGACATTATACTCATTTAAACGATTGAGCACTTGTTCCACTGAAAACCTGCATTCTTCCCATGTTTTGCCTCCGATAATATTATTATCTAGATACGCTCTAGTATTGGGAATTTGACTCAAAATAGAATCCATTGTTGACTGAAACAAGGCTGGAGCACTAGATAAACCAAACATCAAACGGTGAAATCTGAACAACCCTAATTGAGTATTAATCGTAAAATAATGTTTGCAGTTTTCATTTAACTTTAATTGCAAATAGGCATTTGACAGGTCTAATTCACAAAACACTTTAGACCCCACTAATGACTGAAAAATATCTTCCGATTTAGGGAGAGGATAGTGATCTAAATCTACGTATTTGATTTGTTCAGGGTTACTTTAAAATCCACGCATAAGCGAATTTTACCGTTTGGCTTTCTAACACAGACAATTGGAGATGCCCATTGGCTATGCGCCACCTTACTAATAATTCCTTTACTTTCCAGAGAAGCAAGTTCCTCAGCCACTGCTGCTCGATGCGCATAAGGTACATTATAGGGTCTATGGAAGATCGGTACTGCTCCCTCTTTTAATACAACAGACGCTTCAAAATTTTTTATAGGCTCGGTGTTTGATTCATCGAAAACTTTTAGAAAAACGAACCTTATATTCTCTCACCCAATCGAATCCAACAGAAGGAACACCTGAACATATTTTAATATTATTCCTAGAGCTTACCACCTCCGGTCCAGGCTCAACGAGATCCACAGGCAACGGTCCTAGCGCTCGATTTGGTTGACAAGTACAGAAGATCTCCAATTTGGATTGATCATGGAAAGCCAATCACGACCCAACAAAGGACGACTTAATTCTTTACCTGTAATTATTTCAAGCAGTGTTACTTCTTGTACTAAAGGATCATATTTGCTTTCACGAACATGATTTTTCATTAGGACTTTACCAGGTCCTATAATGAAATAGAAACTCCAGATCTAGATTTTCTTTTATGGTAGAACATTCGTTCATGTGGTGTAACATTAGCCGTTGTGCAGAGTAATGAACGGATAGCATGTAATGCTTCTGGCAATACCTTCTCCCATTGTGATGTATCTAAATTCTTAGTTTTTAATGCAAGCAAAATGGTTTTCCAAATGATTCCATTGTATCGCTCCACTTGTCCATTACCGCAAGGGTTATAAAGCGTGGTTCGACTGGTGGCAATACCATTTGAATAAAAGAAAGATTGAAGTTCTTGGGATAAGAAAGATTTACCTCTGTCAGTGTTTATATACGATGGATATCCAAAGAGAGTGATGATTTGGTTCAGCGCTTGAATAACTGTTGAAGATGGCAAATCGGTGCATGGTATGGCAAAAGGGTATTGTTATGTATCGATGTAAGAATACTTACTGTCGATATAGATAAAACACCTGAGGAAGGTTATGTTCTCACTACACATGATATAATTTTGTACCACATTACGAAAGTGTTAATGTTATAATATAATTGTTATTTTGTGTACTGTAGTATTTTCTTTTATCGAATACATAACAGTGGCGCAGTCGGTAGGACCCATACAGTATTCTTTACGGTACATATAAAAATACATTTATACCAAAATGCCAGAAACGGGAAGAAAAGGAAAAGAGAAGCACGTAGAGGAGGAGGATATAGCGGTACCAAAATATGTGGAAAAAATTTTACAACAGAATGCCAAGCTACAAGAACAGATGGCAAAAATTCTTGAAAATACACCGCAACAACTTGAAAATAAATCTCAGGCTACAGAAAATTTTAAGGTTAGTGGAATTACTTTTGAAAAATATAATATAGATGAAGATTTCGAAGATTATATTGACAGACTAACTGCTTTTTTAGACCTTCAAAACATTTCGGAACAAAATAAAGTTAATTCATTCATTACATTATTGCCAGCAAAATTATTCTCTCTATTAAAAAGCCTGGTATATCCCGATAAATGTACAAAAAAAAGTTACGACGAATTAGTAATAATTTTACACGAACACTTAAAGCCGAGGCCATTGATTATACCAAGTAGGCATGCTTTTCTGAATAGGAAACAACACCAAGGTGAAAACATTGCTCAGTACATGGCCCAACTACGAAAATTAGCTATGCCATGCAAATATTCTGAGAGCATGCTTAACACAATGCTCAGAGACGTTTTCGTTAGTGGGTTACGTTCT
Source organism: Euschistus heros (assembly GCA_003667255.2). Classification (NCBI taxonomy): domain Eukaryota; kingdom Metazoa; phylum Arthropoda; class Insecta; order Hemiptera; family Pentatomidae; genus Euschistus; species Euschistus heros. Next base: position 426,513 of record RCWM02000093.1, read on the forward strand.
AAAACGATTCTAGATAGGTTATTTGAGGAAGACGACCCCAACCTTGATAAGACTGTTCAGATAGCACAAGCTATTGAGTCCGCAGAGAGCAGCTCCAAACTTATACTAAATTCATATGGAGAAGAACCAGAAATCTATAAATTACAACAGAGCCGGAGATTTAAAATTCAAAAAACTCAGACCGCGAGAAATGCGACATCAATTAATAACGATGAAGCAGGTTACCTTTGTTTCAGATGTGGTAAAAAGAATCACTTCGCGCGTGAATGTATGGAAAAAAATTTATATTGTACATATTGCCGGAAAACGGGTCATATTAAGAATATGTGCTTTCGTCAAAGACGTACAGAGAAGCCAGTTAGGGCGGTTCAAGAGGAAGGGTACGAAGAAGAATACAATAAAATTGATGAAGAGGTTACACTAGATTTTCTAGATATACATCAGCTAAATCGAGAAAAACAAAAACTTACACCAGGATCTATTTACGTCACTGTTCAAATAAATAACGTTCTTATAAAGATGGAATTAGACACGGGAAGTGCAGTGACTGTTATGAGTGAAGAAGAATACGAGAAAATTAGAGTAAAACCATTAGGAGAAACTAGAGTAAGGTTCAGAAATTTTGGTAATGGTATAATAAGACCACTTGGACAAGTTAGGGTCTCAGCTAGTCATAAAAGCGCAACAAAAGAACTGCCACTTTTTGTGGTGAGAGAAAAGGTTAAAGCGATACTTGGGAGAGACTGGTTGTGTGAATTCTTTCCTGAATACATCAAGGACATACAACAGTGCAATATAACAAATTTTAGAACATCTAAAGAAAAACTGAATAACCTTTTTTCAACTAATGATAAATTGTTCACACCAGGAACTGGAACAGTTAAAGAATTTGAAGTACACTTAGATCTGAAGGAGGGAGTACAACCTATTTTTATGAAACATCGTACAGTACCATATGCCTTAAAAGAACGTGTTGGAAATGAATTAGATCGGCTTGAGATGGAAGGTATAATCTCAAGAGTAAAATTCTCAGAATGGGCTACCCCTATAGTGCCTGTGGTCAAACCCAAGGGTGATATTCGTATTTGTGCGGATTACTCAAAAACTATAAATACCAAGATTCAAGTGCCCACACACCCCTTGCCTTCGCCAGAAGAGCTCTTCGCAGGATTAGCTGGCTCAAAAATTTATAGTATTTTGGACGTGAAATCGGCCTAGTTACATTTAAAAGTAGATACCGAGTCGGCATCATTATTAACAATTAACACACATAAGGGGTTATACCAGTGTCATAGACTCATGTATGGAGTGAGCGCTGCCCCAGCAATATGGCAGAGATTCATTGAAATGGTTTTACAGGGTCTCAGAGGAATTTCAGTTTTCTATGATGACATCTTAATAGTAGCCAATAGCGAAGAGGAAATGATGAATCGCCTCAAGGAAGTGTTTAACAAGCTGGAAGAACATGACCTTAGACTCAACAAAGAAAAATGTAAATTTTTTGCCAAGGAAGTCAAATATCTGGGGCACAAAAATTACATCAGAAGGCTTACATAAAACAACAGACCACATTCAAGCAATTTTAGATTTCAAAGAACCGACAATACAACAGAACTAAAATCGTTTTTAGGTATGGTAACCTTTTATGCTAAATTTTTTCCGAACCTTGCAACTATCGCACAACCGTTATACAGTTTAACAGGGAAGACCACCACATATTTTTTTCAGTCAGGAATGCCGGAATAGTTTTAACCAAATAAAAGAAGAGATTACATCAGAAAGAATTCTCGCTCACTATGACCCTCGACTTCCTCTTATCTTGGCTGTTGATCATCATCTGTTGGTCTGGGTGCAGTATTGTCTCACCAAGTTTTTGGTTACACTGTTTTACTGAAAATTCATTGATAACATTTTCCTGTATTTCTTTTACTATATGTTTGTAAGGTTCGTCACTAAGGAGAAATATTGGTGGTATTTTTTGTTTGATTTCTGTTTCTTCATTGTTTGGGTCCTCGTCCATGTCTGTCTGTAAGGCGTCAAAACTATTGTGGGTCGGTACTTGGGGAAGGGTTGTTGTACGCGATTTCTTGGCTCGCTTAGATGGCTGTCTGGTTTGACTCCCACCCTTCATCATGGTCACTCTCGACCGGGGGCGAAGGGAACTTTGAAACTGTAGACTTAATAAATGAAGGCTCACCTTGATCAAGAGGTTGTTGTTGACGAGATTGTTGTTCCAGGATTAATAACTCGGGTGTGATGGTCGAAACTGCTCTCCGCTGGGGCGGGGGTGGTTTCATCTTGGTTTTCATAGACGATTTTGCCATTTACCCGCTCAAAAATACTCACGTACCCCAGAGCTCAAAATATAACGTGTTAGCTCAAAATATTCTATATACCCTGATAATTAACACCAATAAAAGAAGAGATTACATCAGAAAGAATTCTCGCTCACTATGACCCTCGACTTCCTCTTATCTTGGCTGTTGATGCATCATCTGTTGGTCTGGGTGCAGTATTGTCTCACCAATACCCTGATAATTCTGAAAGACCTATAGCATTTGCTAGCCGAACGCTATCAGCTTCTGAGAAAAATTACTCTCAAATTTGTAAGGAGGCTCTGGCCATAAAATGGGGAGTACAGAAATTTTTTTACTACTTGTTTGGTGTAGAATTTATATTATATACAGATCACCAACCGTTAGTACACATCTTTGGAGAGAAATCAAAATTACCTTGCATAGCTGCCACTCGACTCATTCATTATGCATTGTTCCTTCAGAATTTCAGGTTTACAATTAAATATAGAGCTACGGGGACCACGGTAATGCTGATAGTTTATCTCGTCTGCCTCAGTCTTCAGACCAACTTCACACGTTGGATCCTGCTACTATGTATCAAATTCAACAGCTAGAGCAGCTGCCAATTTCATCTAGGGATATAAGCCGCGCAACGAGAGAGGATCCTAAATTAAGACAACTGTTGGAACTACTGCGAAAAGGAGAGTCACTAAAAGGGAGCTCAAGTTTACATACCTCGAAAATATCGAACCCAGATATTAGAAGAATTACATAGTGGTCACATGGGTATATTCAAAATGAAGGGCCTTGCCCGGTCCTATGTTTATTGGCCAAAAATGAATAATGAAATTGAAGAAATGGCCAAAAATTGTATGGAATGCACATTAAACCAGCGAGAAACAACCAAGCATAATTCACACCATTGGGAATTTCCACTGCAGCCGTGGGAAAGAATACACATTGACTTCGCAGGCCCCTTCAAAGGAAAATACTTCCTGCTCCTAGTAGACGCATATTCGAAATGGCCGGAAATATACATCACTAATTCAATGACCACAACTACAGTCATAGATAAATTGGATGATGCTTTTTGCCGCTATGGGTACCCTAATGTTTTAGTAAGTGACAATCAAACCTCATTCATATCCAGCGAACTTCAAGAATATCTGCAGTCTAGAGGTGTAAAACATATCACAATTGCTCCGTTTCATGCAGCGTCTAATGGACAAGCAGAACGTTTCGTTTACACAAGAAAACCGCACTTAAGAAATTGTCCGGAACGGTAGTAAACTTGAACTAGAGTTAAACCATTTCCTTTTAACATATAGAAGAGCCCCAAACACAACAACAAATAACTCCCCGGCATCGCTGTTTCTCAAGCGGGAAATTCGATCCTGTTTGGACCTCCTTAAACCCAACTTAGGGGAGCGCGTGAGACAGAAACAAAAAGAGCACATCAGTTGTACAGCAGCAAGTTATTTTGAAGGACAAACTGTAGCAGCGAGGAACTACAATCAGCCAAATAAGCGGTGGCGGATAGGAAAAGTAGTCAGTAAAGATGGACCCTTACACCACACCATTGTCGTTGACGGCAGACTGTGGAAGAGACATTATGATCAGTTAAAACCGATCTTTCAAAGTTCTAATGGTCAGCCTGCTTCAGAAACCGCACATGAAAACCAACCTAGACCAGAAGAAAAACCACTCCAGCGATTCCGAAGGAAACGTCCAAACACAACTGAGCCAAGCAGTGATACAACGACCACCCCGCAATCGCCACCCACCACCACATCTTCATCAGTACGCTGTTGCTTAGGGGGGAGGAGTGTTATGTATCGATGTAAGAATACTTACTGTCGATATAGGTAAAACACCTGAGGAAGGTTATGTTCTCACTACACATGATATAATTTTGTACCACATTACGAAAGTGTTAATGTTATAATATAATTGTTATTTTGTGTACTGTAGTATTTTCTTTTATCGAATACATAACAGGTATCTTGAAAATTCATCCACCACTGTTAGAAGATACTCCCTAGGTGTGCTGGATGGCAAAGGTCCTTTAAGATCAACGCTGAGTCTTTCGAATGGAGCAGTTGCTTTAATGAGAGATTTTGGCTTTGAATAAAAGCGTGGCTTGATCTCTGAACATGTTTTACAGGAAGAAGTTACTCTGCGAATTTCGTCTATTGAATATGGAAGGTTCTGAATTTTCACCCAGTGATTCATTCGAGTAATACCTGGGTGACATAGAGCATTATGATGAAGAACTAGCTTGTCTAAGGTATGTTGTGAGCAGCAGATTCTAGATAGACCATCAGCAGCAACATTTTCTCTCCCAGGTCGATAGATAATATCATAATTGTATGATTATGTTCTAAGCGCCATCTTGTGAATTTTTCATTTTTGATTTTCTCTGGATGCTGGGTATTGAACATATATGTGACGGATTTTTGATATATAATTAATTGAAATTTGCGTCCAACATGGAAATGCCTCCATTTCCGAAGGGCTTCTACTATTGCATAAGCTTCTTTCTCAACAGCAGAATGGTGTTGCTTACTCTTTGACAAGGTTCTTGAAAAGAAAGCTACAGGACGTTTATTCTGAGTCAAAATGGCAGCAATTGCTATATCTGATGCATCTGTTTCCACAGAAAATGGGATGTCTTCTTCAATATTCATTACAAAGGATTCAACAATGCAGTTCCATAAATTGTTAAAGTCCTCAATTAAATCGTGATCCATGGGAAATTTCTGGCAATTAACTAATCTGTGTATTCTATCTGAAAATTTTGGGACCCATTTAGAATAATAAGCAAACATACCAACTGCTCGTTGAAGTGAGGCCTGGATTCTTGGGATAGGATACTCAATTAGTGGCTTAAGTCTGTCAGGATCTGGCTTTAGTGTGTTGTTATCGATAAGATATCCAAGTAGTTTGATAGATTTTAAATTGAAATGGGATTTTTCTCTATTAATATTTAAATTATATTTCTTGCAAACCTCTAAAAAATTTTGGAGTTTGTAGTCATGGTCAGCTTGGTCTTTCCCACTCTCAGTTATATCATCTAAATATATATTAACACCTTGTAATTTTTCTTTCATCTTGATCTCGTCCAATTTTCTTTGAAAAACAGCTACCCCATTAGTGACACCCATAGGAATTCGATTAAACTGCCAGAGTTTTCCAGTATCCCCAAAAGCAGTATAAGGCCTGTCCTCTTTTCTGATTGGTATTTGATAATACGCACTTTTAAGATCAATAGTGCTATGAATATTATATTTAGCAACATTAGATGCTATTTTCTCAATAGACGGAACAGGATATGCATCTAGTTTTGTGTACTGGTTAATGGTTTGCGAATAATCGACAACCATACGCTTGCGATGATTTCCGCTGACCACTAAAACCTGAGCCCTCCATGGTGAGTTGCTTTCTTCACCAACGCCATTAGAGAGTAGCTGTTGAATGTGGGACTGGATAAATCTTTCATCCTCTTCTGAGTGGCTTCTAGCTTTGACTGCGATATCAAATGCTCAAACAAGGCTACAGGCTCCACCTCAGCACAAAAACTACTACTGATAAACAAAACAGGTTTACTTCCACCAAATTTGATTGACAACCCTGAATGCTGTTTTAGAATTTCATGCCCCAAAATAACATCAGCACAGCAGTCTTTAAGAATATTAAGTCTTGTATTACAATAGATACTGTCAAGGACCTGCAAATTTGCAGAACAGTAAGCCTTTATTTGCATTGGTAAAGATGATGATGCCATAGCAACTTCTGAAGTAGTAGGAAAATGTTGTATTTTTTGTTTGAAAACAAAAATATCACTAATATGACTCTCAGTGCTTCCAGTATCTATTAGGCCTTCAGCTGAAAAACCATTTATTTTCATTTTAGTGATTGTTTTGGAAAGACTAGGTGGAGAAGCAGCCGATATCTCGGGTGAATTAAGATTATGATTATCTTGGTTGACAATGGATTTACCAGGAAGACAAGCAATAGTTGCCCAGTCGTCATTTATCAACAATACAATATAATCAGATGTTACATATAATTTGGTAACCAGGACAACATTAATTAATAAAAAATTTTCACCACAATAACCAAATGCGATTTTCAATTCTGAGCGTTTTAGTATGACATAAAGTCTGGATACGTGATCTATAGAGTAAATTGAAATAGTTGTTATACCAGTGTCCAATTTGACAAGACACCACACTATCAAATGGTAGTATTGTGTTAAGAGTGTGCCACAAAGGCTTTACTAGTCGTGTAAATTAATTCAAATTTATTCAGATCAGCATATTTACCACTAGCTCCCCCTGTCACCAATTCGCTCGCTCTCATAAGTAAAGAACTTTAAAGATAATTTTTACTAATAATTTTATTTGTTTATCCATAAAAGTCTTGTATTGTACCATACAATTAATAAGCATTATTTCATCAATGATATTTTCACGCAGTAATTGTTAACCAGGGTAAATTTAAATTATGTGAATTAGGATTATGTGATTGAAGTTCACTTAGCCTCACAATTTTTAATTTTAATGTATGAGTGTATACCAGATGGGCAGAGTCTATTAAGAAACTCAAGAGGAAAGGTGGCCAGGGATATCAGTTCTATCAAAGTTGGTGAGATTGCTTCAAATGACCTGGAAAGAACCTAAGTTTCAGGTAAGGGTTGGAGTATCATTATCTAAAGAATTTGAAGTGACTGGCGGCCTAAGATATGGTAACCCTCTGTCGGCCATAGTATTCAATCTGTTCCTTGAAAATGCGATTAGAGCTATAAAAACATACCCCGGAGCAGATATTTATAATAGGAAGATTGATTCTGAGCAGTGTCTATTACACGTGTTTTTCCCTACCGGTTCAAATAGTTGCTGTTTTCTAACCTTCTAGTCAATATATTTCGATGAGAGAGGTCCGTGAATGAATGAGACACAGAGGTAAGAACTACGATGGTCGCCTGCACTCATAGGTATAAATTCTTTGATTAAAGAGCGCATTGAAGGATTAGTATATACGTGTCAAATTTTTAACGAATAAATTTTACATGGTCTCATACTTAGGTTGATAATGTGATTACGCAGTTAACAATGCAGGTTTACCTTATTTTGAAAGTGGTGCATATTTACTTTATTCATTCGTTCCAATGGCATTCTTAGAAACCCACTCTTTCGAAGCAGAAGCTTCATTGGGCTCGACTCTGAATCAATTGAATTTAACGGTATGTTATTAAAAGTTAAAAAAAAAAATTATAAAGTAAATACTCTTTCAATTTAAGGCTCTAAGCAGTAATTAATAGAGAAAATACAACCACATGGTCTTAATAAAACAATTGATTTTACACTGTATCGCTCGTGATAATAAAACATTTTAGTGACAAATAATGTTTAAAAAACAAAATTCAAAAAATTATGATAAACGTTATAATGAGGCAAACAAACTGAAGAATAGGATTAAAAGTCAAGATTAAATGAAAAAAATAAAATGCAACTAAATAACCTAGTGCAAAAGGACAAACAGCTAGAATTTGAAATTAATTGTATAGGTAATACTCTGGCGCTAAGGTCTATCTATATTTGTTTTGAAATTATTTTAAAAAATGAGATTTGCTTGGAATAATATAATTTTGAGAAGTCCGTGTTCCAGAAATATTTCTGAAACATTTTTTCACAATATAAGTATAAGAAGAAATTCTGATAAATTACTTTTTAAAAATGAAACTAATTTTAGATTATTAAACAAAGAAATTTCTTGTAGTGGAATGTTTTGCAGCACTATCCAACATTGCTATAGTATCAATTCAGATGACATAAAATATCCTCTTGAAGCATTTATTGATGATAAAGTTCAAAATTTTGTTCCAAGAAGCCTGAGACTTGCCTCTATGCCCCAACAAGTGCTAATTGTGCATCCATACATCAAGTGGGGCCCACAAAAGAAACGGGAAACTTCCCCTTTTCTGCAGTTAAAGGAAGCAGTTTCTTTAATAAAAACTTTTCATGATTGGAAAATTGTCAGTACTAAGAAAATACCATTAGCGAAATTTGATAGGCGTTCAGTTTTTGATAAGGATCAACTCAAATATGTTCAAAATTTGATCAGTAAAAATCATTTAATATCAAGTGTTTTCATTAATGTCAATTCAATGGAACTATCCCAGCTATTGTTTCTTGAAAATATTTTTAACGTTCCAGTTTTCGATCGGTATTCTATTGTTATTAATATTTTAAAAAGACATGCAGTATCCAAAGAAGCTAGATTGCAGGTATCACTGGCTGAAATTCCTTTCTTAAAATCACGAATTACAGGCATCAATGAGTTGGAAAGAGCAAATGTTATTAAAAATATAGGAAGTCACTCTGAAAATAGCATTCTTTACCAACTTTTAAAAGCACTATCTATTTATGAAGAAGAACTAAAGAAATCTATTTACAAAGCTAAGAGTAATAGAATGTTTCTACGAGAAAGATATAGGAGCATGGATTTTCCTGTGATATCAGTAGTTGGATACACCAATACTGGGAAAACATCTCTAATTAAATGTTTAACTAAAGAAAAGAAAATTAAACCTGAAGACCAATTATTTGCTACTGTTGATGTAACTGATTATGCTGGCACACTAACTAGCGGTTTGAAAGTTTTATATGTTGACACTATTGGATTTATTTCAGATATACCAACAAATCTCTTGCCACCATTTACTGAGATATTGGAAGATGCTTTTAAAACTGATTTAATCATTCATGTCATGGATATTAGTCATCCGGATTATATTATGCAGAAATCACATGTTTTGAAAACTCTTGAAAGCTTTAATTTGAAAGCAGGTTTGATGAAGAATATAATTTCAGTCGGCAATAAATGTGACAAGGTACCAGACATTAATAATGCTGATAATGATTTGGTGCTCACTTCATGTACAAAAAAAACTGGTCTAAGTGAATTACAGGGAAAAATTGAGAAAGGAATCATCAATGCTTTGCAACTTCAAAAAATTAGATTTAGAGTAATGAATGGAGGTAAAGAATATCTCTGGCTTAAGCGACAAACAGTGTTTTCTAGTAGCTTTCCTGATGAGAACAACGGAGAATTTGTCTTTCTTGATGTTCTAATTAGCCAAGAAAATTTTAAAATGTTTAATAGCTATTTCTGTAATGGTTTTGAGAATTTTGTGGTTTAACTATTTAGAAATTTAAATATAAAAGAATATATTACTTGTGTGGTGTAAATTTAATTATATTTTCTTCTCTTTCTACCTCCCTCCCACTCTCTCTCTCTCTCTCTCTCTCTCTATCTATATATATATATATATATATATATATATATATATATATATATATATATATATATATATATATATATATATATACACACACACACACACACACACACATAGATATAAAATTTAAAATACTTTACTCCTAATAGTTGTTTTTAATACTTTTTACTCTATGAATTTGAAATCAAAATAATAATAATCAACAATCATACATTCCTATAATGACAAATGTTAACTATTTGCCATAATGATGATACATACATACATACATAAGCGGCGCAACAATTCATTGCTGAATTAGGGCCCTCTCCAAAAGTTTTCCCCATTCATCCCTATTCTGTGCAGCAGCCATCCAGTCACCCACAATGATGATAGTAAATAATAATTGTTATCAGTCATGTATAAACATTCACAACCTCATTGTAGACATCTGGGTAGAGGTGTGCATTCCTGAAGAATGATACGAAACTATTGTTTGTCCTATTCATAGGAGAGGGGATCCACTTAACTGTGAAAACTACCGAGAAATAATCATCCTACAAGATATTTTGCAATATCCTATTCCACAGACTCCTTCCATTTGTTGAAAAAAGGTCAATATCAACGAGGCTTTATGAGTGAGAGGACCTGGAACCTCATCTGATTTTTTTCGTAATAACACGGGGTTAAGGCAAAGTGATTGTTTAGCACGCTTGCTTTTTAACGTTTTATTGGAATATGCCATCAATAAGACAGAAATCCAGGTAGGTCGGATGATTTCAACAAACCTACTACGATTTTGAATAGTTTTTAGAAACTGGAATAAAAATGCTCCTGAAACATTGGCAACGATGTATTGATACTGATGAAAAATATTTTGAAAAAATAATCTTAGTTTTATAAAAATTATATAGCTTTTTTCAACCAAATTCATAATTTTTTCAACCAATTTCATCATTTTTTCAACTAAATTCATAATTTTTTCAACCAATTTCATCATTTTTTTCAATCAAATTCATAATTTTTTCGACCAATTTCATCATTTTTTCAACCAATTTCATAATTTGTAAGATTTGTAATTTTGTATCAAATCAAGTGTTCGAATCACGTCATTCGTAATTCTATTTCCCTCACATTGTGATTTTTCGAAGAAGGTAAGTTCAATTCTTGTTTCCTTTGTATTGAGGTATATGTCTCCCATGTAGTTCAGAGCAGAGTTGGGCAAAGTGTAATTGAAATAAATTCTATGAATTACGATTATACTGTAATTGTAATCCCGGGCTGGGATTAAATTACATGTTATAATGCAATTACTTAATGAATTACGATTTCAATGTAATTCTTATATTTAATTCGATTACGGATTACATAGTTGAATTACGGATTACTATTTCTTGTAATTTAAGGTATGAATTATTTTCAGAATAATTCGATTACAATATTTCTTCCATTAAATACGCAAATAAATATCAGAATATCAGTTTTGACCTCCACCATTTAAGTTTTAAGTTTTCTCTTATTATTAACGGTTTTGAACTATCGCCATCTTTTTCTTAGGGAGAGGAGTGGGGGCTATTTTTCTAAATTCAGAACGGCTCGTCCGATTTTAATGAAATTTAATAATTATATTTCTTTCGTACTTATTAGCGCATATTTAGGGTTTTAACAGTTTTATAATTAGTGGGGGTGGGGAGGGGGCCTATATTTCTAAATTGAGAACGGCTCGTCCTCATTTGTATTTGAATTGGCATTTATATTTTGTAAAACAGGATACTTGTTTTCTCTCTTTCTCGCTTCCGGTGAGCTTCCTGGAAAATTTGCTTTAGCTATTTCTCGAGATAATCCTATATTTGCCACCAGTAATTTTTCAGTTTGATAGGACAGGTAGTTTCCTGATTAAAAAATATTTAGCCATAAATGTTGCACAAAGTACAACAAGAGACCGCTCTCGTTTTAGTTTTTTCTTGGCAATCAGCTGGATTCGAAATAATGTAAGTAGGATTCTTTTGCATTTATTCTTTTGTTTATCTTAGTTGGAATGTTTGATCAGGTGAAAACCTATAAAAGTGGAATATATTCCTCGAATTTTGCAGAACTAGACAAAGATGAAATAGGAACCGGATAATCAAATAAAAATTTGGAATTGAGTGAAGAGGTAATATAAAATGTTCTAGATCATGATACAGAAACCTCTGTTAAGGGTAGTGATGAAGATTAGTGGAGAGGGGTGGGACAACCAGGGAATATCTATATTTTATTTGTGAAAATCATTCCTCTAAAACATTTGTTTAAAATAATTGTTCAGAAAACATTTAGAAATATAGCCCCCCCCCCCATTAATTAATAAAACTGTTAAAACCCTAAATATGCGCTAATAAGTACGAAAGAAACATAATTATTAAATCAATAATAGTATAAAGAATTCATTGAAGAATTTATAATTATTAAATTTCATTAAAATCGGACAAGCCGTTCTCAATTTAGAAATATAGCCCCCCTCCCAACTCCCCACTAATTAATAAAACTGTTAAAACCCTAAATATGCGCTAATAAGTACGAAAGAAACATAATTATTAAATTTCATTAAAATCGGACGAGCCGTTCTCAATTTAAAAATATAGCCCCCCTCCTCACCCCCACTAATTACAAAATTGTTAAAACCCTAAATATGCGCTAAGAAGTACGAAAGAAACATAATTATTAAATATTATTAAAATCGGACGAGCCGTTTTCAATTTAAAAATATTGCCCCCCCCCCCCCACCCCCACTAATTATAAAACTGTTAAAACCCTAAATATGCGCTAATAAGTACAAAAGAAACATAATTATTAAATTTCATTAAAATCGGACAAGCCGTTCTCAATTTAAAAATATAGCCCCCCTCCTCACCCCCACTAATTATAAAATTGTTAAAACCCTAAATATGCGCTAAGAAGTACGAAAGAAACATAATTATAAATATTACTATATTAAAATCGGACGAGCCGTTTTCAATTTAAAAATATTGCCCCCCCCCCCACCTCCACTAATTATAAAACTGTTAAAACCCTAAATATGCGCTAATAAGTACGAAAGAAACATAATTATTAAATTTCATTAAAATCGGACAAGCCGTTCTCAATTTAAAAATAAAGCTCCCCCCCCTCACCCCCACTAATTATAAAACTGTTAAAACCCTAAATATAGGCTAATAAGTACGAAAGAAACATAATTATAAAATTTCATTAAACCCGGAAGAGTCGTTTTCAATTTAAAAATAAAGCCCCCTTTCCAGCCCTCACTAATTACTAAAACTGTTAAAACCCTAAATAATACGCTAATAAGATCGTAAGAAACATAATTATTAAATTTCATTAAAACCGGACGAGCCGTTCTCAATTTAAAAATATAGCCCCCCCCCACCCACCTCCACTAATTATAAAACTGTTAAAACCCTAAATATGCGCTAATAAGTACGAAAGAAACATAATTATTAAAATCGGACGAGCCGTTCTCAATTTAAAAATATAGCCCCCCCCCACCCCCCACCCCCGCTAATTATAAAACTGTTAAAACCTCAAATATACGCTAATAAGTACAAAAGAAACATAATTATCAAATTTTTTTATAATCGGACCAGCTGCTCTCAATTTAAAAATATAGCCCCCCCCCCCACCCCCCACTAATTAGTAAAACTGTTAAAACCTCAAATATACGCTAATAAGTACAAAAGAAACATAATTATTAAATTTCATTAAAATCGGACGAGCCGTTCTCAATTTAAAAATATAGCCCCCCCCACCCACCTCCACTAATTATAAAACTGTTAAAACCCTAAATATGCGCTAATAAGTACGAAAAAAACATAATTATTAAAATCGGACGAGCCGTTCTCAATTTAAAAATATAGCCCCCCTCCCCACCCCACTAATTATAAAACTGTTAAAACCTTAAATATACGCTAATAAGTACGAAAGAAACATAATTATTAAATTTCATTAAAATCGGACGATTCGTTCTCAATTTAAAAATATAGCCCCCCCCCCCCCCCCACCCCCACTAATTATTAAAACTGTTAAAACCCTAAATATACGCTAATAAGTACGAAAGAAACATAATTATTAAATTTCATTAAAATCGGACGAGCCGTTCTCAATTTAAAAATATAGCCCCCCTCTCCACCCCCACTAATTAAAATTGTTAAAACCCTAAATATGCGCTAAGAAGTACGAAAGAAACATAATTATTAAATATTATTAAAATCGGACGAGCCGTTTTCAATTTAAAAATATTGCCCCCCCCCCCACCCCCACTAATTATAAAACTGTTAAAACCCTAAATATGCGCTAATAAGTACAAAAGAAACATAATTATCAAATTTCATTAAACCCGGAAGAGTCGTTTTCAATTTAAAAATATTGCCTCCCCCCCACCCCCACTAATTATAAAACTGTTAAAACCCTAAATATGCGCTAATAAGTACGAAAAAAACATAATTATTAAAATCGGACGAGCCGTTCTCAATTTAAAAATATAGCCCCCCCACCCACCTCCACTAATTATAAAACTGTTAAAACCCTAAATATGCGCTAATAAGTACAAAGAAACATAATTATCAAATTTTTTTAAAATCGGACCAGCTGTTCTCAATTTAAAAATATAGCCCCCCCCCCACCCCCCACTAATTATAAAACTGTTAAAACCTCAAATATACGCTAATAAGTACAAAAGAAACATAATTATCAATTTTATTAGAAAAATAGCCCCCACTCCTCTCCCTAAGAAAAAGCCATATTTATTTACCTATTTAATGGAAGAAATATTGTAATCGAATTATTCTGAAAATAATTCATACCTTAAATTACAAGAAATAGTAATCCGTAATTCAACTATGTAATCCGTAATCGAATTAAATATAAGAATTACATTGAAATCGTAATTCATTAAGTAATTGCATTATAACATGTAATTTAATCCCAGCCCGGGATTACAATTACAGTATAATCGTAATTCATAGAATTTATTTCAATTACACTTTGCCCAACTCTGCTCTGAACTACATGGGAGACATATACCTCAATACAAAGGAAACAAGAATTGAACTTACCTTCTTCGAAAAATCACAATGTGAGGGAAATAGAATTACGAATGACGTGATTCGAACACTTGATTTGATACAAAATTACAAATCTTACAAATTATGAAATTGGTTGAAAAAATGTATGGTCTTGGTCGCGGTGAAAAAGATGCAACGTTTACTTACATGGAATTCTCGGGTACCGAGTTTATTATTTTTATTCTTTTAATGAAAACAAAAATTAATAACAAGAATACAATAACATGAGTCTTGTTCGAGCTTTTTCTTAAAATGGGTGCGCATAAAACTATTCGTGAACGAGAAATAGTAATCAACAATTTCAAAATAGGCAAAACAACGAGAAATCACCTCTTTTATCAATAGGAGTTATGTGACCGTTCAACATATTATTGAACGTTTTAGAAAGGAAAACAGAATTATAAGAAAACCTAGGGGGAGAGCAACAAAAAAGTTTTACTGGGAATGATGAACGTTGGATTGTGTGTCAAATAAAAAAGAATCCAAAATTAAGTGTTCCAAAGATGGCTACATTAGTAATGAAACATTTAAATAAAACGGTATGTGCTGAAACCATTCGAAGGGTCTTAAGAAAAAAACCAATACAATGGTAGAGTTGCAAGGCAAAAACCTTATATCAATAACAAAAATAAAAACGTCAGAATAAATTTTGCTAAGGATTATTTAACAAAAGACAGAGACTTCTGGAAAACTGTTTTATATTCGAATGAGTTAAAATTTAATTTGTTTAGCTTTGTTAGAGCTCCATGAAGAAAATCTTCGCCCAACCATCAAACATGGAGGTGGGTCATGTTATGGTTTGGGGGTGAATGGCTGCCTTGAGGGTAGGAAATCTTCATTTTGTTGAAAGAACAATGGATAAACATTTATATTGTGACATCCTGAAAAAAAAAAAACTGTTAAAGCAAGTGCAACCAAGCTTGGAAAAATAAATAATTTTGATAACGATCCCAAGCATTCTTCTTATCTTGCAAAAGAACGGTGTTTATATAATTGCGCCAAAACTATAAAAACACGCCCCCCCCCCAATCACCACACATCAACGTCATAGAGAATTTATGGAGTAAATTATAAACCGAACTGAGGAAACATGAGATATCAAACAGAGAAGATATCAAATAGGCACTTCAAGAAGAATGGGAGAAGATAAGTCCATCTTACACAGAAAAGCTTGTCCAATCCATGCCTAATCGTTTGAAAAAGGTAATAAAAAAAAGGCTTATCTACAAAGTATTAAAGTTTAAAATATTATAGTTTTTTTGGATGTTTTTAATTTTGCATCATTTTCACTGTGACCTTAGAAATGTATATTAATTTATGATTATTTTTTTAAAATTTTATGATTTGATCTAAAATAAATTTTAACTATTGTAAATTGTAGTCTAATGTTCGTACTGTATTTTTGTAAGCAAAGATTGTTGATAATAAATTTTGGCTTAGTATAAAATAGTTTTTTTTTTAGTAAATCACTTGCATCATTTTGACTGAGCCACTGTATATGGACATACGGAGTTGAGCTTTGGGGCTCCACTAAACCATTCAATTCTTCTCGAATCCAATCCTTACAATCCAAAATCCTTCAAAAAATCCTTAATGCTCCTTACTTTGTCACGAATAAACTTATCCATAAAGACCTCAATGTTCCATATCTTGCTGATTTAGCCCAAACCAGATACCAATCCTTTCATAGTAAACTGCACTCCCACACGAATCCATTAGTCTCCCAACTTGCTTCTCATTCGATACCTGATAACCCACCGAGGCGTCTGAAAAGAAGATGGCCAAGAGACCTTCTAGTTTAGAACATTTTTTGAAGTGCTACTAGTGAGTAGTTCTTCACAAGTGATTTACATGTCATTATAATCATTTCCTCAGATTTACTTGATGTACAATAGTAAATATCAATAAATAGTTTTTAAAGTATTTTGTATGTTCAAAGTTATAAATTTCACTGATAAAGCTGTGATATCGACGGAAAATTACCCATTTGGAGTTTATCTTTCGAGAGAGCACAGCCAACAGTAATCTACAGCTGTGAAAATTATAGAATAATTAGTTCATATCTGATAATACACACAGTCGACGGTGGAATAACTGAATAAAAACAAATTATAAGTAATAGCTGAAAATCTTCGAAAACCGCGTGATTGAGAGCACCTTGGCTCATGAGCCTCTACTGTCAGGAAGGACCGTAACTCGCACTATGTTACAGTCATTACAGTCACTGAGTATAAAAATAAGTTGAGTCTGCATAAAGGAACTTGAGATGTGACAAGCTTCTATCACCCCCCGGGCATCTTTATACCCACTGACAAAGGGTATACATACAGCTGGCAAGACTTCGATGGGCGGGCCACGTTGTACGAATGGACGCTAACTCGGTCCCAAAGAAATTGTTCAAAGTCGAACCATTTGGTAAGAGGAGGGTTGGAAGACCAAGATAGAGATGGCCAGAATATGTGAGCAGCGATGCCAGAACCCTGGGCATCAGGAACTGGTGGGCAGCTGCTAGGAATAGAAGAGAATGGAGAGCGATTCTTGAGGCAGCCAAGATTGTGTGATGGATTGTTGTGCTCAGGATGATGATGATGACACAGAATATAGAAATAGAAACTTATGCTATTATTTATTAACATTCTTTTAATTTTATTGGTGTGTATTATTAAATATTTGTCGAATGCAATATTTAAATATGCCTATCTGGGTTGCATAAAGCTAATGGTAAGTATATTTTTTCCATCTTCCAATTCCTTTATTTATTATTTAAATCTTGACTGAATGAACTTTAGAATGACTATGTATTACTAATGACTACATGAATTATTTTTCCGAAAATGCGGAAGCAAAATAGTCTTCTAAAAACCATTCCTAGATTTAAATAAAGTGACTTGATTAAGTAGAATAACACACCATATTTGGTTCAAAAACCTAAAAATAAGTGTAAAATTATTAGAAGCTTAGAATATTATGTTGGTAAAATCTTTTTCATCGACTTATTTGACGTTCCAAATTTGAGAAGTGTGACAGGGAAAACTTGAATAAAATGATCAATGAAAACAATAAAACTGAAATGTTTGCTGAACTGGATAAGGCAGAAAATTATAGAAAAGGACTAAAAGCCAATGTTAAGCTAGAGCTCAATGGGTCTGTGGAAACTGGATTTTAGAGTTTCCCCATTTACGTTAACAACATAAGAAACATTTATCATTCCCAAGATAAAAAAAAATAAAAAAAAGTGTTATTATGGATATCAATGTACAAAGTCAACCAAAAATATTCTGAACAATTGTTCAGTAACCTAAGTGAAAGAAAATGAGATAAGAATAATCCAAGTGCGACTTCAGGAAAATTATAGTCCTAAACAGCAACATGATAGTATCATGGGAATGAATACCGCTTCATAAAGTATTCTTAGATCTTGTCAAAATAGGGTCTGGGGAAAAATTCAGCAGTGGAGAAAACTTTGTAGTTTATGATGAAAAACCATTCTTACATAAACCTGAGGTTTTATGACGTACACTGACCTGAATGGGGATAAATTAAAAATGACATATTTTTGTAAATAGCACTATCTAATATATATTTCGTTTAGTGCCAGGAAAACCGCCACGGGTAACGCTATTGCTCGATTAACAGGCTGATTCGGCACCGGAACTATCTCAGTGATATTGGTTTGACTCATCAAATAAAGGCTCTATTCCGTTACTGGTGACTCTATTTCAAAGGGTCTCCATGAAAATGGTCGTTGGAGCCTTATTAACCAGTCTATATTGAAGAATTTGATTGTTTCACAATTTTTTTAACATCTTGATCAAAATGTAAAACTTTCCCGTTAGATGCCTCCTGAAAATTGTTATCATTTATCAGGGCAATCTGTAGATATAACCCGGTTGTTTACATCAAGTGACAATGTCTTCACTGAAAAAATTCGATATATACACCTAAAGACGTTGGAAGTTTATTTTTGGAATATACACTTGCCGTAGAACGTGCGCCACTTGGGTCTTGGTAACCAGCTCTTAGAAAATGCATGGGAGAGACTAATTTAACCTGAGTTCATTTTCTATTGTTTGGGGAATGAAGGGCAAGCATTAGAAAATTATACGTTTGGCTGGGTTAATTAGACGATTATTTGTTTTGTTGTCGATGGTTATATTTTTGTAGGAATAGCACTATCTAATATATTAATTTTTCATTGAAAAGCCTATTTTTTATATTAGAGTGAAAATGGTAAAAATATGTTTTTCATAATTTTTATTGATCTTCAAAAGCATTTGACTGATTCAAGGGATCATTCATGTTCATTCCATTTGAGAATAAACGCTTTTATCAATTTGAGGTTTTATTAGATAATAAAATAAAATTAAAAAAATTCAGATTTAAAATTCTTTTAAGAGATTTGACCTGGTGTAAACACTGTGATGAAAAAAGTCTGATGGGAAATGTAGCCTGAAACATGTCACTATGATAAATAAATAATAAAAAAAAAAAGTAGTGAATCAAAATTAAGTGAATTCATTAATAAATGATGCATATTTTTTTAATAATTGTCAGTGCAAGGTTGGCAAGCCATAAACAGTATCTGCCATCCTGTTTTCTCGGAAAATATACTAGATTTTATCAGCATTAAATAAATAACTCCATTTCTCCTTAATTCGGGGGTATCTCATTTTCAGATAAAAACAAGGTGCAAAAGTGGATTCAATTGAATATAACTTTAACCTACTTTTGTGTATTTGGCCAACCTCTCCAAGTAGGCAGGGGCACAGGGAATTATAGGAAAATTCATCAATGTTTCACGGTGACAGACAGTATCTGGCCAAACAGCGGAGGAAGATATCCGATTACATCAAAGATGAATTTTATGGTCTACTGGAGTGAATATATGACAATTAAGTGTCATATGGCGTAAAAATTATTCTTGGAGATTGTAATAGTGAGAAAAAAGAGTAAGAGTTGTGTAAGAGAGAGAGGAAAAAAAAAAAAAAAAATCACAGGAACTAGGGAATTCCCTTCCCATGATTTCACCATTAGTCTCACTCATTCCTCTAGATAATTTTAATTGAAGTTCAATAATTCCGATTTATATTCTATAAAAAAATATTTTATATATCCTAATTCATTATTGCAATATTAAAAAAAAACTGGTGCTTTTGAACTTATCACATGATTATGTCATATAAATAGCATAATCATCATAGTCCAGTCAATGAGTGCTGAAATGAGGGGTGTAGAGTGCAGGGAATATGCGATAATTTTTGATTTCATAGCTTCGTTAGGAATAGTTGGAAGGTAAACATACTATAAGTCCCCGCCGCTGGGGGGTGAGCTAACGGTGGGGGGAGGGGAGACTTTCCATTTATTTGGTTTTTCTATAATATCTCGAAAACTGTTGACTCTAGAAAAATATGTTTCAAATAAACATAAAAGCTAATTAAATTTACAATAAAATTTATTATATATAAATTTGTCGTAATTCTTACCGTTTACGAGATATACACTATTGAAAATGGGTGATTTTGGGGGAAAAACAAATGTCATCTCACTTTTTGTCAAACTTTTGCTTCTATTACGTTCCACAATCGTTTCTCAGAAAAAACGTAAGAATAAAAATTGTAGAGCATTAAATATACTTTAACTTCATATATACGTTTCTGGTATTTGCTTCAAATGTTTAACAAAAAGTGAGGTAAACATTTTTTTTATTTCTAAAATTGTCATGGAAATTTTGACCAAGTCCCATTAAATACCCATAACAGCACGTTAAAAACCGGTTACTATTTTAAGTTCAAGTTTTTTTTTGGCATAGTTTTCACCATAACGCCGAACCTATTTGTCAGATCTGAAATTTATTTTTTTCATATATGAAGTTAAAGTATATTTAATGATCTACAATTTTTATTCTTACGTTTTTTCAGAGAAACGATTGTGGAACGTAATAGAAGCAAAAGTTTGACAAAAAGTGAGATGACATTTATTTTTCCCCAAAAATCACCTATTTTCAATAATGTATATCTCGTAAACGGTTAGAATTACGACAAATTTATATATAATAAATTTTATAGTAAATTTAATTTGCTATGGGGGGGGGGGGGGGAAGGTCCCAATTTTGTTTTTCGATTATATCTCGAAAACGGTGGACTCTAGAAAAATATGTAGCAGATCAAAATTAAAACTTATTAAATTTCCTATAAAATTAATTATATATGTATTCTTAGAAATTCGAACGGTTTTCGAGATATACGCTATTAAAAATCGACAACTTTAGAAATAAAAAAAATGTTTACCTCACTTTTTGTTAAACATTTGAAGCAAATACTAGAAACGTATATATGAAATTAAAGTAAATTTAATGCTCTACAATTTTGATTGACGTTTTTTCTGAGAAACAATTGTGGAACGTAATAGAAGCAAAAGTTTGACAAAAAGTGAGATGACATTTGTTTTTTCCCGAAAATCACCTATTTTCAATAACGTATATCTCGTAAACAACGGTTAGAATTACGACAAATTTATATATAATAAATTTTATAGTATATTTAATTAGCTTTTATGTTTATCTGAAACATATTTTTCTAGAGTCAACAGTTTTCGAGATATTATAGAAAAACCAAAAAAATGGAACTTCTCCCCTCCCTCCCACCGTTAGCTCACACCCCAGGGGCGGGGACTTTCAGTATGTTTACCTTCCAACTATTCCTAACGAAGCTATGAAGTCAAAAATTATCGCATATTCCATGCACTCTTCAATATGCTTATTGACTGGACTATCATTAATTTGATAAAATTAAAAATTATATAACACTGACTATAAAATTAGAGGCTCAAGAATTTTCAATGAACTGACCAATACTCACAGTTGCCCTTTTTAAAAATCAATCAAGATATGTTATTTTTTAATAAGCTGTCAAAAAAGATGCAGAAATGCTAGTTTTAGCCACTATACACAGTGGGCAACAGAGATAGTAAGTTTGATAGAAGTTATTAAACATTAAAGTTCATTAAATATAAAATACTTAAAAATTATCCAAGAATTTAACAATAAAATGATACACCTTTGCATATATTTGTTATCTTCATTCATATTCTTTATCCTTTAGTTGAACTCTTTTTGCGAAATCTGGTAGTTCTGCTCGAAATAGGAGTGGTAAATAAAAAAAATATCTGCAGTTTATTAAGATTTTTACAATAACAGCAGTTCACATAACTAACTATATATCCATGTGAGTGGATCATTCAACATTTTAAATCTCTGAACCAAATGCCAACATACTTAAAATAAGCTGTTAAACTTATTTATACCATTATAAATACTTATAATGGTGAGAAACAAATAAGAAAACTGCTCTGTTTAGGAAAAACCACAAG
Source organism: Euschistus heros (assembly GCA_003667255.2). NCBI lineage: Eukaryota > Metazoa > Arthropoda > Insecta > Hemiptera > Pentatomidae > Euschistus > Euschistus heros. The sequence continues at coordinate 448,556 of RCWM02000093.1, forward strand.
TCATAGTGATAAGTAATGAATTCTTAGAGAAATAGCAACAAAAATGCATAGATAGTAGCATAGGTGTCTTTTTCAGTTATCAAAATTTTCGACATATTCCCGACTTTTTCAAGAAATTCTATTAGATCCTATATAACAAATTTTGATTCAATTTCGTGTAATGTCCATGCTAGCACGCTGAATGTGTATATTTGGCAAAATAAGACAGTGCTGATATGGTCAGTGGGTGTTTCACGGAAATTAATCAAAATTTTATACATGCGATCATCTAGTAAATTTCACCAGCTTAGAGATGAAAAAAAAAAAATTAGAGATCAGACAAATTGTTTAGGAGTTATAGAGAAAATGTGACAAAAAAAAAAAACTCGGATTTTATAACAGTTCGCAGTTTTTAGCGTGCTGGAATGGGTTTTTATGGAAATTAAAATTAGATATATGGGATCTGAAAGTAAATTTCACCAGCTTTGAGATGGAAAAAGAAAATTCGGGATTGGAAAAATATTTTTGGAGTTACAACTAGATCTGTGCTGAAAAATAAGGATTTCACAATAATACTCATAGCTCACAATGTATGAGCTATACAATAGTCCTCAGCAAGCTGGCATGGATGATTTACAGAACTTGATTAAAACTTTATATATACGGTCTGAAAGTAAATTTAACCAGCTTTCAGATGAAAAAAAAAAATTAGATCAGACAAATAGTTTCAGAGTTATAGCCAAAAGAGTACCGACAAACGTATTTTAGCGGAAAAGTGCGACTTCCACAAGTTAGCCAATTTTTCAGCCTCCACAGTTCTAAAACTATCTGAGCAGAAAAATGAATAAAACCAAATTTATTGCAAATTTGCTTAGCTTTAATAATGTACAGAACACAAAATGTGCTAAAAGTAACAGTTTCCGAGTTATTGTATCAAATTGCTAAAAACATTTTTGTTCCCCGATTTCACTTTTTTTTAATTAACAAGAGAAGTATTACACCTACTGGCCTCAGTTTGTGCTTAAATTGAAGCTAATTAAATTTACTACAACTTTACTTCTCATGAGTTTCCACGAAGGATCACTCCTTCGGCCGGTGATCCTCACGAAAGTCGGACAAAACTTAACATTTGGACTTTTTGGAAAAGTTACCAATTTTCAAAGGGTAACTCAGAATCAATTAGACCAACAGAGCTGGGATTGGGTTCAAATTTAATCTAATTTAAAAATGGTAACGCATGGTGGTAACACACTGAAAAAACTCCAAAACTTTCGATGTTTTTCGGCCACTAAAAGTTTTCCCATCCGTTTTTTCTTGGATTTACACTACTCAGACATACCCTTATAACATATCAAAAATGCATCTCTCTTCAGTTTTTTGGGACCTAAAGCCTTTTTTTTGGTACCAGGCCGCTGGCCTAAAATAATTTTGGAGCTATAGCCACTACTACTACTAAACTAAGCCAATCTTTAGGTGTTGGCGAAGCTGAATCGATTTTAATATAATATCATTAAAAAGTAAGCTTAATGAGACGTTTTACAGTTTTCGACAAATTACTGTATTTTTTCCTTCCCTAGAGCTCTAAAATTATTGACTGCGCAAAAAAAAAAAAGTGATTATTTCTAAATTTGATTTGCTTTAATATATAGATGACAAACTTTGAATATTATTTTTCTTTATTATATAATTACCTAAATTCTTAATTATAAATTCTAGTACAAGTAAATATTTTCGTTGTTATTGTTTGATTTGTAAAAATTTTAATAAAAGTTATAACTGTAAAAAATGTTGAGTTATAGATCCAGTTAAAAATAAAGTAGCAAAGTTATACATAAAATTAAAGAAAATTTAATACTCTATCAATTTTTTAAAAATATTTTTCTGAGAAACGGTGGTGGCAGGTACTAGAAGCAAACGTTTGACAAAAAGTGAGGTGAAATTGATTTTTTTTCGAAAATTATTTACAATAAAGTGTACCTCAATAACCGTTAAAAGTATGACAAAAGCGTAAAGAAACAATTTTGTAGGAAATTTAATGAGCTTTAGTTTTTATTCAAGTTATATTTTTCTAGAGTCCACCTTTTCCGATCTAAAAACCCAAAAATGGGACCTTCTCCTCTCCTCCCCACCGTATGCTTACCCCCCAGAGGTGGGGAACTTATAGTACGTTTATTTTCTAACTACTCCTAACGAAGCCCTGAAGTAAAAAATTATCGCACATTTCATGCACACATGTTTATTGACTGGACTAAACTGTAAGGGGTTCTCAGTGTGTTGGCATGGGTGTTTTACGGAACTTGATCAAAATTTCATATATGGATCGGATAGTAAATTTAATCAGCGTTTGGATGAAAAAAATAAATTTTTAATCGGACAAATAGTTTCCTAGTAAAAGTAAAAAAAAGTAGATAAAAACATGTTTTCGCGGAGTAGTGCAACTAACCGCAAGTTAGCCAATCTCTTCAATCTTTCCCTCCCCTACAGCTTTAAAGCTATTGATCTGAAAAAAAAATTCATAGGATCAATTTTTTGACAAAATTGTTTAGTTTTACAAATATAAAGAACACAATATGTACAAAAAGTAATGGATTCCAAGTAATATTACATACTTCATAATATTGGACATGGGATGCGTATTTTAGGAGTTATTTCACTAAATAAGTTACGATATCGAAATAACATCACTTTTTGGAAAAAATGGCCTATTTTCGAAGATAATATCCCTGTAGCTTGGGAACCAATGGCTATATTGAGCTCACCCTGATCTCAAATCGTAGCAAATTTAGTTTACTTTAAAAGTATGTAGAGTGACTATACCGATCAGACGCTTACTTAACTGACATTTTGAGCAAAAACTAAATAAATTCTTAGAATTTTAGCATTTAAAACGACTTTTTCCCGACTTTCGCAATTTTCTGTAAACTCCTGTAGACACCCTGGATAGTTATGTTCAGAAACATAGAGGGGCATAAAACCTTCACTTTATCTGCTGGAGGAATGGTATTGTGGCAGTCATATCATGACACCACACTATAAACATACTAATTGAGGCTATTCCAAATATGCTAAAAGAAGTTGTAGCAAAAAAATGATACCCTACCAAGTATTGAAATAAGTAAAGGGCCTTTCAGATTCAATAAGTAATCTGTATCATTTTATGTAACATGTATCCCATTTTTTTCAAGAAAAACATTTATGCTGAATATTTTGTTGTTATTAAGGTAGCAAGTAATCAAATTATGATTAAAGAATTTAAGAGTCATAGACATAGAATCATGGTGGTTGTTCCATAAGGGAAGTGGGTTGAGATAGTGAAAAAAATAACCTGACAATAAAATTTAATTATGCAAATAAAATTGTAATTTAAGAGAACACTAACTTGCAGTGCAAAGTGTATGGCACACATTACATCAATATATTCATAAAAAGAAACTTGTGTGATGTTATTCAGTTCAAAGTTTGAGTGTGTAGCGTGACATAATCAAAATTTCATAAATAGGTTCTTATAGTAAATTTAGGCAGCTTTCAGATAAAAAATAGAAATTTTGGATTGAACCATTAGTTTTGGAATGAGAATCAATAAAAGTGTTTTTTCAGAGAAGTACGACCCCAGATAAAGACTGCCGAAATGAGGGGTGCAGAGTGCATGAAATATGCGATAATTTTTGACTTCACAGCTTTGTTAGGAATAGTTAAGAAGGTAAAAATATTAAAAGTCTCCGCCCCTGGGGGGTGAGCTAAAGGTGGGGAGAGGGGGAAGGTCCCAATTTTGTTTTTCGATTATATCTCGAAAACGGTGGACTCTAGAAAAATATGTAGCAGATCAAAATTAAAACTTATTAAATTTCCTATAAAATTAATTATATATGTATTCTTAGAAATTCGAACGGTTTTCGAGATATACGCTATTAAAAATCGACAACTTTAGAAATAAAAAAAATGTTTACCTCACTTTTTGTTAAACATTTGAAGCAAATACTAGAAACGTATATATGAAATTAAAGTAAATTTAATGCTCTACAATTTTGATTATCACGTTTTTTCTGAGAAACAATTGTGGAACGTAATAGAAGCAAAAGTTTGACAAAAAGTGAGATGACATTTGTTTTTTCCCGAAAATCACCTATTTTCAATAACGTATATCTCGTAAACAACGGTTAGAATTACGACAAATTTATATATAATAAATTTTATAGTGAATTTAATTAGCTTTTATGTTTATTCGGAACATATTTTTCTAGAGTCAACAGTTTTCGAGATATTATGGAAAAACCAAAAAAATGGAACTTCTCCCCTCCCCCCCACCGTTACCTCACCACCCAGCGGCGGGGAATTTTAGTATGTTTACCTTCCAACTATTCCTAACGAAGCTATGAAGTCAAAAATTATCGCATGTTCCATGTACTCTACAGTGTGTTTATTGACTGGACTAATTAGTGTACTCATATTTTTTATTTTTTGGATTTGACGACCTTAGGTCATTTACCGAAACCCAATACATTGGACCGCTAGTATTCATGGTCTTCCCAATTTCCTTCCCGTAATACTCTCATCGCCATTACCTCCTCAACTCCTTGAACCCATGTTTTCCTTGGGCGGCCTCTTTTCCGCCTTTCTAGTGTACTCATATAAATAGTTAATATGACAATTGTTCAAAATATATACAGATATTTATATTGTAAATTATACATAGTACTTCTAAACATTGAAAACAATTTTTCATCATAAAAAAAGATAGTGACTTAAATAAATTAAAAAACCTTCTGGTTTATAACAAGGCTTTCTTTAAAAAAATTAATAAATTTCATCCATTTTATATTCTGGAAAATAGACAAAATTTTCTTTTAGTTAATAAAATCTAAGTTTTTTAAAAATCTAAATATAGGTTCATGAATAATAATATAACCATATTACTTAATTGGTTATGCCAATGAAGTTAAGATAAAAAGATGGATTGGGAAATAATGAAAGGTACAGTGCATACAATGCAATTAAATAAATAATTTTCAAACTAATTCAATCAATAAGAAATTCTTATTAATATAAGTAAACATTACCACTAGTAATAGTAATCTCATCTTAAAAAACAAAACAAAACAACAAAAACAATTGAGAGTATGTCTAAAGGCCAAGCACAAACCTTTAATACATTCAGGAAGAATTCAACAAGCACGTTTATGGATTTGGGTCATAAATACTTAATGAAAAATGTTCATATCTTACAAACTAACTTGTATGTGGTATTACTTTTCAGTACTTCTTCCAATGCATGACCCATGATTAAAAAATAAAAAAATAATAAGAGAACAATATACTTCATGACTAATTATTTATATTTATATTAATAAAATTTAGAGATTTAAAAATATTATCTACAATTAAGTAGAAAAATACTTTATCTAGTATAAATCTTCTTTAACAGAAGAAAAAAAAACAATAATAAAAAAATTATGAAAAACATATGAAAGAGAAAACATGATATGAAAAATGAAAACATATTTACATTTCAATTTATAAATAAATTAATTTGTACAACTTAATCTTTTATTGCATTTCTTTAGAAGAGAAGTGTACTCATGCCACCAGTCTCACTCTGCTCCTTTACAAATATTTCGAAGTACTGGTAAATAATAGTGACGGCAAGAAGGATACCAGTTCCTGAGCCAATAGCTCCCATGAAGTCGGCTAGAACTGACAATGCACCAATGCACAGACCTCCAAAAGCTGCAGCAGTTGGGATGTACCTGTTCAGTTCATGAATCATAGAATTATCACGGTGTCCTCTCATCACCATTTGTTGTTCCTTAAGTTGCTTTGCAACCTGAAACAAAATAACATTTAAAAGTAATAAAATCATTCTAACATATATATACATAACTTATTTGTCCAACATTAAAATAATTTATAAAAGTAAATGAAGTTTTATTTATTTTTCAATTGCACTTCAACTTGTCATGGGTAAAAGTTTACTTTTAACTTGTTTTTGAAACAATTAAAAAGTTGGTTGTTCTTAATAGTTGTTATTGGGAATTATACCACTCCTATCAATTAAATTTTTTTTTTTTTTTAACACAGTTATTACAGTTCCCTTAAATCAATGCATTTTTAATTTTCTTTAAGGAACAAAATAAAAATTCTTACTTTTTCTTAATTTCATCAGTGAATAATTTATTATCATTACTACAACCAATGAATAACCTTAACAATATATAAAAAAACTTAACAAAAGATTTAGGAGGAATATAAAAATAAATAAAGGTTAAAATTATATATAATAGTAATTGTTGAAAAAACATACATCTTTGGCTGATGATCCAGAAACTTCAATCCAGGTTTTGGAGAAGAAAGCACAAGAACCAAGCATAAAAATGATATAAAGCATAGCATGAATGGGATCTTCAAGTATATGACCAAGGTTTTCAGGAGGTGAAAGATAATAACAAAGACCGCCAACTGGATAAGCCCTGGCTGGACCACCACCTCCAACATCTGCCCACACTCCAAGCATGTTAACAAATACATTTCCATGGAATTTTACAGCAAGCATCTGAAAAAAAAAAAGAAGGAATATGTCATGATTTCACAAAATACACTATTAGTCATTAATATAACTTTTTTGTGTGATATAAAATGAATAAATGTTTCATTTATTTAAATACACAAATTAAGATAGAATATATAAGTTCCATTTCCTAACCTGAGATATAACATACAGATTTGATACAAGAGCTGACTGAAGAATGATAGGAATGTTCGAAGTATAGAAGAGTTTAATAGGATAGCTGCTATATTGTCCTCGATAGCGGGCTGACTTGATTGGAAGATCTACCCTGAATCCCTGTAAAATAGGTAATCATAAACATAAATAAAACAGAGATGAAGTAAAAAGTTTTACATTATCCTGATAATTTCCAAGAAAGAAACTATTTCAAAATTAATTTAATATATACACAGTAAAGTCCAAAAGTTTCTGGCCTGGGAAAGAAGGAAAAGTGAAAGAAAAAAACTGGTCTTACTGTTTTTCAATATATTCTCCTCTAACTTCAACACACTAAATACACCGCATTGGCAACATTTATATACCATGAAAAAAATAATTTTCTTCTTTGATAAAAAAATGTTCTTCCACTGCTGCTTGGAGCTCTTCATCGGTGTTAAATCACATCCCACGAAGGTCAGATTTTAACTTAGAGAAAAGGTAGAAGTCGCTAGGGGCCAAGTCTGGGCTGTAGGGTCGATGAGAGATTTCTTGGAATCCACAGTCCTTCACAGCGGCCTTGGAAATCAATGCTGTGTGGACAGGGGCATTGTTGTGAAGGCGGCGGACAACTTTGCTTAACTTCTCCCGCCTCTCCTCTTTAACGGTGTCTTGTAACTGATGAAGTAGGGCTACATAATACTCTCCATTCATTTTGGTATTCCTTTCTTTAAAATCTATCAATAGTATTCCTTTACAGTCCCCAAAAATTGTAGTTACTACCTTTTTGTTGACTGCATGACTTATGCCTTTAAAAGAGGTGCTTCTCCTGGTCTTCTCCATTCCGTGGACTCTCTTTTGCTGAATGGGTCATAATATAGAATCATTGTCTCATCCCCAGTTACAACTGAGTCCAAAAAATTCTTTGGGTCGGCATTATACTCACGTAAAAATTCATTGCAGCAGTAAACTCGTTCCTGTTCTTGAGCAGCTGTAAGAATTTTTGAAACCCATCTAGCACTAACCTTGTTCATATGCAAATGTTCTTTGATAATCCTCAAAACACTCATTTTTGAAAGCCCCAACCTCGCTGCTATTTCTTTGGTTTTCATTCACCGGTCAGACAGCAATTCAGATTCCACAAGATGGAATGTTTCAGAAGTGACAGATTCCAATAGGCGACTGGGACGTGGGTCATCTTCTAAACGTTCTCTCCCTAACTTAAATAATTTTTCCCATTCTTTCACTTTGGAATACAAGGGGGAGGACTGCCCGTATACACAATTCAAGCACTCTAAATGGCGCAGGAGTAAGACCCTCTACAAAATAATTTAATAACCGTACGGTACTCGAGTTTGAACATTGTAAAAATGGTGAGTTTCCTTCAAGGCTGGACACAGACTGACAGGACTGAGGAAGTGTGGGTGATGGGTATGGAGTGAGCAGGCATGGACCTGCATAGGCGTCCAGGTCCTGGTACGTTTGAAGGAGGGGAAGCAGGACAGGCCGGAAACTTTCAAATAAAGCATAAAGCATTGATGATCCTTCATTGTTAAGTCAATCAAGTATAAAAATGAAGAACTAAACTGAGCAATATATATATCTCAAGCACACACACACACACACACACACACACACACACACACACACACACACACACACACACACACACACACACAATGTAGAATAAGATACCTACCTGAAAATAAATAACTATAGCGAACACAAGGATGGTAGCCAATAAGTTCATTAAATTAGGAAGATTTTGTCTATAGAAAGCTTCACGCAATGCACGAACTTTGTCTTGTCTTGTTGCCAGAAGATGGAAAAGTGCGATGACGGCACCTTCAAACTCAGTTCCCCTACCTAAGTAATTCATACATAGTTAAAGAATGTATTTATTTTAATTAACCTTCAATAAAAATACAATTAAAGTTAACTAATATTTAATAAGATAATTTGTTCCTTTATAGCACAATGAGTTTACAAACCTGTATTGACTGTAGCAGGTGAAAATGCCTTCCAAACAATAGTTTCACAAATGTTTGTGGCTATGAACAGAGAGATTCCTGACCCAAGACCGTAGCCCTTCTGCAGAAGTTCGTCAAGTAAAAGAACTATGAGACCAGCAACGAACAGCTGAACAATGATAAGCAAGCAAATACCTGCACCAATTTCAGCTGGATCTCCATACATTCCAGTCATTACATAAACAATAGCTTGTCCAACTGTAATAACCATTCCAAATACTGAAAAAAAAAAAACCTTATGTTAGTTACTAACAATACAAAATGTATTTTAAAAAACAGGCAACCATCTATAGCTCAAAATTTTAAGGGCGAAAATTATAAATTTTAGTTAGAAATAATGGCAGTAAAATAAAAAGATAAAAGAGTTCAGTTTAAATCATAAAAATTGGAGATAAAACAGAAAAATATATACCAAAGCACATTTAAAAAATCAGGAGGTGCTTTTAAATGAAATAACTCTCAGAATATCATGGGGTTAAAAGCCAAACACAATCATTTATACTTATTAATTTTCGAACATTCAGTTTTTTTTAACAGGCTAAATTGCATGAGATAACAAAAATTAAAAAATAAATACAGAAACAAATTGAGGTATACATATGGACAAATTTCTTGACTGTTACTATTAAATGTTTAGTAAGGTTCTTGAGGTTCAGTCAATAAATAAAAACAACTATTTTGGCGACGTTTCAAGACTATATTGTTCTCATAATCATGCCAATGTTACTGGTGGATATGGTATCAACAGTTGATACCATCACAAGAATAAGCATAAATTCAGCTTTTTATCTATGTATGTTGGTTTTATTTCATATTTTAGTGGACAAAAACTGATGTGAATAATAAATTCCGAGGTCAACTATAACTTGAGATATCTTTATAAGGAGAAATCCTGTGACCTACGGAGTTAGGCTAAACTAAGCAGTATTATGGCTTCTAGATGACCTTAAAATTTGGTTTCAATCGGAGGCAAAATATGTGAGATAGCGCAAATTATTTACGTTTTTCCAGAAATTGACAGCCCTTACCTACAAAATTTTAGGGGTAAAAAAATCTTGATTTCGACAAAATTTGGTTTAATTTTAAAATGAGGAAACTGAAAATTATATTAGTTTTTAGTTAAACTATTCTCACCTATATTATATAAATAAAATGTTTTAAAATGATCTATTTTTATCATTATTTTATTAATTTTTACACAAAAAAATTCAAATAAGACCATTTTTAAAACATATTGGTAAAGAGAGTTTCAATTTCTGAAAAAAAAAAAAAATAATAATAATAATTATTTGCGCTATCTCACATATTTTGCCTCCGATTGAAACCAAATTTTAAGGTCATCTAGAAGCCATAATACTGCATAGTTCAGCCTAAATCCGGAGGTTTTAGTTTTTGTTTTTGATAAAATTTCACATATAAGGGTTTTTTGGTGCGTTCAATCGAGATTTGAGGTCAGTTATTCATAAAAAAAATTTGCCATTGATTAACAGCGGATTTAATTGGAATTTTGTAATTGTTTTGGAGTTTTTGAGACCCTAAAGCCGGAACGTGTAATGAGAATAACAAAAGTAGTTTTATTTCAAATAGCATACAAAACTTCATTAAAACATGAAAGAATCATTTCTCTATTTTGACTGAGAGCTGGTAAAAAAAAAATAAAGCGTGATTTTCATATTTAATTTTTTTTCTCGGCTCCCAATGCTCATTGGCGGCTTTAAATCTGTGAGTTACAAATCAAAACGTAACTAAGCTATCCTCTTCTTTTTTTGTTTTGACAGATGGAGATATTATTAAAAGAATGGGAAAACTAAATTGAGTTTTCAGATAATTGAAATTACTGTGTTTATTATCTATTTATCAGATATCCTTTGAATTTGCTTGATTAATGTGTCAACAGAGATTAAAAGCAAACTAAGTTATAATATTTAACATTTTTACAACTACTTACATTTCTGAGCTCCATTGAAAAGAGCTCTGTCTTTGGGTGTGTCACCAACTTCAATTATCTTCGCTCCAGCTAGCAACTGCATTATCAGGCCTGATGTAACAATCGGAGATATTCCAAGTTCCATTAAAGTACCTCTGTTAGAGGCAAGTATAACACGAATCCAATAGAAGGGATCTGCTGAGTCTGAACTCATGATTCCAAAAAGAGGAATCTAAGAAAAACAAATAAATTTAAAGAAATATTTATCAACTAGAAATTAATATATTTGTATATTAAATTAAAATAATGCAACCCAATATACAATAACTCACTACCACCAAATACCTTATTTAACCTATACTGCCCTATGCTTGTGCATTTCTAAATAAATTCCTCCATCATGTTAGAGAACACAAGTGCAAATTGGAGTACAGAGCATCAAGGCGGAATTTTTGACTAACAATGCATTTCCTCTATACAAAGTAATGAATTGTCCCAAAACCAGCTGTCAGAAGGTACACTCTCTAATGGGCTGCCTATTCACAGTAGTATAGAGCTATATCATAGGAATGGAGCATCCATCCTATTCATAATAGTGTGGACTAGCCTATACAATGGAATTTTCTATCTTTGTAGCTTAGGACAAAATCTAAATTCCTTCTTTTCTATCACCTCTCCATTTATGAACATGCATATAAGGTGTTAAATATTTTAAATGTATTTAGTATTTTAAATTTTATAATGTTTTATTCTAGGGAACTGTTTAAATTTTTCTGTATATATTAACCCACTATTCTAAATTCACAATGCTTGTTGATCTTCTAACAATTGAAAAAACTTATTTTGGGTATCATTAGACCCAGCAAGCATTCGTCAAACTATAGATTTGGCCCTATCACAATGTTCATGAATTTTCTATGAAGAGAATAATAAATATGACAATCCAAGATTAAACCAAGATTCTTCAGCATAGCTGTGCTACTTCGCAGCCATAGTACCACTGGATAATAAATAAAATTATTTCCTACGATTAAGGAAATAAGTTATGAAACTCATATAGGATGTAAAAACAGGACATTGCTAAAAAATTAATAATGTAAATTGTCGAGATAGTTTCAACTAAATGTTTCAAAATATTAGAAATTTTGATTTGTTTATGTACTAATTTCTTCAGCAGTAATGATTCACTGGAGAAATGTAAAAAAAGTTGAATCACTGTATATTTGGAATAAAAAAATTTAACTTTACATCATTGAGAAACAATTACATGAACACACACTTTATTCTAAAAGATGAAAAATTAAAGTTTTCCTATTACTAATATATGGTGTTTTTTTCAATAAACAAATCATTTCATTAGTTTTAATAGCATATCTCATCTTTACAAGGGAAAGAATTGTTCCACTCCATATCAGTAATTGTATTTTGCTTAAATATCAAAGGTCAGTGTTACCTAACACTTTTCCCAAGCACATGTTCCTAAATTTATAATTCCATACCCTCACTGAGGTTCCAAAAGCTGAATTATGTTAGCAACAGCAATTTCAAAATAGTACTAAAACTTTTTTGATAATTACTATTACACTCTTTAAGTATGTTTGTTTAATAAATACATTAGATATTTATGGTAATGAGAATTTTATTGTTTTAATTACGTATTTAATTAATAAATTATAATCTAATTTTAATCTAAATATAAATTTGCATATAGCAGCCAAGAACAAATGATATCCAACTACAACATATCATATCAAACATAAAAAGTAACATAAAAAAATTGATGACGGAATATTAATTTACTTTACTGTAATAAATTTACATTTATTATATAAAATGTAAATAAAAAAAATTTAGGGAGTAATTTATGTTTTATCATATTTTGTAATTATTTTATTAACCTGCTAGCACCCTTATATCTAGCACTTACAGAGATATGTAACAAGAAAAAAATAAATTGTTGTTTACTTATTATTTGATGTTAAAATTTTAAAATAAAGTATTTAGGAATAATAATGTGTTTAAATGTAATAATTGGCTAAATGTAAAACAAATATTTTAAAAATATTATAAATTAATTTATACAATTATGGTAATTTAAGTAATAAAGCATCATATTAATAAAATAAATATATATTTAAAATTTAAACATTTGAGAAATTAATTATGTGTATACTATTTTATACTTAATTTAATGTTTTCTAATGAGAATATATTTTCAGATGAAAAATTAGACAAATAAAATGCTGTTGAATGGAAGAAAAATGATTTATTTAGGATATCAGTTCTAAAGCACAAGTAATATTAGAAAATTACTAAAGATTATGTTTTCCTTTACAGGAAAGTTTAGTATGTCTTCAAAGTTAACTAAATAGTTTAATGAAATAACAATCAAAGTTATTATCATAACATAAGCATTTTACAATTATATATATTCTGATTTATTATCAAATAAAATTTATTGTTTCTTCTTATTTTCATAATTAATCTTTTTAGAAAGGCTTAATTAATGAAACAATATCACATGAACCATAAAGATTTTTTTTTTTTATATAACTAAGATCTACCTGAAGTTGATATATTTTTTTAACAATGATTAAAAATAATCATAACTGTTTATAAACCCCACTAGGATAGGATTATAGAAGCTATTTTCTAAATGTAAGAAATTGATTTAGAACCCGATTATTTTAATGGATAACAAAATGTATGCTCTTATTATAATCATAGGCTTTTCTTGCATCATGATGGACGTCATGGTTGTAAAGGATAAAGAATACTAAAAGTAAACATCCATCAATACTGAACTAAATTATCAACCTATACACTTTTGATGAATAATATCAATGGTTTAATAAATTAAATCAATATTATTGTAAGAAAATAAAATTGATATGGAATTACTTTAAATAGAGACATTTGTATAAAATTAGAAAATGGTAATAATTATATCATTCTAGGACTACGGAATAAAATACTAAATACTAAATGCAATTAAAGGTAAAAATTGATAGGTAATACAACTTGTTTAAACAAAAAAATTCCAATAAATATTTCATATAACTCATTTAAACAATAAAATTCCAATGAATATTTTATAAGTTGCTTTTCATGACAATGAAACAAATTTAAGCATATGCCCTAAAGTTTTTAAGATTTCTGAGGTACTATAATATCATGGATAACAATAAAAATTGAATGATAAACAGTTTCAAACAGTTATCTAATAATTTTGAACTCAATCATTTATAAGTCAAATAGGTAAAGGAACTAATCAAAAACTTCCATATTAACTTATAAAGTGCGTTAATTATAAATTTAATTTGAAAAAATATTGTTTAGGGAGTTACGGTACTTTACTTACACTATCACCACCTGCACTGAATTCTAATTTAAATTCAAGGCATTACACATTAAATATATTCTGCAGTAGGCATTAATGATACAGTAATAAACATTATGAACAGAATCGTAGATAGTAACAAAACTTCTATTCACCAAGAATCAGATGCAAAAGGCTTGATTTCAAATAAAATGGGAATATAAAAAAGATAATTAAGGAACTTTATATTTACATCTCCAAAAATTAGATATTAATTAGCCTTCTGTAGTGATCATTCATAAGTAAGTAAAAATTGTACAAAAGTAAGTATTCTGTGATGAGATTACTATTTACTTGAGGACTTAAAAAACCCATTAGAAAACTTTAACAAAGCATAGGCAATCATATAAATAAATATTTATATAAACTAAACCAGTATTAAACTCTATTAATATTTCATAAATTTGATATTTAGCAATTAATAATGTATAAATATTAGGCATTGATCAAAAGAAGTCATGATATATCAATAAAAAAAAAAAAAAAAAAAAAAAAAAAAAGAGGAAAAATCGTAGACAAAATGACAATCAGGGTATGCTTTAGAAAACCTATAACAATGACATGAGTTAGAAAAAAATATATAAGGAATCAAAGTAAATAGTTAATAATAATTAAGGAACTTATTGAAAACTATATATATAGAAATATAATTTTGAGCTAATAACAGATAAATGAATATTATTAAAAAATTTAAAAAATAAGTAACTTACCTGACAACAGACCAAAAAGATGAAAAGTGTGATGGCAGTCCATAGTACTTTCTCTCTAAACTGGATCTGATAAAAAATATACAGAATGAGACATAATGAAATCCATACTGAAGAACTCCAATAAATATTATAATGAAATTTACCTTTCGTTCAGGTTTTGCTATTTCTGGCAATATACTGCAGAATGGTTTTATCACTTCCAAAAACTTGACTGAAATTGATAGTAAGGATTAGTGATTAGAATAAAAATTAAAAACTATATATATGTAACATATAGTACAGTATACTACTTCCTTATAGCAAGTATGTGACATCAAGATCATAAAAATATTTAAATTGTCATCACATTCAATATGAATATCACAAATCAGGCAATTTAATTAAACTAGGATTACATATACATCACTAAAAAGAAAAAAAATCTATGGTCTATGGTCAATTAAATGTCAATTCTGGACACAAGTAACAGAAGCATACTAAAAAGCTAAATGTATTGCTATAAACCACTAGTAAAAATTATAGTTAACATATCTGATTCTTTAAAGTAACAGTACACCTAATGTTGAATATACTGTCAAAAGTAGGATAATTAAACTTAATATATAATTGCTTTATATAAAAATAAGCTAATTATACATACTAGCCATTATGAGAGTCCTAAGTCACTGGTCCAGGGTTGAATCCTTACAGTTCTCGATAGAAAGCCAGTCTTGTGGTAACTTACACGACTAATGCTGACTGGAAAGTAAAACGAATATTAATGACAACCTCTTCCCCTTACACGTAGCTTACAACAGCACATAATACTGGCACACGTAGCGGCCAGAGCCTTCTTCATCTATTAAATGCAAATGTTTTCTATATCAAGAGGGAAAAAATTAGATTTGATAGTTTTCAATAAATATAAGGTTGTTTTAGAATCGAATAAATTGCATTTCACAATATCTGTCTCGATGTAACAAGTATATTTCCATCAATTTAGAAGAAATATAAAACCCATTTTTAAAAATTGTAAAAGTAATTGGAAATTAAGATTATTTTTAGAAAATAAAAAGACATCATGTGTTGTGTTTAAAAAAACTTTTGTTTAATTTTTTTTTTTAAGACCAAGGAGAAAGGGATATACAAGGCACAGTGTCTTAAGAGGTTACAGTAGTTTATCTGGAGGCGTTAAGTGCCCGTCTGTTTATTTTTCGAGTTGTGCTATAGTTTTTCCGTACAATGGCGGCAATTACTTTATTGAATCCTAAAGCAGAAGTTGTTAGAAAAACAGAGGCATTGTCTATGAACCAAAGTGCAGCTAAAGGTTTGCAAGATGTCATGAAGACTAATCTCGGTCCACGAGGCACCATGAAAATGTTAGTTTCTGGTGCTGGTGACATTAAAATAACTAAAGACGGCAATGTCTTGTTGAAGGAAATGCAAATTCAACACCCTACCGCTTCGCTCATAGCTAGAACTTCTACAGCTATGGATGACATAACCGGCGATGGCACTACTTCAACAGTCTTGCTTATTGCAGAATTATTGAAGAAGGCCGACAGTTATATTATTGAAGGTGTTCATCCTAGGTTAATAACTGAAGGTTTCACTGTAGCTTGTAAACATGCCATGGAAGTTTTGGATAAAATGAAGAAAACAGTAAGTCTTGATGATAAGGAGACTCTTCTTTCTGTTGCAAGAACGGCGCTTAATACAAAAGTTGAATCTAAAGTGGCAGAGGTATTAACTCAGATTTGTGTTGAGGCTGTGCAAGCAATTAAATTGCCTGAAAAACCTCTTGATTTGCATATGGTAGAAATTATGACAATGCAAAGCCGGCTTGAATCTGAAACTAGGCTGGTTAGAGGGCTCGTCTTAGATCATGGCTCACGTCACCCTAATATGCCCAAGAAACTCACTAATGCTTTTATTCTGACATGTAATGTTAGTCTTGAATTTGAAAAAACTGAAATAAATAGCGGATTTTTCTACAAATCTGCAGAGGAAAGGGAAAAGCTTGTGGCATCTGAAAGAGAGTTTATTGAGTTAAGAGTCAAGAAAATTATAGCTTTGAAGAAATCTGTATGTGATGGAACTGACAAAGGATTTGTTGTCATTAATCAAAAAGGGATTGACCCTGTCTCTTTAGATTTACTGGCCAGAGAAGGTATAATGGCTCTTAGGCGAGCTAAAAGAAGGAATATGGAGAGACTAACTTTAGCTTGTGGTGGTGTAGCAATGAATAGTCTCGATGATCTCACAGAAGAATGTCTAGGTCGAGCAGGTCTCGTATATGAACATGTACTTGGTGAAACTAAGTATACATTTGTTACTGATTGTCCAAATCCACATAGCGTTACTGTACTTGTTCATGGCCCTACTTCATATGCCATTACTCAAATCCAAGATGCGCTTCGAGATGGTTTGAGAGCTGTTAAAAATGCAGTTGAAGATGGTGGTGTCCTTCCTGGTGGAGGAGCAGTTGAATTAAAAATACGTCATGAATTGAAGAAAGTTGCTGAGACCACTAAAGAAAAGTACCGTGTTGGAATTGAGGCCTTCTGTGATGCTCTCCTGATTATTCTCAAAACTCTCGCAATGAACAGTGGATTTAATACCCAAGAAGTTATTACACAACTTGATTATGATGCAAAAGAGAACGATTCAATTGGATTGGACCTTCAAAGTGGAAAGTCAATGATCCCTACTGATCTAGGAATCCTAGATAACTATTCGGTCAAAAAACAGTATATAGCTTCAAGTATCATTGTTGCTAGCAATCTTCTCCTTGTGGATGAAGTTATGAGAGCAGGAATGTCATCTTTAAAAGGATAAAGTTTAACATTTAAGTTAATAACTATGGTATTATTTTTTTACTTTCTTAACTACTAAATTTTTTTATCTTC
This sequence comes from Euschistus heros, assembly GCA_003667255.2. Taxonomy (NCBI): domain Eukaryota; kingdom Metazoa; phylum Arthropoda; class Insecta; order Hemiptera; family Pentatomidae; genus Euschistus; species Euschistus heros. The sequence goes on from RCWM02000093.1 coordinate 466,166, forward strand.
TTCAGTTTAAGTTAACTCAAGATTGTCATCATAATTGGTTTTGCTTCATTTATTAATATTTATTGTTTAACTTGTTTCTTATAACCACAAATACATCTTTTTTCTCCTATTATACTGTTGTTGTTTTTTTAATATAAGGTTTATCTTAAATTTGAAAATAATATTCATGGATATTTTAATAATTAAGAGCAATAAGTTGTCATTACTTAAAATATAAACTAGTTGTTAAGAGGGATCAGTTAAAAATTAATTTTTTTTTTCGTCTACATTCTAATTTATGTAACTGATTCAGTCATCAAACAAAGCTCTTGAATGAAATTAAAATAATTTATTTTTTGTTAACTTATAAATTAGTTGTTATAAATTAAGAGCACTTATGGGATCACTATATTTTAATTTTGCATTCAGTTGCACTAATGAATACTGATCCTGTCAGCTAGAAACATAATAGGTATTTATTCTTAGTTTAACATATTCACTAGGTATTACGTTAAGCTTTATACCATTTATTTTTTTTTTTAATTAATAAATTATTTTATTACATACCTAAAAATAATATATTTCTACTTTAAAAAAGGGAGTGCAGTAGCTCTTTAGTGTTTCCAGGCAACAATTTTTAATAGATTTTTAAATGTATAGTTCTTGTCTATTTTCTTCTAATTTTTGAACAATTTCTTTTACTTTAAAAAATACAGCTATCTTAAAGGAAAAGATTCTTAAATTTCCTAGTGTGTGTTATCAAATTTACATATTTTTTGTTTCCTTCGATACCATTCCCTGTAAAGGGATGTGCATATTCATTAATCATAGTCCACTATTCATCACATCTAATTCAATATTTGTTTAATAGCGTTTTATTAAAAATAAAATTAGGTTTTAAGAAGATCCACATTTTACAGGCTAGGTGTGCTCTCAGAGATTCTTCTGCCCCTGAAGTGAATCCACAGCTGAAAAAGAACAGAAAATCAATTTTCTCTATTAATGACGTAATGCCCGACACATTATCCTACTCATTCTGGTCTAATATCCTTTATTCAACCTCGAATTTCATGATACATGTGTGGGGGTTAGCGTAGCTATAGTTATTCAAAGAAAAAAAAAAAGAAGAAATGTATTCAAAAATTCCTGGCCTGCCCGTTAAAGGGTTAATGTATATTAAATCTTATTCATGTAACCTTTCTTTAATACTAAATTAAAGTAGTATCCTCAATCCCTACTCCAATAATGGATACTTATTAGTTGAATGTGATGCCTGTATTTTTGAGTTATCATGGTTAAGTTCAATAGTCTCCTATGAAATGTCAAAAATGTATTAAATTAGCTTCAAATCCCACCTGATATATCTCACTTGTGCTTTGGATTAAAAGATAATTCTGTTACACTTTTGATACTTCATACAGGACTGAACAATTTAACATTTTTTATGATGCAGATTTTTGAGTTTTGAATTACATTGATCCAAAACTGATGTTTTTAAAAAATGGGTAAACATTGCAATTATGGTGTGTATGAAATTATAGTTCCAATTTTTTCTTTTTTTTTTTTTTTTTAATTTACAACTGCCAAAAAAAACAGTTTTAACTAGAAATACATCTTATAAATGTGAAGTTTTATGATTATATTAGCATTGTTCAAATTCTTACTTTGAAAAGTAATTTTACATTAAGTTAATTTTTCATTATGTAGGACTAAATATTAAATTAAGAATGCTCTTCATACATCCCACATATCCATTGTCAATTAGGAGATTCCTGTATATATTTTATTTAAGGTGGAATATTTATTCATTGAGTTATATTTTTGGTTGTGTGCTCTTGAGTCACATGAATGTAATAATTTACAATACAAAAATTAAATTTAAAATAAAATATTTTTATAAATTTACTCCTTGTGTAAAGGTCCTATAAGGATGGCTAGATAATTATTTTATAATTGCTACCTTGTGCAAAAGAATTCATTTTCTATAATTAAGTCAAATATACTAAAACTTACAGGAAACTAAAATACGATCAGTATGCCTAAAGAAAATTTTTACACAAATTGATAAGGACATAAGGTGAATAGTATGGATCCAATTAACTATTTATTTAATTATTTTTTTATGAAATCATGCCAGCTCACTTTTCGAACCATGACTATGTTAGATTTCACCAAAGGTTGACTCAGACCAAAATTGTTCTAACATGGTTTCGCGGACAAAAACATAAATTTTTAATGATTTATAACTAACTTCCTTTAGATCATATAAACTGTTTAATACTTTCACCAGATTTGCTTTTGTCTATATCTATACTATTATATAAAAGGACAAGCTATTTTTCGTTTGAGATCACTAACCGCGAAACCTACTGTACCAATTCATAGCCGTTTGTTATAACCACTAATAATGCAGTCCATATGGGTTGACTTTGCCCAGAGTTGGGCAAAATGTAATTGAAATAAATTCTATGAATTACGATTACACTATGATTGTAATCCAGCGAATTACATTACAGGTTATAGAATAGAATAGAATAGAAAAACAAATTTTATTCTGGGACTAAGTCCCTTAAGAATAATAGTTACATGACAGAACTTAAGTTATATCTGGCCTAGAGATGATAAATTAGATAATAAAATAAAATAATTTAAAGTAAATACAATTTTACAATAAAATAAGTAATAAAATGAAACAAAAATCTATACGCATATATAAACACATACACGCTACATACATACATAAACTATATTTACAATTAGTAAAAGAAAAAATATTATATTATTAATTGATTAAACAATATATTTTTGATGTTGAATCTAGTAAAGGATGAAGAAAATAAAATGATGAAAAAAGAGTAAAAATGAAAATTATTTCAATGATAGACAAAACATAATCATATGAAGATTGTTTAAACAGGCTAAACTTTTATATCTGATATCCTTGGGTGAAATTTATTAAAGCATCTATATAATTAGATAGCATCCGACTGGAGGGAGGAAAGGTGGTGGAAGAGGAGTGTTTTAAAAGTTCCCAGGGAGGATGCATTACGAATAGAAGGAGGAAGAGAATTCCAAAGAATAGCGGATTGGGCAAGAAAGGAACGTTGGAAAGCAGTAGTTCTGTAGGATGGGGTGTAGAGATCGGAGAGACGGGACCTTGTATGCAATGATTGGATTGAGGACTTGAAATGTAGGATACTGTGAATAGACGGAGGGTTATGTGTGTTAATAACTTGGAAGAGGAATGAACCAAGGAAGTAATCTCTACGGAAGGAAGGCGAAAGCCAATTTAACTCAGTGTAAAGATGGGAAACATGAGAGCGTCTCGAGGTTCCAAAAACAAATCTTATGAAACAGTTCATGATACGCTTTAGTCTATCTTCAAGAACCATCGAGAGTCCACCATAAATCACACATCCATAGTCAAATTGGTGGAATATGAGGGAGGATAATAGGAGTTTACGTGTAGATAATAATGCAATTACTTCGTGAATTACCATTACAAAGTAATTGGATTACGTATTCGGTTTGAGAATAAATATGACTTCGGCTGATTTCCAGGTGTCTGGAAATTTATGATCCTTCCAAAGTCTATTGATTAAGTTTAAGAATATTAAAAGTATTTGCATGGGCAAATGTTTTATAAAATCGAGTTGTTCATATAATGCTTTTTTTATTAAACATAACAGTTTAATAAAAAAGCATAAACAATTTTATTTAAAATTACTGTGTAAGAATTTTAAAGTCTTTTAATAATAAAAAAAAGTTAAAGTCAGCGGTTATGAGAGCCCAGTCCCACTTGAACTGCAACAATACTTCGATAATTCTATACCTTAACCTCTTTGTTAATGTCGTGTGATGGTATAACCTTCGGAGGGTGGAGGTTATAAGTCTGGTTGTCAAATATATAGAATGCGTTCTCTCACTAATAGACTTTTCTTAGGGGCCCTGCTTAAGAATAAAGAAAGTATAAGTGATGTAAGATCACATATTTTTAATCGGAACATTTTATCAAGGTTTATACACAAGCACAGCGTTAATTATGCTCTGAAATCAGATTTGCCCATTAAATGGGTTAGACCTGAAAAAATTCCATGCTTCAATCCAAAAAAAAGTGGTGATCTACAACCTTTAAAAAAGATAGATGTGAAGCTTTTGTCGCCAGAGTTTCAAGATTTAGAAGAAATAAAAAGGTCTCACCAGATATTCTTTATTCCTGTAATGAATACTTTTCTACTATTTTAAGTCAAAGAAAGTAACTAACAATTTTAGTTGAATTGATTTTAATACTTAGTAATTCATTAATAGTTAATATTAGAGTCTTATAAGGTATCAATTTTTTTTAAGAAGTAATATTTGTGAAAGTTCCTTCTCTGTATTTTAAATGAAAAAAGTATTTACAATGTATTTTTTGCTTTGTCAGTACTCTTCAAGCCCCTTTTAATAATTTATGAGCAACTCCTATAATATAGCTAGCAATTTGATAAATTGGATGGTGTTATGCAGAAACCAACCAACTCACAAGATAAATTAAAACTAATGTTCTAATTAATTTTTTCTAACTAAAAAATTAAAACTGTCTGTTATTCTATCAACCACTTTGAGTGGTGGCCAATAACTCAGTTCGGAAAACTACCAAGTGATCCAATCCACATTTTGCTTAAACTAAATAGATTAAAAATGACCTGTAGCCTGGTTGATGGTCAGTTTGACTTGCATTTTAAGTTAATATAAGTGTGGTTTGTCTCTGAAATGGGAGATTATTTTTTATTTGATTATTTATTTGATTATTTATTTTTTTTATTTGATTATTTATTTTTTGATTTGGATTATTTTTATTTGAATGTTGTACGTAGTTGAATTTTTGTCATTTTGTGGGTAGGTTGGCTTCTGCATAAAACCGTCCAATTTAGGCTTAGTGTTAAGATTATAGCCTAATATTAATTAATCTTATACATATTCTATCTGTATTTTAATACATATGTTATAATATAATAAATGTATTATTTATATTATATTTCTAACCTTAATTTACTTTTATATTTTAGTGCTAATGAATATGTTAAGAGAATCTTCAGCTTAGAATTTCTTCCTTATAAATCTACTGTTAGTCATCTCAGACAGGATTATTCAGAAAGAGTAAGAAGACATTTATGTGATAACAATTCTCCTGAAGTTAGGGGTAAGTTGCTGTTCCTTTTAGAAACATAATCATTAATTGGATATTAAGTTATTATGCCAATCTCTTACTACTAGTTCTTTAATCTTTGTTTAGAAGAAATGCTCAGAATAAGGATAGTACAATACTCTATTTTTTAGTATCAATTCACTTTACTGGTTTTGCCCCTCTTTACAAAATATCTATCTAGAAGTTGTGGCGTGTTATTAATATTTTTCCTTTATCCCTTTAACTTTTATATCTCTATCAATCATAGCAGTTCTTAACTGTACTTGTTTACTTAAGGTGGGAAGACTATATTTTTTGAGTTTTGTTTTGCCCACTGTCACCACTATTGTTTATTTAGTTCCTGCATCTCTACAATCCATGATTCTGTTTCGATTTCTTTGAGAAGTTTACTTTTAAAACCGAAAAAAACATGGTGTTCTCATTTGGCATACTAATCAGTCACTTGTGTAAATAAAACATGACAATCCCTTAATGGAAATGTGCATTTTAAACACAATAAACTCCTCATTGGAATAAAAAGCTAAGAAAAAATTACTGTTTAATATAAATTAAAAGAAGAGGTTAAACAGAAGAAAGCCTTATGGAAGCGATTCTTGCAAAATAAGTCAAATGAGGCATACACAACATACAAAGAACAAAGGAAGAAAGTGAAAGAAGCAGTGATGAAAGGAAAGAAAAAGTGAAAACAACTTCAAAGAAAACCAGAAGCTTTTCTACCGAAACCTCAGAAGCATGAGGAAACAAAAAGAGCCAATACTGAAGCACATCAAAGATAAAGAGGGAGTCATCCTGAGTAAGCCGGAGAATATTATGGGCAGAATATTATAAAGAACTGCTGGCATATAAAGGGCAGGAATTGGAGGCAAACCAACAGGCTAGAATAGATGACATCTGGGAAGAGGATGACTACATTGACGAAGAGGAAGTAGCTGAAGCTATAAGCTCACTAAAGCTGGGGAAAGCGGCTGGCATTGATAACATCTCCCCAGAAATGTTGAAATATATAGGCATGAAGGGACAGGAAATGCTCCAACACCTCCTCAATGTGGCTTGGAAAAAGAAAGTGATCCCAAAGGATTGGGAAGTATCAACCATCATTCCAATTTTTAAAAAGGGGGACAATCGTGAATGCCAGAATCATCGAGGCATATCCCTACTCAGCATTCCCTACAAAGTATAATCCAAGGTGCTTGAAAAACGATTAAGAACTCTTATTGAATAAAAGCTGGGGGAAGAACAATATGGATTCCGGCCTAATAGAAGCACACAGGACCTGATTCACCATGAGACAAATATCCGAGAAGGTTATAGAAAAGGACAAAGAGGTATTTGCTTGCTTCGTGGACCTAAATAAAGCATTCGACAGGGTACAGAAAGGAGACATCTCAAGAGCTCTAGAAGAATATGGCACTAACACAGGACTGAAGAAGGCCATACTAAGCCTGTACAAAATGCAAAGTGCCCTTAAGCAAGCAAAAAACAGGATGAGGCCATACCATCTTGGATATAGGAATCTTCAAAATGTCCAGTATACGGTACTAGCGTTTGCCGACGATATGGTTGTACTGGGAAATAACTGCCGTAATTTGCAGTTTAACCTAAGGATCCTCCAAGCTGAACTGGAGATAATAAATATGGAAATAAATTCTCCAAAACAAAATATTTGAGGATCGGGAGAAGTGACCGTGGGGACCGAATCGTTAGGCTGGCAGGAAACCGTCTGGAGCAGGTGACAGATTTTAAATACCTGGGAGCCCATCTCAACGAGTATGGAAGGGTAGATGGGGACATCAAGGAAAGGATAAAGACAGCTGGAAGATGCTTTTATTCCCTCAAGACGGGCTTCCTAGACAAGAAAGAAGTTTCAAAGGCAACAAAGAAGGTGATCGTCAAGAATACTTTCCTCCCTATCCTAACTTATGCAAGCGAGTCTTGGACCCTCACTTCCAAACATAAAAGCCAAATCCAAGCCATGGAAATGCGCTATTTAAGAAAAATTGAGGGAAAAACAAGAAGAGATCGTGTGAGGAACTCAATAATAAGAACAAACTTAAACCTGAGGCCGGCAGAAGAAATTATCCAGGAAAACCAACTCAGGTGGTTTGTGAATGGCTGAAGACAAAATTGCCAGAGTTACCCACAAAGCCAAAGTAGAGGGAAGACGACCACAAGGAAGACCTGGGAGGAAGGAATCAAAGAGGCCTTTAACAGAAGAGGAATGGACTGGAGGAGGAGAAGGTAGCTGGTACAAGACAGGGCTTCTTGGGTTAGGCTCTATAAGAAGGAACCTCACACTGCTCAGCGGTAAAAGAGGGTCGGATTAAGTAAGTAAGTAAGTATAAAGGAAAACTCCATAAAGTGACACCAGATCAGAGGATCTTATTTTATTACATTTATTTATTTATTATTATTATTTAAAATTTATTTTATTAGATTTTCAATGTAAGGTTTAAAACCCAATGATAAGGAACATAGACCTCAATTTTGCCGTTAGCTTCTGAATGCAAATTGTGTTGAAGAATACCACTTTTTGAGGTGAATTTTATGAGAGGATGAGTCTGTTTTTACAGGAGAAAAAAAAAGTCCTTTATCCTTTATTTTCTATTAAGCAGTCATTTTTTTTTTTTTTTTGCTTTTTATTCCAATAAAGAGTTGTTTTTTTTTTGTTTTTTTTTTTCACGAAAAGGCCTTAGAGACCACGCGAATATGCCAAATGAGAACACCATGTTTTTTCGGATTTAAAAGTAAATTTCTCAAAGAAATTGAAACAGAAAAATGAATTTTAACATATCATTCAAAAGCTCATTAAATTTTCAAGTTTTTGTGAGATTTGCAGTTTTGTGGATAGTTTTTTGAAAAACGGTATGTGTTGAAGTAATATAAGACATAACTTCCCTAAATAAGGTGAAGATCTAGCTGTTCTTTAGATCCCAAGTTTTTAAAATTCAAGTTTACATGTACTCTGCTCTAATAGGAAATTCAATGCTAAATCTGAAAATGTGGTCAAAGTTTGAAAAATATTTTTAAAAAATGGAGATATTACAGCTTTTATGGTAAAAAAATATGGTTTCCTCAAAAAAGTCTTTGATTTATCGTATATCTGCAATGGATTGGAATAGAAAGGTCTGCAGCATTTTTCTACACTTTTGATCTAGTTTCACCCAATTTTTTTATTTACACTAAGAGGTACTCACACTGTACATATATATATTGAAATATATGAAGAACATTTATAACACTAAGTCAATTTAAAAATTTATGTCAGTTAAAGTGACAATAAAATGATAATATAATAACAAAATGGTATCTGTTTGAAAGCCCAAATTTTTATGAAAAGATGCATAGATTAAAGAAGGTAATGTATACCTCTTATGGTGTGAAGCTCATTTATACCAGAGATATTGATAAGAGGAAGGGTAAGTCCAGTCAATGAAGGCCTGAAAAAGGGTGTAGAGTGCATTTTCTGTAATCCAAAGTTTTTCTTCGGAAACATGTTCACGGTAGTTAGAAAGTAAACGTACCTACTAAAAGTCCTGGAGTTTTCGGGCCTGGGAACAGGAAGGGGGGGTGGTGTGAAAGGCCCCTTTTTTTGGTTATGCGCTCATATCTCGAAAATGGTGCATCGTATGCAAAACCATGACTATTTACTAAATGATTGCTAATTAGATTCTCTACTTCTTTTATTATAGACACATTTTTCATATTCTTTCCCGTTTCTGAGATATACGCTTGGAAAGTGTGAAATTTTATGAAAAAATGAATTTCACCTCACGTTTACTGGTAAACTTCCCTCCATACTTCTGAAACGTTCATCCTATGACAAAAGCCTTCATAAATAATTGCAGAACATTAAATTTCCTTTAAAATTTACACACACACACACACACACACACACACACACACACACACACACACACACACACACACACACACACACACACACACACACACACACACACACACACGCCAATTTATCTTCAACCTGTCAAAAGTTATATAAGTTTTAACTTTTATTGGTAAAACATACCAAATGTCCTTCACATTTGCCCAGTGTATATCTCGGAAATGGTACAGAATATGAAAAATATGTATAGAATAAAAGTTGTAGACAATTTGATAAGCTTTAATTTAATAAATGGACATGTTTTGCATACGGCACACCATTTTCGAGATATGAGCGCAAAACGAAAACAAAGGGCCTTCAGGGCTCCGCGCTCTCCCCATCCTTCCTGTTCCCAGGCCCTAAAACTCCAGGACTTTTAGTATGTTTACTTTCTAACTACCCTGAACTTGTTTCCGAAGAAAAATCTTGGACTACATACAATGCACTCTATAATCCTTTATTGACTGGACTATAAGATCAATTTAAAATTATTTTATTGACTTGGCATTTAGATATATTTACAATAGGTGGTCCAAGTTAAGGATTGTTGAGCATTCATCTGCCTGACCTCCCTCCAAGGAAGATAATGCTTATGTCCTCTATTCTCAGGTACAATAGGTGGTCCAAGTTAAGTTTTGTTGAGCATTCATCTGCCTGACCTCTCTCCAAGGAAGATTATGCTTATGTCCTCTATTCTCAGGCACCTCATCTCACCTCTTTGATAAATGAGCCTATCAGCCTACAGGGAAGTTACATCGAATAACCAGAGTGATGATGCAACCCCATGTATCTTAATCTGGTATAGTTATGTGGTTTTTCAGGATGTTAAACAATCTCAAGCATGTAAAACAACCAAGGATCACTTGGGGTATGATATATGACTCCAAGTAACTCCTGCTTACCCTGATTAACCATAATACAATTATAATAATAAGATAGATTTATCACCACCCTTTAGCCCAAGTGTTTCAATGTATTATAATAGGAAGAACACTGGAGTCACAACTAAAGGAAAATATATGAGCTATGGGTAGTGTTTCACTACATGATAGAAACCATTGATGCAGCTCTAAATGTCTGTAAGAAGACTATTTACTTACTTAACGGCATGTTCGACCACATGTTACAATTCCAGCTTCAGATGTACAGAAAACAAATAATAATAATATCATGGCATTTCTTGATTGAGTCAAATTTTAATTTTGATAGCGTATTAGTTGACTGTGTATTAGTATTAGTTCAGTACCCTGATGAAGGCCCCTTTGAAAGTCGAAACATCGGCATTATAAATTCAAATATTATTTTTATTTACTGTGTATATATGACAGCATACCCCAACAATCTACATCTTAAAATTTTAATTTTAATTAGAAAATGGAAAAATACAATTACACATTTTTTTTTTTCTTACAGTTGCCAGAATGACTGCTGATATAAGAGACATGCAAAGATTTGTTGAGAAATTCCCATATGACAGAAGAACGAAAGTTAGATTGAAGGAAACAATTGATAAGAGAAAAAGATTATTAAAAAAATTGCGAGAGTGGGACTATAAATGTTTTGAATATGTGTTAGAAAAACTGGATCTTATTTACAAGCCCTTTCCTGCTATGTAAGTGAATAGTAATATATTTTCTTCTTTTAGGATTGATGAAGTAAATGCCTCTTCTATTGAAATTATTTTATTAGAATACTACTTTTGAATGCTAAACATTCATCTTCATTTCTAAAACATACAAAATTTTCGGGTCTTTTGCACTTGTTCCCCGCCTTTCATTTTCAGTTTATTATCATATGTTTAGGTTACGAGTAACCCAAATGTAATAACATGTCAATGAGAGATCGTTTGATTGTTTCTATTATTAAATAAAAAACAAAAAAATTATTTAATTATTTATTTAAATATTTTATTAAGTGTTATTCAATGTAAAATACTTTTTTCCTGAAGAAATTCTATCGCTTTTCCTTTTTTATTTACTCGACGAATTAAATCGAACAAAGACATGTCGCGTATAACAATAAAAAATTTTTTGTTTTTTTCATTTTTTTATTTTTTATTAATTTATTAAATAATAGGAACAATTCAAATGATCTCTCATTGACATGTTATTACATTTGGGAAGGTTACTCATAACCTAAACATATGATAACATACTCAAAATGAAATGCAGGGAACAAGTGCAAAAGACCCAAATTTTCAACACATCAGCACTATGATGTATGGATTATATATACTAAAGTTTTAAAAAATATAAGATAAAAATCAAACATTGGCACTCACCTAACGAGATCTAACAGATATCTGAAATATATCCATCATGGAAAGGGGAAGGGGGCAGGCAGGTTAAATTTTTGGGGTTTACTATAGGATTTCCCCTATGACTCATTGGATTTTTTCGTCCCAATTGGAAACAAATTTAAATAATATTTTCTTTTTCTTGTTTCGCATAGGCCTGCTAAGGACCAAGACATTCAACTATTGAGTTTGGGTCGGGCTTTGATTTTGGCATTATACATATACATACGTTCTAATTAAAGTTTTTTTTTGCTATCACAATTAACACATACTTGCTACAGCAAGGCCAAACTTCAAAATTGTTGAAGTAAATCTTTGGATTGACGGTTTTTTCATACAGTCAGTTATTTGTAGGACTTTCCAAAACTGGAAACCTTAACATTCATGTCATTCCTCTAATATTGTTCATACAAATGCAAAGTATCGAATGTGAAAATACGCGTTTTTTTACATCGATTTGGCATAATCAAATAGTTTGTATAATCGACCCTTTGACAGGATTATTCCTCTCTTTTACTGGGTAAATTAACATCTGAGATTTCTCTAAAATATGTATCAGTCCTAAAGTAATATACAAAATGTGTTTTTTTCAAATCCAATAGTTTGCATCTCTATGGATGATATGGAGAGACAAAACACAGTAATGTAATTTCTCCAGATGTCTTATTTTATCTAAAACTTTGATTGTTAGTTAAAATTCTTAAAGTAAAAGTTTTCTACTTATAGCCCAGTCAATGAAGGCAAGAAAACAGGCTTTGTCGCAACTAATTAGGGGAAAGCTGAATTTTTGCAGGGTGTTAGTATATATAGTAAACACTAAAAAAACACAAAGTCCCGACCTCCACACCGCTTGCTTTCCCCCCACCCCTGAATAACATTTCAAGAACATAACTCTAGTTATATGCTAACAGCTCGAAAACTAATGATGCTATCGGGGTGTTCTTTTTTCTATTTTACTGCTATCAATATAGCAAACAAATTATGTTATAAACACTTTTTATTTAGATAGCTTAGTTTCGCCGTAATACTTAATCATATACAGAAAACTGTCACTACAAAAAACAAAACGTAATTTCAACAAATTATATCTTTTTATCATTATGTCTTGGGAAGAAATGTGTTATACGAAACTTATAGATAATATGATTGGCTTTTAAATGACGTGTCTCATAACCCTAAACGTTAAAACGATGGCTTCATAGAGAGCGGAAAAAGAGTATGGCACAGTCAATGAAGGAAAAAAATAAGCTTAGTCACAACTAATTAGAGGTAAGCTAAATTTTAGCAGGGTGTTAGTACATAAAGTATACACTAGAAAAACACAAAGTCTCAACCCCCCCCCACCCCCCCCCCTGCTTTACCCCCACCCCTTCAGCAAATTACAAGAACAGAACTCTGGTTATATGCCGACAGCTCGAAAACTAAAGATGTTATCGGAGTGTACTTTTCTACATTTTACTCCTAATAATATTACAAACAAATTATGTTATATACAATTTTTATGTAGATAGCTTAGTTTCGCCATAATACTTAATTATATACAGAAAACTGTCACTACAAAAAACAAAAAGAAACTTCAACAAATTATAGATTTTTATCATTACTTCTTGGGAAGAAATGTGTTAATCAAAAGTTATAGATAATATGATTGGCTTTTAAATTATGTCTCATAACGCATATAGTTGAAAAGATGTCATGGTAGAGAGGGTTGAAAGAGTAGTGGACACGTCGCCGCCGGTCCTAAATGGGCCGTGCTGAGGTGCACTTTAGCTTAGTCAATAAACGTTTCGTGTCGCAACTAATTAGGGGAAAGCTGAATTTTTGCAGGGTGTTAGTATATAAAGTAGACATTAAAAAAACACAAAGTCCCGACCCCCATCCCTCTTGCTTTCTCCCTCCCCCACCCCTTCAGCAACATTACAAGTACGGAACTCTGGTTATATGCCGACAGCTCGAAAGCTATTGATGTTATCAGGGTGTTCTTTTTTTTATTTTAATTCTAACAATATTTCAAACAAATTATGTTATATACAATTTTTATGTAGATAGCTTAGTTTCACCGTAATACTTAATCATATACAGAAAACTGTCAATACAAAAAACAAAAAGTAACTTCAACAAATTATAGATTTTTATCATTACATCTTGGGAAAAAATGTATTAATCAAAAGTTATAGATAATATGATTGGCTTTTAAATTATGTGTCTCATAACGCATATCGTTGAAAAGATGTCATGGTAGAGAGGGTTGAAAGAGTAGTGGACACGTCGCCGCCGGTCCTAGCTGGGCCGTGCTGAGGTGCACTTTAGCTTAGTCAATAAACGTTTCGTCTCGCAACTAATTAGGGGAAAGCTGAATTTTTGCTGGGTGTTAGTATATAAAGTAGACATTATAAAAATACAAAGTCCCGACCCCCATCCCTCTTGCTTTCTCCCTCCCCCACCCCTTCAGCAACATTACAAGTACGGAACTCTGGTTATATGCCGACAGCTCGAAAGCTATTGATGTTATCGGGGTGTTCTTTTTTTTTTTATTTTAATTCTAATAATATAAAAAACAAATGCATACCGTTTAAATGATGGCTTCTTAGAGAGCGTTGGAAGAGTAGTCGACACCGCGCCGCCGGTCCTAGCTGGGCCGTGTTGAGGTGCACTACTGCATATACTGCTGCTCATGATCGTGAGTAGTTATTCAGTTGAAATGGAGAAACAATGTAATATCGTTTATTTTTGGTTATTACTACTAAAGTGCAATTATTTGCTATAAAAGTTTATAGTTCGCTTGTATCACTCATAGTCTACGAAACAATGTCAAAGCATAAAAAACTAATTTAGTTTTGTGGTAAATAAATGTGGAATAGAAAAGCGTAATAGTAAACAAACAAGCACTCAGACTTATACCAGGTATGCAAGTTTAAAATGTCGTTTTAATTCCAATAGAATGCGCTCTTAGCCTATTGAAGGATTTGCTTATCTCTAAACGCTATTTTGTTTGTTAGTCATTTGTTTACAAAAGTCAGTTGTTTTTAAGTCGTTTACGTGGACGTATCATACCTTTCTTTGGTGTTAAAAATGTCTAATTTTAAGCTAAATAAAGAGCATTTGCGGCATGTCATGATTTTCTTATTTAATCAAAAGAAAAAGGCATCTGAATGTCATCGAATTCTTGTTGAGACTTATGGCGATGTTGCTCCAACCGTCAGGATATGTGAACGTTGGTTTCAAAGTTTCAAACGTGGTGATTTTGATGTTACTGATCAAAAACGAGAAAATCGACCAAAAAAGTTTGAGGACTTCGAATTGCAATCTTTATTAGACGAAGACAATACCCAAACCCAACAAATGATGGCAGAACAGTTGAATGTCACTAGGCAAGCCATTTCCGATCGCCTGAGAGCTATGGGAAAGATTCAAAAGGTTGGAAAATGGGTTCCACATGAATTGGACGAACGAAAGATGGAAAAACGAAAAACTGTGTGCGAAATGCTGCTTTTACGCCACGAAAGAAAGGGTTTTTTTGCATCGAGTTGTAACTGGCGATGAAAAATGGATTTATTTTCAGAATCCCAAACGAAAAAAATCATGGGTAACGCCAGGACAACCATCCACATCGAGTGCTAGACCGGATCGTTTTGGGAAGAAGACAATGCTGTGTGTGTGGTGGGATCAGAAGGGAGTAGTCTACTACGAGCTTCTCAAACCCGGCGAAACAGTCAATACCGAGCGCTACCGACAACAAATGATCAATTTGAGTCACGCATTGATCGAAAAACGCCCAGAATGGGCTCACAGGCACGCCAAAGTCATTCTTCAGCATGATAACGCTCCTGCACATTCAGCCAGATTGACTAAGGAAACGATTTCTTCGCTTGGTTGGGAACTCCTACCCCACCCGCCGTATTCACCTGACCTGGCGCCTTCTGATTATCACCTCTTCTCCTTGATGGGACTCCCATTGGCGGAGCAACACTTCAACAATTTCGAAAACGTACGAAAATGGCTCGATGAATGGATTTCAAATAAAGATGAAGCATTCTTTTGGAATGGTATCCATATATTGCCCGAGAGATGGGCAAAATGTGTAGAAAGCGAGGGTCAGTACTTTGAATAAAATATATTATACTTTTTTTTAAATTACTGTGTATATATTTTAAGAAATAAACGACATTTTAAACTTGCATACCTGGTAAGTCAAGGTATGCCATGCATACTATGACTCTTAACCCCAGTCAAATTGAAAATACAGAATAGTAGGTTTTATGTGTTTGTACGGTCCGAACGGGTCGTGAGAATGAAATATCAAAAATGTGACTAAATTAGACAGGGAGAAATTTTTGGAGGGCAAAAAGACACAGTATATTTAAAACTTATCCAATTTTATAACATTAAAATCGGTTCAGTGGTTTGGCTACCACACGCATTCAATAATTTGCCAAGTTCCGTAAGTCACACTTCTCCGCGAAAACGCATTTGTCGGTATCATTTAGCTATAACTCCGAAACTATCAGTTCGATTCAAATTTTTCTTTTTTAATCTGAAAGCTGGTTAAATTTACTATAAGAACTCATGTATTAAATTTTCATCAAGCCCCGTAAAACACCCACAGCAAAATGTTGAGAAAAACGTACTGTTATGAAATCCTCGTTTTTTTCCGGCATATTTATCGCTATAACTCCAAAACTATTTGTCCTATTCAAAATTTCCTTTTTTCATCTAAAAGCTGGTGACATTTACTATAAGACAATTTATATGAATTTTTGATAAAGTTCCGTAAAAACCCATGCCAGCACGCTAAGTACCCCGTACTGTTTTGGAATTCACGTTTTTTTTCGAAACATTTATCGCTATAACTCAAAAACTATTTGTGTGATACGAAATAAATTGTTTTCATCTAGAAACCAATTAAATTTACTATAAGACCTTATATATAAAATGCTGATAAAGTCCCGTAAAAATCCCATGTCAGAACGCTGAGAAATCCTTACTGTTATAATTTTTTTTTTTTTTTTAAGCGTATTTACCGCTATAATTCAAAAACTATTTGTCCGATTCAAAATTTTCTTTTTTCATCTAAAAGCTAGTTATATTTAACATAAAACTTTATTTATGAAATTTTGTTCAAGTCTCGTAAACACCCATGTCAGTACGCTAAGTACCCCGTACTGTTTTGGAATTCACGTTTTTTTTTTGGGACATTTATCGCTTTAACACCAAACATATTTGTCCGATTCAAAATATATTTTTTTCATCTCAAAGCTGATTAAATTTGCTATCACATCCTATATATTAAATTTTGATTGAATTTCGTAAAATACTTATGGCAGCCCTTTGAAAATGCCAAAATCGTCACATTTTGCCAAAACATACACATTTAGCGTTTTGGCGTGGGTACTTCACGGAATTGGATTAGAATTAAATACATTAGGTCTAATTGTAAATTTAACCAGCTTTTAGATGGAACAAATATATTTCGAATCGAAGAATTATTTCGTGAGTTACAGCGATAAATGTGAAAAAAAAAACGAGAATTTCACAACAGTCAAAGTTTTCAGTGTTCTGCCGAAGTTGTTTTTCGGAATTTTATCGAAATTTTATATATTAGGTCTAATAGTAAATTTAACCAGCTTCCAGATGGAAAAATCAAATTTTGAATCGCAGAAATAGTTCCGAAGTTATAGTGATAAATGTACCGAAAAAAACGAGGTTTTCACAATAGTACGTTTTTTTCTCAACATTCTGCTGTGGGTGTTTTACGGGGCTTGATCAAAATTTAATATATGAGTTCTTATAGTAAATTTAACCAGCTTTCAGATTAAAAAAGAGGAATTTGAATCGAACTGATAGCTTCGGAGTTATAGCCAAATGAGTACCGACAAACGTGTTATTCCGGAGAACTGCGACTTATTTCAAGTAAAAAATCTTCTATTTTTCCTCCCTCCTAGCTCTAAAATTATTATTTGGTTAAGAAAGAAATAAAAATAAAATTCTTTGCAAATTTGATTTGTTTTTTTTATGTATCTATGGGCCAAAATTAACGTTTTCCGAGCTCCGAGATCAGACAGCTAACACCATACGAATTTCACTCCCTCTCTTCCCTATACCCGAAGATATTTTGAGGAAGACTTTTTATCACAATTAGAGCTAAGGGTGTCGAACAATTTTCAGCAGTCAGATCTGTTTATTTTTGGGGTTAAATCTTTGATACTAATTTCTGTACTGTATCAGTGATACAAGTGAATTATTAACCTTTATAGCAAAAAAAAAATCATTTTGAAAGTAATAACCTACAAATAAATGTTATTACATTGGTTCTCCATTTCAACTGAATGACTATTTATGATCATGAACAGCAGTATGTGCAATAGTGCA
Organism: Euschistus heros; assembly: GCA_003667255.2. Lineage (NCBI taxonomy): Eukaryota > Metazoa > Arthropoda > Insecta > Hemiptera > Pentatomidae > Euschistus > Euschistus heros. Next base: position 483,881 of record RCWM02000093.1, read on the forward strand.
CCTCAGCACGGCCATACTAGGACCGGCAGCGCGGTGCCCACTATTCTTTCAACGCTCTATATGAAGCTATCGTTTTAATGTTATGCGTTATAAGACACATCATCTTAAAGCCAATCATATTATCTATAACTTTTGCTTAATACATTTTTTCCCAAGATGTAATGATAAAAATCTATAATTTGTTGAATTTACTTTTTGTTTTTTGTAGTGACAGTTTTATGTATATGATTAAGTATTACGGCGAAACTAAGCTATCTACGTAAAAATTGTATATAACATAATTTGTTTGTAATATTGTTAGGAGTAAAATAAAAATAAAAAAACACCCCGATGACATCATTAGTTTTCGAGCTATCGGCATATAACCAGAGTTCTGTTTTTGTAATGTTGCTGAAGGGGTGGGGGGGGGGAAGTAAGCGGTGTTGAGGTCGGGACTTTGTGTTTTTATAATGTCTACTTTATATACTAACACCCTGCAAAAATTCAGCTTTCCCCTAATTAGTTGCGACACAAAACCTTTATTGACTGGGCTATTATGAGAGCAGGGAAAGCCATGATGGAGGATGCTACTATCTTTTATTAAAGGAGAATAATCTTGTTTAATCCCAGCCTTGTTAAAGCCAAATAACATTTCTTACTCCTATTTCTTTATGGCAGCTTCTTTTATTATACCACTTGAAACTGTTGTTTCTCTAATTAATTTGCAAAGGATGATACTGAGTACATACTCTATCTTAATGTGTTCATACTGTTTCTTACAAAAATGTAATTGTTTTTTCAGCACATCTAAAACATTCATGTAAATGAAATAAAATAATAATAAATGAGAAATGTTATCAAGGTTAATGTCATCACATGAATATTAACATAAATATAGTTATGTGTTATTTTAAATTCACTGTTATTACTTTAAATAACTGGTGGAGATACATAAAATAAAAAGATCCTATTTCTTACCAATTTTAGTCATTTTGGTTATGCCTATGGCTTTTAGCTGTTAAGTTATCAATAACTTTTGAAGAAAGTACTTTGCTTGTAATAAGTAGTGTTAAATTGTTGGATCATTTTCATATTTTAGGTCTCATCTTTAGTTTTTTAACCAACCTCATTAAAGTTTTCTTAAAGTATCTTTATTACTTCTTCTTTAATAAGAAAGTCATCTCTGATTTGTTAAGCTAGTTTCACTATCACTAAAACTTGTTTACTGCATTTGACCAAATTTTTATTAATAGTTTGAATTTTGTATTTTTTCGATTAGATGTTATTGTAGCTTGTTAATTGTCTTCATTTGAGTTCTAAATTAATTTGGAACATCAGCTTGTTTAGAAGATTGAATGAATGAATGGTTTTCATGGTTGTCTGAATGAATATTTTTTAGTTTACTTGAGGTATGCATAGAAGGTTCAATACAATTACGATTGATGAATTATCACCACTTTTATTGGAATTCTTGTAAGGCATTTTACTTTTTAATTTGTGTAACTTTTGATATTTATGAATTTCATTTGAATATAGCTATTTCTTCATTGCTAAGCTACGAAAGTGCGTCTCATAACAACAAAACCACTTTGTTTTATGCTTTAATTTGAAGTATTCAGTAGAAACTAAAAATTTAACATATCTGTTAGTTAAGTTCATTGAATAAATGACATAATATGACTAAAACTTGTTTTTATTTTTACAAATTTTACTAAAAACTTAAATTTAAAAGAAGTAACAAAAATAATATGTACTGCCTCATAACTACGAGGGTAAGTCAATAATTATCCGCAATATAGCTATATTTTTGTTTATGTTGGCAGTACTGTTCTTTTGTGTTGATGGCGCATGCTTTGTTTATTCGTTGTTATGTTTATGTGCGTATCAAGCTGGTAGGTTAGTTTTGTTATCGCTGTCGTGCTGTTAATAATGGCCGCTCCACTTTCTATTTGCACCAAAGAAGAGCAACGTTCAGTGATCCGTTTTTTGTGGTCGGAAGGTGTATCAGGGGCCGAAATTCATCGAAGACTTTTGGTACAGTACGGGAACAATTGTTTGCCACAACGGAGTGTCTATGAATGGATTGAAAAATTCAAAAATGGTCGCACAAGTGTTACGCAAAATGAAGGAGCTGGACGACCAGTTACCGCCATAAACGAGGAAAACATTGAGCGTTCACGTGAAATGATTCTCTCAGACAGACGGATAACTGTTGACGACGTGGCAAATCGTCTGCAAATTAGCCACGGTTCTGCCTACGAAATCATTTACAGCAGACTTGGGTTTCATAAAGTTTGTGCAAGATGGGTTCCAAAACAACTGACACAGTTGCATAAACAAACGCGCTTGGACGTGTGCACAAAACATTTGGATCGCTATGTTAACGAAGGGGACAACTTCTTAGACAGGATCGTTACTGGTGACGAAACATGGATCCATCATTACGAGCCGGAGAGTAAACGGCAGAGTATGGAATGGAAACATCCAAATTCGCCGTGCAAGAAAAAATTCAAAACCCAACCGTCCGCAGGAAAACTTATGCTTACGGTTTTTTTGGGACTCACAAGGTCCATTACTGGAACATTATCAGGAAAGGGGCACAACAATAAACAGTGAACGTTACAGTGAGATGCTTACTGCTAAGCTGAAGCCTGCAATTCGAAGCAAACGCCGAGGACTGCTGTCAAAAGGCGTTGTGTTGTTGCACGACAATGCCCGTCCGCATACAGCTGCCCACACTGTAGAAACGCTTCAGAAACTCAATTTTGAAGTATTGAATCTTCCTCCATATAGTCCCGATCTCGCTCCATCTGATTTTCACTTGTTTGGTCCACTCAAACAGGCAATTAGGGGCCGTCGATTTGCCTCGGACGAAGCATTGAAAGAAGCGGTGCATTCCTGGGTCGCATCTCAACCCAAAACCTTCTTCCATGAGGGCATCAGGAAACTTGAACAACGTTGGACCAAGTGCGTTGAAAAGCAAGGGGACTATGTCGAAAAATGATGTACTTGTAAGTTTCCTATTTCATTTCAATAAAATTTTATAACTATATTGCGGATAATTATTGACTTACCCTCGTATAAAACCAAGTTAAAAAAAATCATTTTATGTTATTTTTTAGTGTTAATGTAATTTTTTAAAATGCTAATGTTATTTTTAATGATCTGCGACACCTCCTTTCTTTTCAGCAACCTAAAAAAGTCTTTGTCCCATACTCATAACTAAATTTTTTATAACTTCCATCAGTATTTCATCCCACAATTTGTTGATGGCATTTTTTAGCTCCATCACGTTTATGTAATGTTTGTTTTCGGCAAATCTTTCTCACAATGATACCCCATAAGTTTTCCATAGGATTCAGATCAGGTGATTAATCTGGCCAAGACAGTAAAGCAATATGAGACGAGACCCATGTTTTGGTTGCTCGGCTTGTATTAATTGCTGCATTATCTTGCTGAAACGTCCATTGCTTGTGAACGTTGTCTTCGAGGAATAGTAACAATCGATTTTCAAGTACAGTTATGTACTCTTTACTGTTCATTTTAAATGAGCGGAATGCAAACATTAACATTTTGGTTGAACAAAATGCCCCCCAAACCAACACTCCCCCGCCGAAATTTCTCTTAGGAAACATTAAAGGGTTTTTTCTCAGATCTCTACAATAATATCTATTACCATTCGGTCCATCTAAATTAAATTTTTTTTCATCTGAAAAAATCCCTGAATCCTAATCAGTCGAAATATTTTCGCGTCCAAACTCCAACCTTGCTGCGATGTGGTGAAGCAAAAGTTTAGGTGCTTTTTGCATTTTTTGGCATTTAATAACTTCACTGCGTTTTAGGACACGATATACTGTAGCTCTCGAAACATTCAGTTGAAGATCAGAAATCATTATGGAGATGGTAATCATTGGTAACGATTCTTCGTTCACAACGTACTGAAAGCTTCTTCTTAGGGCCACCTTTTCTATTTTTACTATAATTTTGGTTGTTCGCTAAAAAGTTCCTCACCAAATTATGGGACCACCACAGTCTTATAGCGAAGACATAAATTTTCTTCGGCGAAAGCCTAAATGTTTCCCTTTTCTTCTTTGGAAAGCACTTTACCCCGAGGCATCTTGGTTGAAAAACAAAGAAAGACTAAAGAAAAGCGTCCAGTTATCACAATAAGAGGATTAAGATTTTTTTTTTTTCAAAGTATTTGTTTACTTGCAGATTCTGTTTATGCAGTTGGTTTTATAGTTATGAGACAGTATTATTTTTGTTATTTATTTTAGAGTTATGTTTCTGTTTAAATTTGTAACGATAAAAACAGTTTTATGTTATATTATATCTTTCATTTAATGTTCTGTTGTGATATTTTAAAACTGAAAATTGTATTGATTAAGGAAGACAGAAATTGCAATAAGGTCATATCAGGTAGCAACCCTACTGACCCTCCATACCTAATCCTTGAAGCAGGTATAGGAAGGACAGAAGTTTTTTTAGTTTTGGGCCTTGAAGCAGCTAGGTGTCTCGAGTCATAGAAGATTATGGAACCAGGAGACAAAGAATGGACTGGGCAAGATAAGTGAAAGTGTTTAGTGATTTTATCCTTAATGGACTTTAGAATATAAAACAAAGGTAAAATTAAATATTGTTTTCACATTGTAATTTAAAATAAATATAAATTAAAATGCACAAAAGTTGTTAAATATTTCCAGTCATAATTCAAAAGAGTATTGACAGAACCCCAATAATGAGTTAAAGTCATTTAATTATTGATATATAATTTTAATTAAAATTTATGATTGAAGATAATCATTACAGTACCCAAATAATAGATACGTTTAATTTTTAGTTTCTACTGAATTTTTCAAATTAAAGAATAAAAACAAGTGGTTTTATAGTTATGAGACACACTTTAGTTTCCTGTAATTATAATAATGTATCTTTACAATTAATTATTTCATTATTGCAGAGATGTCTACAGACGAATCGAAAGGAAACGCTCTCTGCGAATGCTTACAGACACTTATTGTCAAAATATTGTATCAGAGAAACTACAAAAATATAAGGAACAACTCAACTCTCAAAAAGAACATTATCTGACAGATAAGATAGAAACGTTAAAATGGATTATGAAAGAAGAATCATATTGTGGTGTTTCACCTACTGTTACTGAAGATGATTTGAAAGCTGTAGAAGCAGAATTATGTAAATTAAGAGAATCTATGAAGAAGGAGACAACCGTCATTAATGAATAACTTTTTTCTTTTTTTTTTTTGAAACTGCTGTAAATAAACTAATAAACACTAGTTATTGGAGTATTTGATGCATTATTTTCATGATCCTTTTCTCTGTATCTTTATATTGCATTGATTAAATATTATGAAAAGCAAGTTTCATGGACTTCTTGTTAGAGAACTGTTATATCATCTACATACACAAAGGTCTTATATTTCTTTCCAAAATGCTCTCATCCGTTGTTGAATATTTTCCTTCATATTTCTTCATCTGGTTTTAAGGCTTTCCAAAAAGTAAAACTTTTTCCATAGAAATTGTTATTATTAAATTGTAATTTTTGGTTTCATAGGAACTAAGTTGTCCAGCATATGCCAGAATTAGTACTCATTTTATTTCAGAACTGAATGTTTCTTATTTCTTTTTTATTGAGCATACCACTAGCAATCTCTTTTACTTAATCTTGGGCTTAACAGCATGGTAATAGTGGTGTGAAATCATTGGCTTTTAGTATGTTCTCTGATCTTTTCATGCATTAGATTGAAGTTTATAGTATTGAGAAGAATGTTGAGAGGAATCAGTCATAACAAATTAGGCAATGTTTGATATTAACTTTTTTTTTTCTTTCCCATTTCGGTAAAATCATTGATGGACATCATCAGGGAAGATGGAAAAAAATAAAACTAAGAAAGATAAATCACCATAATGACACTTGAAGAGAACTGAGAAGTTTATAATAGGTTTCTGAGAGTAATTTGTGGTTTTGTAATAAATTTTTTTTTAGACATAATTCCTTACAGAGGGTCTCTTATTTCTTTTTTTCTAAGCATGGAAAATTTTATTGAACAAGGAGAGTTTAAACAGAGACATTAGAGTTACTGGAGGAAGGAGGATCATAGACCAAGGATCACCATAGAGAGGCAATCGATATCACTTGACAAGGTTGGATATTAGGATAAGTTAAGAATAACATACCACATACATATAGTCAAGGTATTGTATGCAAATTATGCAGCTGTAAGTTCTTTTAGATTCTAGCAACATCACTATATGTCCTTTTTAAATACTTTGTTTCAATGAAAATCAATTAGAATATACATAACTGATGTCATTAATCACTAAACTCTGACTAACCATTTATCATTGAGTACATAATGAACTGGAAATGCGACACCTACTTACTGAATGCCAATAAATTTCTGATCCAAATTTATTAGATCTGGTACCATAGCTAAGTCTCTAGGAGTCAAGTATTGAGATCAGTGATGTGCTTGTTAAATTGTTTCTTCTTATCAGGTGCCTATGAGGTATCAGGTACCTGGTTTATACTACCTTCTCAATAAATTTCAGGTTAAAATTAAATAATGCATAATTATTTATTTTCAAAAATTCAAATTTTCTCAAAAAGGGCATAACTTTTAAGAATACACTATATATTATTCTACTCAAATAACTTATATTTAAAATAAGGCTTAACTATCACATACAACATTCTTAAAAGTAGCAATTTCCAATATTTATTTAGGTCTCCTTTAAAAGGTATTCAAATAAATAGATTAGGAACAACTTATGATAATTTACTTGAAATGATTTTTATATTAAAAATATAACAACAAAATTTATGAATAACAACAGGGCAGTATAAAACTAAAAATAAATTAAGTGATTAAAATGTTTAGTACTAACTAAAGTGATAAGATAATATATTTAAATACGATCTTACTCTTTCTTTAATTCATCTTACATTTTAAATAATATAAAATATTTTCTAAATTCTTTGGATTTGAACGACAGGTACTTAATTTTCCAACAAGCTCATGAAGTGTCACAAGGGTGTTTTCATCCTTACAATACTGAATATAATCAAAATTATAATAAGAGTCAGGCTTACATGATCTAGGATCCAGTTCAACAGAATATTCTCTGACATGGTAAATTTTACAATAAGATATAATCATGCAGAAAATTAAATCTATTTCTAGAGGAGCCAGGTTTAAATTTCTGTATAATGAAGTAGAAGTTTCCCAACCTTTGATCAATGCCTCCTCCATCTGTTTGGTCTGAGCGAGCTGGACAGCTGAATAGCCCGAAGACACTTTATTCCATACCGTAACACCAGCTTGAAAGGAAACATAGTTTAATCAATTGAGGTTCAAAAGTTTAAAAGAAAGTCATAGCTAAAGAGCAAATTTGTAAGATGATAATTTTAATTATCAGTTAAAGTATCTGTATATAAAGTTTTCAATCACATATTTTATGCCAATATATTCAATAGAAAAATGTTATTATTAAAAGCTGGAGATAGTTAAATTACCTACAACTTCGATATGCAAATTTTATAGCGAAACAATTATATTAAGAGTTAGACAACGTCAATTATTGTTTTCAATTTTCTTTGTCCACTTTTTAATCATAGCTCTTCTTCATCTTTTACAAACCCTCTTAGGTAACGAAGTAATAGAACCTGAAATTTTATACAACTTTTGTACAAAAAAGGCTGTTCTTGAAGCAATCAGGAAATAAGAACAGCCTGATCATACATGCCATTTGAAAGATTTGCAACAAGCAGATACGTTTTCACAGCTCCTGTTATAAAATTATTGTAACGGAAAATCAATCAATGCTTTGCTTTGTCGGGGAGGTCAAAGTTCTTCACATTGGATATGGCACTACATTCTCCTTATTTTCTTTTGGCTAAACCAAAATATACAACTAGTTTCTGAGGAAACCTGCACAGCACAAACTTAAATTCAGAGATCTTGAGGCCACTACTGCGACCTAGCTGGAGAGTGCATGCTTCTTGTTCTGTATGGGGATGATAAGGCAAGCTCATTGGATATGTGCATTATGATTTCTTCTCAAAATACACAACTGGGCACTTGTTGAATTTTGAAAAGCTGCCATCCATAAAGGATGTCACTGTATTACACAGCTTTTGCATATATTTTCAGGTCCCAACATGGATAGGAAATGTTAAAAACCCTCTTGAATGGGGTTGAAAGAAGGATGGTAAAAGGCTGGTCCCTATTAAAACTACTAAGGATCTAGTTCAATCTACCTCAATCCTTGCAGCCCTATATTACCAACCAGTTCATGAAGGTTGTACTAATGCCTACAGTAACAGAAAAGATTGACAGCATTGCTCCTCATTTTCTAATCAGGAGCTTTGTCATTTCTCATTAATATATATTTTTTTTATATTAAAGTATCAATTCACTTTTTGATGCTATGTACCTTGTTTAAGCACACTAATTTATAAGCTTGCTGAATAAAAACAGTTCTGTTATCATATCTAGTTACTTATAACTAGGGCTGTGAATTATATGCAGTAAAAACTGAAAAATATGCACATATATATGCAAATAAATTCCCGACTTCTACAAAAATTTTTTAGAAATTTTATTCAATCGATATTTTAATGGTATTTCAACAATAATCTAAACAAATCAATCTATGCATACTTTGCTACTTAACATATCACAGCTAAACAATATAAAAAAACAAAACAATTTTTTTTATATTTAAGATTACTCTAGATAAATTTCAAAAAAACATCAATGTCCAGTATTGCTATTCGGTTTAAAAATAGTTACGAGGTTGTCGGATAAAATAACTCCAAAAATACTATGTTATTATTTTTTTCATTATATATATATATATATATATATATATATATATATATATATATATATATATATATATATATATATATATATATATATATATATATATATTTCTTTCTGCTTGGTTATTGGAACAAGTTGCACCCAGCTTATATTTAGGACTTATCATGTTTTCTCTCTTGTCCCAAAGTAACCAAGCACAGCCAACATTGTCCCCTTCTTTACTTCCGTCTGTGAATATATTAGTAACGTCTGCAGGTTTCTCTGCAATCTGTGTTAACTGTGTATTAATTTTTGCGTGCATCGCACGGTGTAGCCAGCGTGAAGGTTTAGTCTCGTAATCTATTGAATCTTTTAAGATAGTTCCGTAGTCACAACTATCTAATTTTATTGATGTGAATTTCACTATTTCGTTTATTTTTAAGTCTATAGGTATCATGCCGGCTAAAACACATGCTGCATCATGTGATATAGTTTTGTATCCTTTTACTATCTTGATTCATATGAGCCGTTGTAACTTCCGTAATTTTTGAAGGTTGCATTTTTTTTTAATAGCTTTATGCCAAATTGGTGCCGCATATAGCATCTTTGGAATCAATGCTGCCTCATAGATAATTTTCAGAGAATCAGCTTTTAAGCCCCAAGTTGTCCGTGCAGCAATAGTGAGAGAGTTGATGGTTTTTAAAGTCGTATTATATATTTTTTCAATATGTTGTGTCCATTTTAGTTTTTTGTCGAATAGCACACCCAAAAAGGTCAGTGTTTCCGTTCTCTCGATTCTCTCTTTGTCTATATGCAGGTTTAGGTCCGGTATATTTCTTTTTCTGCTAAAAATGATATATTTACATTTCAATGTGTTTAGTTTTAATTTGTTATTTTTTGTCCAATCTGATATTTTTTGTAGTGCTGAATTTGCGGGTTCTGGTAAGTTTTTTAAAACATCTCCCTCTGATTAAAAGAAGTATATCATCGGCATAACTTAGTAATTTAATTTCGTTCGGTAAATTTAGATCAAATATTGTATTTATTAAAATATTCCATAAAATGGGTGAAATTCCTGATCCTTGTGGCGTCCCTATTGTCAACGATTTTGAGTAAGTTAATGTATTTGTTTTTAGTAGTAAACGTCTTTTATCGAGGAAACTTTTAATTAATAAATATAAGTCTTGAGGACGGTTATATTGTTTCAAGTTATAAAGGATAGCAGGCCACCAAGCATTGTCAAATGCTCCTTTGATATCTAGACTAATAACTAACAGTTGATCTTTTTAGTCTAAAGCATCAGTAATATGCAAAGTTAGGAATTGCAATGCATTTAGTGTACCTGTCCTTGGTAAAAAGGCAAATTGTTGCTTATTTATTATATTATTTTTAAGAAGAAAATGGACGAGTCTGTTTTTAATAATGCTATCCATAATTTTGCTCATGATTGGAAGCATACTGATAGGTCTTAGCTTATCACTTGATGGTTTTGGTATTAAAACTAAGAGTCTAATTTTCCAATTGTCAGGAATTTCTTTTCTTTGATAAAATAATTTGCTAAAATAATGCTAATTGATAAAATAAGCAGAAAAATATGCAGTCTTAAAAGCAACAGAATTCCTTCTTGATCTTCCTACTAACGTACACCATTGACAGATAACATGACTAATAAAATCCATACTTAATCCTAATATTCAAGACCAACTAACTGAAATCATTAGACAAAATATATACACACTTATTTTATCAAATATCAATATTGACATAAAATGGGTTAAGGGGCATTCTGGCATTAACGGAAATGAAATGGCTGACACCTTGGCAAAAGAGGCAGCCAAAAGTCAACTATTTCCGTCATATAAGAAAACACCACTTTCATTTCTCAAATATGATATTAAACAAAACATAATATCAATAAGGAATGATCGCTGGATTTAATCTGAAAAATCCCCAAGCCTGCATAAATTCATTCCAAAAATAACAAAAAATAACTTCAACATACTCAAATCCACACATTACAAACTGACACAGATCTTAACATGGACAAACACTAAAGCATATCTAAAAAGGTTTAATTTAATAAATAGTAACATATGTACTTATGACGGATGAGAACATACATTTAAACATATAATTTAGGACTGCTTATTATATGACAGACAAAGATCCAAGCTAATTATGACGCTGTTTTCCAAAGGTGAAAATTGGCCTGTGACAAAATATGACTTGTACAACAAATACAGAGCTGAATTTACAAAATTTATCTACAGCTTGGACTTTCACCAACTGACCAAGGACTGAGAAGGTGGAAGGACATTTTATGAAAAGTCCTTTAAATATTTAAAATTATGTGCTAAAATCAGCCATGGACCATATTTTTTATTTCTAATTTTCGTAATCAATTTGTAAAGTTTTATTTGTTTCTTTTATATTCTAAAAAAATTGTTATGTTCAATGATCTGAATTATTTTAATAATATTATTGTAAAAGTTTCAATGTAAATGTAATTATGATAATTAAGGTACGTAGTATACATTTGTATGGAACGTACAACCTAAATAAACGGTCCTTTCAAAGGGTTACTTTGAAAGGAAAAAAAAAAAAAAAAAAATATATATATATATATATATATATATATATATATATATAAATATATATTTCATTATATGTCGGATCAGAATATTCTTTTTTTTTCCATCAGAAAGCTGGTTAAATTTACTATGAGACCTCATATATGAAATTTTGATCAAGCCCCATGATCACGCTGAGAACCCCATACTCTTGTGAAATCCACTTTTTTTCAATATATTTCTCGCTATAACTCCGAAACTATTTACGAGAATTGTACTGAAAAAAAGAGTTTTTCACAACGGTGTGGGTTTCTCAGCGTGCTGGAGTGGGTATTTCATGGAATTTAAAACACATTTCATATAAAAGGTCCTCTTCCTCTTCATTCTTTCAGATGAAATAAAGAAATTTGCATCAGACAAATAATTATAGATTTATAGCCAAAAGAGTACCGACAAACGTGTTTTCGCAATGTGTTACTTACCGCAACTTAGCCAATCTTTAGGTGTTGGTGGTGGCCAAACCGCTGAACCTATTTTAATGTAATCTTATTAAAAAGTAAGTTTAATGTAACGTTTTACAGTTTTCAACAAAATATTGTATTTTTCGCTTCCCCACTATTGACTGTGCAAAAAAAAAAAAAAAAAATAATAATAATAGAATCAAATTTGTTGCATCGATGACAAACTTTGAATGATTACTTTTTAATAATAATTACCTAGGATGCGTAAATATTTTCGTTATTATTGTTTGATTTGTAAAAATTAAATAAAGTTATAACTGTAAAAAATGTTAAACTATAGATCCAGTTAAAAATAAAGTAGCAAAGTTGTACATAAAATTAAATTAAATTTAATGCTCTATCAATTTGTTTCTGACTATTCTTCTGAGAAACGGTCGTGGCCGGCACTAGAAGCAAACGTTTAGCAACAAGTGAGGTGAAAATGATTTGTTTTCGAAAATTGTTTGCAATAATGTGTATCTCAAATACCGTTAAAAGTATGACCAATACGTATAGAAACAATTTTGAAATTTAATTAGCTTTAGTTTTTATTCAATTTATATTTTTCTAGAGTCCACCATTTCCGAGATATCCAAAAACCCAAAAATGGGGTATTTTCCCCTCCACCCCACCGTATGCTCACCCCCCAGGGGCAGGGACTTTTAGTATGTTTATCTTTTAACTATTCCTAACGAAGCTATGAAGTCAAAAATTATCGCTTATTTCATGCACTCTACAACAGGTCTATTAACTGGACTAAACTGTACGAGATTCTCAGTGTGCTGGCATGGATGTTTTACAGTACTTGTTCAAAATTTCATATATAGATCGGATAGTTAATTTAACCAGCGTTTGGACGAAAAAAATAAATTTTTAATCGGACAAATAGTTTCGGAGTTAGAGTAAAAAAAGAACAGAAAAACGTGTTTTCGCGGAGTAGTGCGTTGTCCCCTACAGCTTTAAAACTATTGATTTGAGAAAAAACAAAATTCATAGGATCAATTTTTTTCCAAACGTACTACAAATAACGGATTCCATTACTAGCAAATATAGTTTACTTTAAAAGTATGTAGAGTGACTATACCTATCAGACGCTTCCTCAACTGACATATTGAGCAAAAACTGAAAAAAATTCTGAAAATTTTAGCATTAACAATGACTTTTTCCCGACCACACGAAATTCCCGACTAGTAGACACCCTGTCATATTATAACCTGGAGCAGTTGCTGAGCCAGATGCTAATGTTTTTGTAGGAAGAACTTTCCAGTATTAACTAATTCCGGGAATTCGTCAACTGCACTCATACTCCCTTTCATCTCTTACTACAATCAATGGAGGGATCGACTCCGGGCTTGTTCTGTTTGCTTTTTTTCTATCAAATGATTTATAAAATGTATAAATATAGGCGTATTTTTTAGTGACATACCAAATGAGGCAGAACCTGACGAATTACAGAATAAGACGAATTATCAAGTGACAAAATAACGAGTTTCCACTGTACACATATATTTAGACAGTAGACACAAATAGCAAGCTTTGTAAAAAAAAATAAATCTAAATTAGATTCATGGAATGAATACTGCTCCAATGAAAATAACTCTTGGAGTTCCTTTTACTACACTATAGATTCTTTTACTATACCGTAGATTAGCTGCATTTCAGAGCCACACAAATTTTCTCTTAAACGTCACAGTTAAAACTTTTTATATGTTCACTTTGTTTCCCAAAACGGTTTGTGAAATCGAGAGAAGTAGAGATATGATGAATAAAGAAGACAAAGAACTTGTTGGCCCAACCATTATATAGAATATTATAATTTTTCAATTAACAGATTTATAATCAGGTTTTATTTTCCTGCAACATATCAACATTAGATACAAATAATGGTGTATTTTAGCACTTTTTGATGCATATTCAGAAGTTTTTTTTCAGCCTTAAAATCCCCAATTTCTGGTTATAAAAAGTGTTAAAAATTATAGAATTATTTTTACCTCCACTGTTCAATAAAATATCAACAACTTTATCATTTCCTTGTTTCACAGCACATGACAGAGGAGTGTCATTATCACTATTAAGAGAAAATATGTTCAGTTCTTCAGCTCCTGAAAAATAATAGTGAATTTAAATCAATAAAAGTCATATACTATAAGATATTAATTTAGATAAAATATAAAATACTAAGATATTTATTTACCAGCAGGAGCAGTTAATCTATGCTTGATAAGTAACTTAAGGCAATCAATAGAATTATAATTTGCAGCATTATGTAGGGGTGTCCAACCTGCATTGTCAGCAATATTAACATTAACATCTTTGCTCCTCAATGCAAGACTCAGAGCTTTATGATTGTTCATTCTACAGTATTTATGAATAACAGTTTCACCTGAATTAAAAGAAAAAATAATCAATTGACAGTATTTTAAAAAAAAATATTATTTTTAAGATTGGAAAACAAATTAATTAATATACCTGAAGTATCACATTTGTTATTTTTAATGTTTAATTTTTTTTTTGGAATTCCTCCCATATCCATATTACCCTAAAACAGAAAAAAATGCAATGAAAAAATAACGAGTAATTAGGATTTATTTTTCTAGTTAGAAATTTTTGGTCTAATTAGGAAGCTAGAGAGAGAGAAACACTTTATTAAGTGGTGCTGCCCATTTTAAATGGGTTGAAAAAAAAACACAGCATATTAAATAAAATTATTTAGAAATCCAAGAACTTCATATCAACTGTGGTTAAACACTACACCATTCAGGTGGTAATCGACAAAAGAAACTAAAGTCAGTAACAACAATACAAAATAAACAAAATGAATTAGGAATGTATAGAAACTTTATACACATGCATATGCAGTTATATACAATAATGCCAGACCACTAGCACATAAACATATACCTGTAGTAACATGATTTAGTCTTTTACACATACCATTAAAGGAAGAAAATTAACCTAAATTAATTCAAACCATATACATAGCTTTGGCCTATTAGAATCACAACTACCAGAAAAAAAAAAAAAAAAAAAAATCCGAAAAAAGACTATTAATAATATATAACTATCACCCCCAGAGGAAAACCCACTCCGAAGAAATACCTTTTGATCCTATATCATGGGGTGATACCACCAAAATGGGAAATGAATTAAGAAAATTAGGATTAAATCCTGCATTTAAAATAGAAAAACCAATATCATCCTATTATCCTTCACATAAACACAAAACAGACCCTTTCTAAAAAAGTGGTGTATACAAATTAAAATGTAATGACTGTGAAGCTAAAAATATACAGGAAAAACTGGAAGATACAAATCAAAGATTAAAGGAACACATAAGAGTATACAATAATGACGCACAGTATTCCAACTTCACAATCAATTTAAATCAGAGGTTACCAAAGTTCTTTGTAACACTCTCCCCCCCCCCTCTCCCCCTCCTAGGACACAATTAATTGTAATGGCAAATGAAAAAACAAAACAAAACAAGCATTACATTGAATACAAAACCTTTATTTTTACCTTTAAGATACAACATTACAAATTTCAATTTAAGTTAAATAACTACTGGTAAGAGAAATATAGGTAAGTGAGATGGATGAGCTTACATTTTACAGTGATTCTGGCAGAGAGTTTATATTGTCATTGAATTGGTCAGTGGACAATCTGTAAATATTCCCATCACAAGTGTTTGGGGAGTATTTCCTGAACCCTTCAGTTAGGTTCTCCAAATGGTTTGATATTTGGTTTTTTAAATATGATCCTTCAAAAACATCCTTGAAGAAAGTTTCTTCAGAAATTGGCACTATTTTGGTGAAATTTGAATAACTGCATGGATTTGCTGATATTTTACTTATCTAAAATTGCAATTTCTTAGCATACATCTGCAGGGCATCATGATGAATACCGATATTCAAGTCTCCACCGTGCAATTTCAAGTTCAAGGTGTTCAACAAGTCAAAGAAGTCTACGCTTAAATCAATTAGCTTTTGATATTCCAAGGTCATTAGTTCATCTTGGAGCTCAAGTAACCATTCCTTTCAATTACTCTCCAGTTTACTCTAGGAACTAATAGTTTCAAGAAGTCCATCTTACTTTGTCTCTTTAGGTGTGTATCAACATGTTTCATTTCTTGTCTAACATTTATATACATGAGTATCCCATCGCTGATGTTTTGAATATAGGTGTGTATCAACATGTTTCATTTCTTGTCTAACATTTATATACATGAGTATCCCATCGCTGATGTTTTGAATATGTTTGAGTATTTAGAACTGATGATGAATGTTTAATATTTGAAACTAGTCTTTGAAAAAAATTTCTGAGAGGCAAATAATTCATCAAACCCAATTTCATTAATCCATCTATAAATTTTTTTTTCTCTCTTCCTCCTTTCCTTGCTGTATGGGGTCCCTGCCTTATCTCATCTATACCATCATGCGTACCTCAAGTGATTGACAAACTATGGTAAGTGAAAGTTAAGGGAGGGAGGGGCATCTGTTTTTTTCTTAACAACTTTAAAGGTAAACATTATTAAACAAATAATTTATTTATTTTTAATAATAAACTTCAAAGCTCAACTTTTGGCTATAATCGTGTTCTATTCAAGAGTTTATAAGTGTATTAAATTTGATGAATTACAAGCAAGGCAAAATGTAAATTTTATAATTAGGATTGATTGCTTAATTGCCACTTCTAGAGGAAAGTTAAAATCATTATCAATCTGAATTCATCAATTCTAATTGTATTGATCCTTCTATATTATCATGAGTTGATAATAGATTGATCCTTCTACATTATACCTCAAGCAAATTTCATAATTTCATTATTGGATCTGTGTAATAATTTAACAATGTTGTAAATTTCATCTAATGCAAAAGATTTTTAAAAATACTATTAGAAGAGGATGACTTAACAGCAGTAATAAACTTACTTTGTTTAAAGCAGCTTTTGGCCTAGAAGTAAGATTTCTCTTCATTATTTTTACCTAAAAAAAATGGGCAATGTAAAATTTATTAGAGACAAAAAAAGGTTTCACTAATCATTATATTAAACATATTTTCTTACAACAGAATTGAGGTCATCAATACCATTTGATGTTAACTCACTATTCAAAATAAAACCAATAACTTTGAATTTTAGCCAATGAGGGTGAATAAGCTGGATGTTAGCAATAGTTCCTTCATTAATTATATTTTCCACTAAAAAAACAAAACAAAAACAAATAAAGTATTAATATTCATATTTACAAGTACAGTAGAGCGTCAAAAATCCAAACGTCAAAAAACCAAATGCCTCCTGAGGATTTTTTAAAATATTTAATTAGAATGGAAACAATGGTTTTTTATAATTTTGCGAGCCAAACTGTTGGTGGGGTTATTAAAGTACGGAATTAAAGTTAAACAGATCCTGGAAGATAACGATATTGCAACCTCAGTTCAAGAGTCAGAAAGTACAAATGAAGACAGTGACAGTGAAGAAGAACCAGCAGGCGACGACTTGGTACAAAACACAGCCATAATGTAGTCAAGTTCAGCTCTTGCTATTTAAGCGATTAAAGGACTTAGCTGGCAGAAAGCGAGTATCAAAGCAAATGCAACCAAAAATTAGCGACTTTTTTAATGTAAAATAGATAAATATACGTAAGTGATCTCGTACAGTTAAGTTTCGAGTGTTTCTTTTTGTGTACTGTAACTATTAAGTGCTCTGTTTGTTTCCATTGTATGTACTCTACATATTTCTTCAAAAAACCAACAACAGTAATGCACATAATTTAGGTATGTAAGTACATAAAAACTATTGTTTATATTTCTTGTACTGTATTTTTAATTATGGGTCTAAGCGGCATTTCTAGGTTATGTTCACAAATCCAAATAAATCGGTAATCTGAACTACCTATGGTCCCAATCGATTCGGATTTTCGATGCTCTACTGTAATATAAAAATAATGCTTTCCAAAAAAATTAATATAATTGTAATATTTCTTAACTACATTGTTAAATATTCAATATTATTCTTAAATTTTAACAAGTAATGATAAGTTTTTGATTGTTTATTCTTTACTCAACAAGGTCCGATTTGGATGCTGTTAAATTAATAAATAAGATTTAAATATTCAATTGGTACTCGTATGACCACTCTGCAAATGGCCAGACCTGCAATGCATCTTCAAATCGAATACACCTTTCTGATTTTGATATCTTGATAAGTTCCTCCCATGTACATTTTACTTTTTTAATTAAAGTTATTAGATTTTGTTTTGCACAATCAGAGAACTACAAATAATAATGAATAGGGGTAGCCTCTATCCAGAATGATTTTTAACCTCAGCACTTTGAAAAAGCCATCAGAATGAACCCCTGTAGCACCATCTATAACAAATTAGCGCAACACATGGGTTATGCCAATTCCAAAAAACAGTTTTGAAATCAACAAGGTGAAGGTCAAATATATGTTATGAAAGTATTATTAAGGTGGTTAGTACAGATGGAGAGGATGTCTGTGTTGAACTAAGATTGGATTCAACTGTACAGAACCACCACTGTCCAGAACTAGAGGTTAATTTGCTATCAGTGGACCACATTGTCAGTAAAGGACATAGTTTGATGTTCAACGGCAATGGAGCAAAAGTATTTAATAGCCAGGGAAAACTGATTGCCTCAGGCAGTTTAGACGTTCAAATTAGAAGTTCCTGCTAATACTTGCTTTAATTGCAAAATGTGAAATGACACTCTGGCATCAGCGCATAGTCCATTTAAACTACGATAGTCTAAGTAATTTGAGTACTATTTCTAATGCTTTTAACCTTTCTAATCAAAACCCTAATATAATATGATATTTGCATATTGGGAAAAAGCCACTGTTTACCTTTCTCCTGGAGTGACTCCACAACTGAATATTGTTTATAATTAGTGCACTCAGACCTTGTAGGACCGACAGAGGTAAAACGTTTAGGTGGTTCAAGATATTTGTTGACAATTATAGATGACTTCAGTAACAAGCCATTCGTATATTTCTAGAAATCAAAGAATCAAGTTACCGATTATTTCAAAATTTTCAGATCGCTAGTTGAAAATCAGTCTGATAGAAAAATTAAAATTCTACGTACTGACAATGGAGGAGAGTACTGCAGTAAAGAATTAAGTGAGGTTTTGAAGTCTGCGGGTATTGTGCATCAGATTTCCTGTCCTTTCTCTCTGCAGCAAAATGAAAAGGACCAGCGCCTTAACCGCTCTCTTTTAGATTGTGCAAGATGCCTGCTAATAGAATCAGGACTCCCAACCGTTTTTTGGGCAGAAGCTGTAAACTGTGCAACTTACATTTTGAACAGGTCGCCGTGCAAGTCTGTTGATGCAACTCCAGAAAAAGTTTGCAGCTAAGAAGCCTGCTTTTAAACATCTTCGAATTTTTGGGATTAAGGCATATGCACACATTACTGCACTAAAGCAAACCAAACTCAGTACCAGATCTACTCCTTGCATATTTGTGGAATATTGCCAAGACACAAAAGAGTACAGGTTATATGACCCTCAGAAGAAAATTACTTTTGTATCTAGAGATGTAACATTTTTCAAAAATCAGTGGGGCAGTTCATTGTTAAAAAACACTTCCGAAGGATCGGATACAAACTTCTATGTGCTTCCCAATGAATTGAAATTAAAAAATGCAAATGTTAGGGATAGTTACCGTTGTGACTCTGACAACACTACAGAATCACAGCCATCGATTGATGATGATTTCCAAGAAAGTGATGTACAGTCGGACAGCAGTCCTCACATTGCTATCACAACCATTGAAGATTCCTCTACAGCTATAGAAATGAGCTGCAAATCTGACGACCCAGATTTCGTTCCACCGAAAACTATTCTGACATCAACACTGCAACAAACAGCGTCTAGACCTGAGAGAAACAGGCGACCACCAGCTACACTAGAGGACTTTGTAATGTACTCAGCTTTCTCTACTGGCTCTGAGCTGTCAGATCCGATGTCCTATGACAATGCGTAACTTCGTTAGGACAATCAGTTGTGGGTTGATGCTATGGAGTGTGAACTAAAGGCTCAGATGGACAACAGAACCTGGGAATTGGTCGAACTACCTGCTTCCAGATAACCACTTGCATGTAAATGGGTCTTCAGAACGAAGAGGGATGCCAGGGGTAAAATAACAGGTCATAAAGCAAGACTTGTTGTCAAGGGATTCACCCAAAGGAGGGGAATTGGTTATGAAGAAACATTCTCGCCAGTTGTCAGGTATAGTTCCATCAGATATCTTATATCGTTGCCTGCAGAGTACAATTTAGACATTGATCAGATGGACGCAGTTTCCGCATTTCTTCGGGGAGACCTTAAGGAGGAAATTTGTATGTCCCAGCCACCTGGTTTCAGTGATGGAACTTCAAAAGTATGTCGGCTTCGAAAGAGCTTGTATGGACTTAACTTAAGCAAGCGAGCTGAGTTTGGAATAAAAAATTAGACACAGTTCTGCAGGGATTCGGCTTGACACAATCAAAATTTGACTCTTGTGTCTATTTCAAAATAATAGAAAAAAAATACGATAATAGTGGCTGCCTGGGTGGATGATCTGTTGATTTAAAAAAAAAAAAAATTAAAAAATCAGGTCAAGTTGCAACTCTCAAGATCATTTAAGATGACCGACCTTGGTGAAACCAAATCATTTTTAGGTCTTGAATTGATTCGTGATCGTCAATCAAAGAAAATTTGGCTTGGTCTGCAGAATTATATTGAGCAAATTCTGAAATGATTTAGGATGGAAGAGGCAAATCCAGTATCCACTCCGATGTTCAATGGTGAGACATTTTCTAGAACGCAGGAGTCAAAACTGGAAGAAGATGAGAAAAATCAATCAAAATCAAGAAGCTATTGGCAGACTCTTATTTGCAGCTCAAATTTCAAGGCCGGATATAGCGTTTGCTGTTAGCAGTTGGAGCAGATTCAATAACAACCCAGGCCCGTCACATTGGGCAGGTGTGAAACATGTAATGAGATACCTCCGGGGAACCTCATCATACAGGCTACAATTTGATGGTACAAAGGTCGGACCCTTTTATGGGTATTGTGATGCCAATTGAGCTAGTGACCCAGATGGAAGATCAGTGACAGGCTACATTTTTATCAAGTGCGGTGCCCCGATATCCTGGTGCACAAAACGGCAGCCTACTGTAGCTCTCTCTCTCTCAACAACAGAGGCTGAATATATATCCATGTCTTCAGCAGCACAGGAAGCTTTATGGCTAAGGGGCCTCTCTGAAGAGATTGAGCAGCCTTCGGGGAATCCTACTCAGATCTTTTGCGACAACCAGATAGCAAAGAATCTGGCATTGAATAGTGGTTATCAATCAAGAGCCAAGAACATCGATGTGCAGCACCATTTTATGAGGGAAAAGGTACATGCAAAGCTTCTGGCATTCACATACACACCAACCAAGAAGATGGTCGCATACTCCTTGACTAAGGCGCTTGATGTCAATAAGTTCAGTGAGTGCATCAAGTGCCAAGGACTCCACAAATATGGAGGGTGTTGGACATTTCAATTTGCAGATCCATGGCAAAATTATTTCTGCCATGTGATATATTAAAACGCTAGTTGTATTGTTGTACTAAAATACTTTAAAGCATATCATACCTAACGTATCAGAAAAAATTGTGTCTGGTTCTTAGTTAAATCCAATCTTAGTTCAACAGACTGGAGGGAGATGGCCTCAAAAATTATTTTTACAAATTATACTAACAAAAAAACAGGAAAGAATTAGTGAGCGATCCCAACTTACATGGCTGTGCTGCAAGGCCGAGGACCGAGATGAATGGAGGACTAATTGAGGATATTCAGGTCCTTCTTTAAGGAATGTTGCATTGAAAAAAAAAAAAAATTAGCATAATTTTCTAAATTGATGTTAGAAATTTTGAAAAATAATTGAATTCTCAAGACATGACAATGTACCAATATTGTAGATTAAAAACAAAACCTGATACTGGTCAAAAGTAATTCATCAAACTCCTTCATAGTTAAAGAATAAATAATAAACCTATTGAAAGTAAAGGTGATAAACCCATTGAGCCATAGAATGAACTGGGAGGGTAATGAATTAATCTACAATGATCAGAATCAATAATAAGAGAAAAAAACGAGAACAGAGAAGCAACTAACAGAGTGAAGTATGGAAGAGGCAGGGGGAAAATAATGACTTTATTTAAAACATCTTTGTGGTGCTTGAAAAACTAAACTATCCTAAGCAAAAAGAATTATACCACTACTAAGAATTATTCTTAAAGATAATTCATAATTGGATTAGCAGATAAAGAATATTGTCAAGCTTTCATGCTAGCAACAAAAACATTTAGCAACAATTGGATGAGATATAGATGGTAAATACCAACATACTTACTCTTCACATATTCTGAAAGTTCTTTAGCAAATCTATTACAATGAACACCAAACGATGGAAATTTCATTTCTTTATTTTCTTCACTTGCTCTCACAACTTCACTCAATAATGTGATGTACCTCTAAAAAACAAACAAACACATAAATAAATAAATTGTCTTATTACACTAGCTACCCAATGCACTATTTCTAAATTATATACATCAAATCAAACTTAAAACATACTATATAAATTAGAAGTTTGATTGGTATATCATGGTTCGTTTATTTAATTTATGAAATGGCATTTTAAACATATCAGTTACGACATTAAACAACTGCTCCACCAAACTCGTCAAACTCGCATCACTCTTGCAGATTGATTCCAATACTTGGTTTCACATTTATTAATAGTTATATCCTACTTCACCTATAAATTTCCATTTCTAAAATTTTAAGTTGGATTGTATAATTTAGCGTGTAATATTGATATCTTCTTTTTTCTTATTTCCTAATATGAGAAAGTGTAACACAATTTTACAACATAATTTTCAGCATGTATTTAGTGTTTTATATTTTGATAGATTGTTATTTCCACTTCCTAATGTGAAAAAGTTTATTAGAAGTTAACAACATTACTTTCAACATTGATTTAGTGTTTTCTATATTGGTGTAAAAAGATATTTGAGCGGGAGCAGGTTTGGAGAAGTAGTTCGATGTTGACACCTTAATTTATTTCACAACTTAAATAGGAACATAATTATCTCAAATATTTTAAATTTAAAAGAAATTAAATAGTAAGGGATAGATACATATACTTTACAGTCAGATATCAATACTATGTCGTGAACAATTTAACTCCCAAATATTGCCATTAGTGGATTGTAGGAAATGTAACTATCCTAAAATTTATACACTTAATTTATTCCTTGGGAGGCGCGGTAGCTCAGTGGGTAAGGCACTAGATTACCAAACTCCCGGGCCCGACTTCGAGTCCGACTGAAGGCAGAAAAGTTATTTTCTGTTATTTCGACTGAGGATCGAATTCGAGGTCGGGTGACCCTCCTGAGGCATACCCAGCCTCTTAAAAAAGTGGGTACCCTTAAATGGTGAAAAAAACCTGGTGGTTGAGTATGAATTATAGCCAAATCACCTCCTTTCACCGTTGGCTCAGAAACAGTACAGCCTATTCAAGTACTGAACCCGAGACCCTTCATGGGTTGTAAGTGGTACAGGTTTTTTTAAAAATTGGTATAGTAGCATTAATTACTTTTCCTTATTTAAACCGATTTTATGGTTTTTTTTTGTTGCTTTTATTAGATATATATATAGTAACATGCTGTACTTTTATAATATACGTTCTGATATATATCGAAAGAAAAAATATTTGATTAACAAAATAAAAATATCGATATTTCGATATATTGTGTATCGATACTCATCCCTAGATATGAGAATATCATTCCCTTTATTTTTAAACAACTACCCAGTCTGTAGGTGTGAGGTGTTGGAGGCAGTAACTTATTTCATAATTAACATCCAAATACAGAGGTCAAAAATAAAATCTGACTGATAACAGGGAGGGAATCAGTCACAATACCCTATTCCAAGAAAAAAGGGGTATCTACAAACTGTGACAATTACCAGGGAATCAGTCTGTTAAACTCTGTATATGAAGAGTTTACAATTTTAGGTTCATAGAAACTACTTTCTAGTATTTTTTAAAGAAAAGTCAACTTTAATCTATTATGACTAGAGCAGCCTCAAACTACAAATCTAAAATAACATTTCAATCGAAAGGTTGTTTTGGAACTCAAAAAAGAATTTTCATGATCCAAACTGAAAATTTCAAAAAATTATAAAAGTAAACAATACTTAAAACTATATAACCAAAAAAACTGCATACTTAATGTAAATATATTTAAAAATGGGGGGATGCATCAAAATATCAGAAGGAATTAGGAAAAATCATGTCAGAAATATGGCAGAGGATAAGCGATTATAAACACTAATCCCCTGATCTCCTGCGGCCAGGTATAAAGACTTGCTCTAGCTAGCCTTATTTTGGAGGGCCTACAACTTTTGTTCTATTTCACTTCCCCAATGATAATTTTATTGACTAGAATTATAACATTGTTCATATATAACGGGAAAAGGATATAAATAATAACATTATTTTATATAAAACTAGTTGAAAAAAAAAAAAAGGAATCCACAAACAATAAAGTTTATCTATTCCTATTACTAATTAAAAAATTCAAATTACTTATGCTATATTACTGCACATTAAAAAAAATACATATTATGAGCAGTATTCATTAAAATTATTTACTTTTTTAATTTTGGGTTAAAAAATTAAATTAAATCTTTCGTTTTTTTTTTTTATATCCTTAACCTATATTTTAATTAATAATATTATGCAATAGCATAGATATATATCTGGTCTCTCATAATCCATAATGGAATTATAAATAGTTGGTGTAATAAAAACCAAAATAAATAGTTGGTGTAATAAACATTTGTTCGCTAACAGGTAGCACGCTGAACTATGCACTAACCAAGATACTTTTTATGCCAAGCAAAATGAACCTTCCTCCAATTCAATTAACCAGGGAGATGATTTATGTCCGTAACTAGAATTGCCAACTAAAATAGTGTTCTCACTTCCGCTGCATTTTGTGAAACTGAATTTTGGTTGGCTAAATTATAACTTTACCCTTCGGTGCACCGGTCGCTAGCAGTAAAAATAGAACATACAATTTAGGAGCTGTATTGGTATGAATGACAAAAGTCATGGTTTGACATAATTTTTTAAGTGTTTGGGCTTTTTGACACACTAGTTCTGTTGGTGTTTCTTGAAATGAAAATTTGCTAATTATTACCTAATCAGAAAGTTAATGAACAATTTTTATTATATAATATTTGGCTCTAGGACATTCTGTTTAGGCGCTATGTTGGTTTAATGAAAAAAAAGAAAGAAGCAATTTATAAGTGTTGGGGCTTTGTTTAATTAATTATAATTTAATTTAGTTGTTCACAATAATTTAGAAAAATGTAAATTGATAAAAGTGTTGGGTTATAGGATATGTAGGTATACATAATCCATGATCTATAGTTTTTCCCAGTCATGAAGAAATTATTTTTCCTATAACTAACACAATGATTAAATCAATTTAATATTTATAAAATTTAAATAGATCAGACTAGTTATCTGCTGACGTCTAATAAAACACTTATAATTTATTGAACTGCCTGCATAACTGCTGGTAAATATTACGGGGCCAGATCATACCTGCCCACATTTGCCTGGGCATTATTTGTACTTAGTACCTGCTGTCTTAGCTGTTACCCCTTAGCATATAAATAATTAACTGATTTTGTTGGGCTATAAGTCAAATAAATTACAGCGTTTATAAATTTTTAGGCTAATTTAAATAAGAAGTTTCCCTCTTTCCCTTCCTGCCACATGTATTCCTGAGATATAAAACTCATTTTTCTATCTTATGCTTTGCCATAGGAATCCACAGTCAAGATTATGCTAGGTTTGGGTAAAAAGAATAAGGTAGAAAAGACACGAAATCCCTAGACACATAGGATCAAAGGAAATATCAACATTTCCAATGCTAACGTAGGTACAAACAACAATGGTCTCATAGGACAAGGTGTTTACAATCATTTCTTTGTGAAATTGATTTTTTTTTTTTTTTTTTTTTTTTTTTCATTTTGATCTATCCTTTAAATTGTTTCAAAAGAGTAGTTTCATTTCTCATTTATTCAACTTATCACACACAGTATAATTGAAGAAAAAATATGTTTTTTTACAACTTAAAATTAGATAACAGTTAGACATAAGAAGTAATTTTTGGAAAAATTTGATTTCATAAATAATATTTTTATTTTATTTTTTTGAACTTATGCATATCCTCTTTTCTCTAGTCTATTCGAGCCCCTGTTTCGGTCAACAAACACGGAAAGCTACCAAGACAAAGAAAATATTTATAAACATATTACAATGGATCTAATAAGGTATTTGATCGCAAAAGGGAGTGTGTGCGTTTTAGAACCCCTTTACTGCGAAATAAGTATATTTTGCCACTTATGATTCCATTTTATTCATTTTTTTCTGTTTGGTGACTAAATTGTTGAAAGGATATATATTGATATTTACAAGCTTACAATCAGAAAACGGCTAGGTGCATGAATAAATTTATTAAAAACATTATTGAAACGTTTGATTCCAAAAAAAAATTCGAACTTTATTTTTGACATTGAGTATTCTCGAAAATGGTTGACTCTAGAAAAATATATTTCAAATCTAAATCAAAGCTGATTACATTTCCTATAAAATTGATTGTGTATAAATTTGTCGAAATTCTAATGGTTTTCGAGACATAAGTTATTGAAAATCGGTGATTTTCAGGAAAAAAACAAATGTTACCTCACTTTTTGTAATACTTTTGCTTGTAGTACCTTCCCCTATCGTTCCTCAGAAACAATTGCATAATAAAAATTGTAGAGCATTGAATTTAATTTCATTTTATATGTAAGTTTCTGGTATTTGAAGCAAATGTTCAACAAAAAGTGAGGTAAATTTTTTTTTTTTTCTAAAATTATCGATATTTAATAACATATATCTCGAAAACCGTTGGAATTTCAACAAATATGTATAAAATTAATTTTATAGGAAATTCATTTAGCTTTAATTTCGATTTTTAGCATATTTTTCTTGAGTCTACTGTTTCCGGGATAAGATTGAAAAATATGAAATTGGGATCTCTCCCCTCCCCCCACCCTTTGCTCAACCTCCAGGGTCGGTGACTTTTAGTAGGTTTACCCTCTAATTACTCCTAGCGAAGCTGCGTCATCAAAAATTATCGCGTATTTCATGCCCTCTACACCCCTAATTTCAACACTCTTTGACCAGGGTCACACTTCTCTGCGAAAACACCTTTATCACCAGTCATTTGGCTACAGCTCCGAAACTAATAGTTTGATCCGAAATTTCTTTTTTTCATCTGAATGCTCATTAAATTTACTATAAGAACCTGTATATTAAGTTATGATCAAGTTCCATAAAATAACCATACCAGCACACTAAAAACCGCGACCTGTTTTGAAATCCAAACTTGTTAAAGTAATTTAATTAATTAATTTGGGCTGCAAAGTCCAGACAAACTTGATAGTATTAGTTATTATTTGTAAGGTTAATATCAAATTTAAAAAACCAAAGATCCTTTATTGTTTATACAATATTTTTTTGAAATCAGCAACACAAAATATATAGGAAACAATGATATTTTTGGTCGGCTAGACCTACCATTTACCTTTCTGTGCGTTGGTGTTCCATATTGGTGTTATTTTATTGAACTCATTCAATAACTTTTTGTACTCATCCATGTTTGGATTATATGATTTGGATATTAAAAATGTAAATAATTTTAATGAATACAGCTCATAATATAATTATTCCTTATTAAGAATAAGCAACATTTATGTAAAAATAATATGTCATATTTGTTCATAATATATTTTTTTTAATGTGCAGTAATATAGCATAAGTAATTTGAATTTTTTTATTAGTAATAGGAATAGATAATACTTTATTGTTTGTGGATTCCTTTTTTTTTTTCAAATAGTTTTATATAAATTAATAAAATTTTTTTTTTTTTTTTTTTTTTTCGAAATTTTTAGTTGGATCGTAAAAATTCTATTTTGA
Source organism: Euschistus heros (assembly GCA_003667255.2). NCBI lineage: Eukaryota > Metazoa > Arthropoda > Insecta > Hemiptera > Pentatomidae > Euschistus > Euschistus heros. The sequence continues at coordinate 511,854 of RCWM02000093.1, forward strand.
GTTCCAAAACAACCTGTCGATTGAAATGTTATCTTAGATTTGTAGTTTGAGGCTGCTCTAGTCAAAATAGATGTAGATACTACCTGAAAAAAAAAAAAAAAAAAAAAAAAAAAAAATTTCTAGGAAATTCGCATTTATGGGTTTTGGCCAATGTTGTTCTATAATTAAAAAAAAAAAAATTTCGCCAATATTTATATTTTATTATTCTACACTTGCTTATTAGTTGACTTTTCTTTAAAAAATACTAGAAAGTAGTTTCTATGAACCTAAACTTGTAAATATCACATATATGGCCTTCTAAAGTAGATACATCAAATTCTATGTCCATTTTATTAATAAATCCGTTTTCAGGTCTAAAAAATGACTATTGGTTTCTTCAGGAGGAATCTAAAATTGAACCCGTAGGTGCTGCGATCTCTTGAGGCAGAAACACACTAGAGTGAGGGGACATTTAGCCTTAATACACAATATTACCTTCTTTATTCTTTGACGATACATCTTCAAATAAATATATTTATAAAAATAAGTTTTATTAACTACAAGTTTTTCCTTTTTTAAAACTATAATTATTTGATCATAATTCATTAAGAAGATGAGATTCATTGGGATTTAAAATTATTATAATGCTACTGTATAATATTAATAAAATTTTAAATTAACTCCAAAATCGACAGACCTTCGATGTAATCATTAAATGATATTTTAAAAATACTATCTTACTGCAGTGAAATATGTCTTAAAAGTTTTTAAAACTTACAGCTATTTCCACCTTATATTTACTGGGACTAGATTTGAAAAGATCAAACACTTTTATACAATGCTCATTCAGTGAATTACGATCTTTGATATCCTCCCAAGCAATTTTTACAATGATAGGGAATGAGGATTCACTGCGTAGTTTGTTTCGTAAACAATATCTTGATCTCATCCACCACATCTACAAGAAAAAAAAAATCAAAATTGAATTTTTCTATTAAAAATTAATTATACATATAACTTTGAATAAATTTGAAGTGATTTTCCAGGATTCATTTATTTCTTGTATGTATATATATATATATATATATATATATATATATATATATATATATATATATATATATATATATATATATATATATATATATATAATATATATATATATATGTACGAGAAATAAACAAATCCTGGAAAATCACTTCAAAATAAACCATTAACACATCCAAATTGTAATTATTACCAAGAATCTAATTAATTAATATTTTAAAGTTAATCTGAAAGTAAAACATGAACCATGTATAATATTGTTAATAGAAAATTAATAAAAAAAAAAAAAAATTGTTTTTGCGAACATTCTACAAATGTATTAGTTAAAATAAAAAGTAGGTCTTAAACAGGACAACAAATTATCTCATACTAATAACCATTCAGAATATCATACAAATTTATTTATTTATTTTACATGCATCTGCCTTAAATTAAATTATTACATATATATTAAATTGGCAAATATAACACTTGTGTACATTACCCAGGAGAAAAAAAAATAAATCTTTTGTCTCTGTTTGAAATGTAAAACCAATTAATTTTGCTATGGTCATAGTTGCGAAAGTGCAAAAAACCTCAAGAGGGAGGATGTGCTTTTTCAACCATCCCCACTCCATCCCATCATTACTTCTCCTAAAGGGGAACTTGTTGGGATGGCCAGCTTTACAAAACCAACTTCAAGAATTAAGAGTTTTTTATAAACAAATATGATAAAAATCCTTATTGATTGGTTGAGGGGAAAAGAATTTTACTCCAATGAAAGATCCATCTGGATTTTTTTCAAATCCTTATTGGAAGGGTGAGGGTGCTTTTCCTCTCAATGCCAATTAAAATGTTTACTCTTAAACTATTATTTTTAATATTGTTTTTTTATTTAGAATTGTTTGCTACATGTGAATTAACATCCTTATGTACTCCAAATAAGAAAGGAAGGACAGGTTGTCATACAAGTCACCAACATATTCTAGCCAGACTGAGAAGGCTGAGATTTGTTCTTTAGGGTTTTCATAAAATAAGTGTAAGCCTACCCAAGGCAGATTCAAACTGACACTGCTAAGATTTAGCAAATGCTTAAATGTCTAACAATTTAACACACTCAGGCACCAAGGCCTCTTTTGGTTTTGATTATAATCCTTTCTTATTTTCGTTTTACTTTGTTGAATATTATTCATGCTTACTGTTACTCTACATTCGTTAAATATTATTTCTAATTTTTGTTCTTGACCTTCAGGGCTATTAATCTCTGATGGCTTAATGTCTTGAATAATATAAGTAATCACCGAAATCAACTAATATTATTTATGCTATTCATCATAAAAAAAAAAAAAAGAAAGAAAAGGATTGGAAACTAAAAGAAATAATTAAGAGTGGCTAATTATACAGCCTCTAGGTGTTGAAAAATAGCAGAACAAAACGAATATAATCCTAACACAGAAACACAATATTCCATAACAACTGAATGAAGATAAACACTAAGCTAAGGATCCTATTTCCGACATAAATGTATGAACTACATTTTTGTTCAATAAATACCAAAATTTCAACACACTAACCATTTCTGCTTAAATTTTATTTTTAGAAGAAAAAAAATTAATAATATATCGAGCCTATTTAACACATGTGCATTTTAGTAGGTTACAATCATTCATTTCTTTTTTTTACTGAATTCTTATTTGAGGATGATAGCCTAAAGCAATTGATAAATAAATCTTTACTACTTAGTATTAAAATAATATATCTAAGTATATATATATATAAAAAAAATCCATTACACAAAGAATAACTATTTGTAAAATTTACCCTAAAATTCTCCTCCAAGATGTCAACCATTAAACTGAATACAAAAAATAATCTCTTCAGTACAGCTCTGGAATCAACCTTATCTTTGTCATCTTCAACATCTTTGTTCTGAAAAAACTAACAGTAATAAGAATTTGTATTGTAAAATGGACAATGGCATTCTGTGTGCGAATATTAATGACTACATAATTATTTGGCGATTAAAGAGAAAATGTTCCATAAATGAATTAAATCAGAGTATAACAATAGAATATATCACTTGGTGCTTCATTCAGAAATCATATCATTTGACATACACTAGATAGGAACAATCTAATTCCGAATTGATAAATGATTTGTCACATCTGTAATGTTTGTTTTATTAAAGAAATCGTAGTGATTGTTATTTCATATTAAGTTCTTAAGACATACAAATATTCAGAATATCAGAAATTTGAAATATAGATTAGACTTATAGGATCCACTTATAGGACTAGATAAGGACTGAAAAAATATGAGGCAGGACAAAGGGAGTTAGATACTTACATGAAAATGGAAATGCTTAATATGTTTTCCCCGATAGCTCCATGAGTAATGCGTTTATGTTATGAATGAAAAAAAATCAAAATTGTATAGTTGGAAGTATTTACTTCAGCATTTAAATAAAAATTTGAATTAGATCTAAACAATTTAATTATTTCAAATTATCCATAAATATTTAATTTTAACCTACTTTCAATGGGATTTAGTGGTTTCACTCTTGAGTCTCTGCTGAATTAATGGGTTTTTTTAAATTAATTGTAAATTTGGAATTCTGCATCTTATTTTTATGTGCTTACAGGGTTTATTTTAATCTCTGATTCACTAATATTCAAGTTATTGCAGTTAAATTAGTAGATTCTGCTTTTAAGGAAAGGGTCTGTTTTGTTTTAATGCAAAGGCAGTAGGATATACTGTTTTTCTATTTTAATTGAAGTGTTTACTCCAAATTTTTTCTAAATGGTCCTATGTCCTAAGTGTCTCCAGATCATGAAGTATATTTTCAGCTGGTGCCACAAATTTAATTTTCTGTCTTCAGTTAGACTCAAACACTAGTCCTGAAGCTAGAAGTCCTGTGCCTTACCCCTAGAGTTTCCTTCTTCCCTAACCCTTTGGCTGTGGCATGCTCCTGCGGTAGGAGGATTCAGTGGTGCGGGATAGTCTAGGCACCTGCCGGGTATGGCATACTTTTTACGCTTAGCGTTTTTATTTTCTTTATTGAAGTTTCCCATCCTCCTTTTTTCTTCTATTTGATATTTCACTACTTCCTGGAATTTCTATAGATAGCAATAGATACATTAATGGATTGATAAAAAAAATCCTCATCATGATCTGAAGAAGATTCTCCTTCACCTTCACTTACACCTGCCACTTGTACCAAGTTCTAATAATTCATCAGAATAAATTTTTTTAGATACAACAACGCACTTAATTATTCACTACAAAAACAGAGAATATACCGAAGGATATGCAGGCAAATTTTCAGGTAAAGAGAAACGGTACATGGCAGTAAAAAAGGGTCGAAGCAGGCACACAGAAAGTCCCTGAAATTGACAAAAGTAAAATTGTATGCCATCTATTGGCTTAAAGAGTCACTGCAGCATCTTTAAACAGTTCACAGATGGCGATAGTAAAAGAATTACAATATGAGATAGAAGCAACCTGGCATCAAACAAGCCAGACTCATATAGTAGTCAGTAGCATCAGGGGCACTGTGACCACCAGATTTATATAGTAGTCATTAGCAGCCAAAGGGCTAAATGCAGCTTCTGTAGTACATGGAAAGTCTGAAGTATCCATGTGTCAATTCAATCTCTATCTATCTATGTGGCACAACAACCCCTGAGTGGGTCCAGGCCTCCTCTAACATTTTACACCAGTTATCTCGATCTCTTGCTGCTGTTCTCCAGTCTTTCACTCCAAGTATGGACCTAGCATTGTCATTAACACCATCCTGCCATCTCAGTCTGGGTGTGCCGACTCGGTGCCTACCATGGATCTTCTCCTCCAGTATCTTCTTTGGCATCTCCTCTTCGCTCATCCTCGCGACGTGACCAGCCCATCTGAGTCTACCTATCTTTATTAGCCGGACTACATCAGTCTCGTTGAACAGCTGGTCTAGTTCCCGATTAGTCCGCTGTCTCCAGATTTCACCATCACGGATAAGTCCAGAAATCTTTCTTAAAACTCTTCTTTCAAATCTCAGCAGGCTCAGTTCATCGCTTTTTGTGAGAGTCCAGCATTCGGAGGCGTACATCAGCACAGGGCGTATGAGGGTCTTGTAGATCCTTACCTTGGAGGTAAGTAATGAGATGAGTATGTCAATTCAATGTTTAATGGAAAATACACAGAAAAAAAAAAATTCACAGTAGACCCTTTCCATAAAAAAAACGAAACTGGATGATCACTAAATCAAAGATTGAAGAAACTACAAAATGAAATACAATAGTAAAAAGCAGGATTCCAACATTGTAATATATTTAAATGAAAATAATTGATACAAAGATGTCGGCTCTCTCCTAACCTACCTTGAGAGGTCCATTACGTTTCTGTCTCTCATTAAGGTCAAATTGGGTTTTTGGTTTTAATGTTTAAATTTTAAGTTTGTGTTATAAAATGTCAGAGGAAAGCAGGGCATCAAATCGTAAATTGCTCACATCACAAGCTTGCGAAATGGTTTTATGCTTCCGAAAATAAATTACGAGAGTGTTTCCACAATTTATTTTTTAAAAAAACCGACACATTTTTGATTTTATGTTTTGCTTGGGATAGAATAGAAAAAAAAACTTAATTATGGGTCCCTAACTAGGTCCCTTAAGAATAACAATTATAAATAGAGAAAACAAAATCGTCCCTGGCTATGAGACCTTATCTGCACATATTGCTAATAAACAAATTTAAAATCATATTAAATGAAAATAAATACATTGTTTGAGATAGGAGAAAAATATTTAATATTTAGTTATTAGATGAACAAAACATTAAATAATGCTAACTACTATTCTTCAAATGGCTAAGCTGAAGTTAAAATTATAAAAACTTATTTAAAAAAAAAACCCAAACAAACAAAATAATTAAGAGAAAGATCTTAGCGGACCCATGTGAGGGTTAACAACATTGCTTTTCCTCCTCTCACCAGCCAGTGCTCAAGGTATAAATGTGTCCACTTATATAAATGCATAAATGTGTCCACTTATATAAATGTATAAATGTGTCTACTAAGTAGGTATATAGAATACAGAAGTTAAGTGAAAAAAGAAAACCAAGAAACATTGTTAACTCACAGATGAAATTAAAGTTGGTGGTAAAATATTACCAGTTTTCTTATAGTTTTCAGAAAAAAACTGATAAAAGTCGTCAATATTTTCAGGGATTTCAAAGCTCTGATTTCCAACAAAATTGCCTTCCATTATTTCATCTTCATCAGGTTTATCATTTATCTCTTCAATAATTTTTTCAATGGATTTAAAAATATTCTTAAAATTATAGGTAACAATTTCTGGATTTGAAGGGTCCTAAAAATGAATTATGTGATAAATAAATGAACAGCAAATCAAAATTATTTGAAATATGATAGACAAGTTAAAATTATAATTTACTTCACTGATGCTTTCTACATGAGCATGCACAGAATGATTGTTAATTAACATCTTCATATTTAAATGAGATTCGGCAAATCTAAGTGAGTTTTGGCACCTATAATTAATGAAATAAAGTAAAATGAATTTTATTCATCATGGAAGTAGTGTTTCCAAAAAAATAATAAATAGAACAAAGACTACGAGGTCATTATTGTTATAATGAGATGAGACTTGAAAAACAGTATTGTGCCAATACTTTCTAGGCTATCCTACAAAATAGCCATGCAGAAACTTAATATTTTAGGGAATTTATTTATTTTTTAAAATTAGCACAGGTACTAAAATGATTACAAAGTGTAAAAAATATTAATGCAATGATATTCTATATAGATTTTTACCACATTATCTATCTCTCCAACAAGAGCACTGCAATACAAGTTCCGCAATCTCCTATTACAAGGTGGATGTAGTTTTAAATGTCCCTTTATAATATCTTTGATCCTCAGGCAAATATTCTCATCTTTTTCATCCTGGAAAAAATTAATAATTATTAATGTAGATGATTAATATTTTTTCAACAGAAACTAAAAAAAAATAATAATTAATCATAACATCTAATGTTTTTTATAACGTTTTAATAACAACAATAAATCAATGTAGGAAACAAAAAAAAATTCCTAAACCATGTTACAAGTAATTTTATTTATACATCTAAATCAAGTTAAAAAGACAATTTATTAAAAATTATAAATGTTTATTAAATTTATAGTTATTTTTGTTTTTGTTTCCCCAGGGAATCTGAACACTACAGAACAGCTTTAGGAGCTTCATCATGTATAAAATCTTACATATCAAAGAATTGCTGGCATTTCAATAAATGTATGTCGATATATCTTCAATTGCTAATAGCATATTTTTATATTATCATTAAAAGATCTTGAAATCCAAGAAAACTAAAAATAAATGTTAGGGAAAACCTCTTTGATTCCTCAGCACATTACCATTCGAAATTTTAAAAATTGAATATTTACAAATGTTTTATTTTGATATTTTGTTTTATGAAAGTTCAAGGTAGAGTTTTATTTGTTTTAATAAACAATAAATGTTTCAAGTAGGAAGTGAAAAGTTCAGAAATTTAAATAAAATATTTGTATTCCTTTTTTTTCAATAACATTAATTGTTGTTTGAGAATTATTAAAAGATCATATTTTAGTATTTCATAATAGATACATATGTAGTTAATTATTTTTAATATCATCTTCCTTCTTCTCTTTCAAACCAATAACATTTTAGTATTTCTTTTTCTACAAAGGCGAATAATATTACAATCCTTTCTAACCTCAGATAAAGCACAAGGTATGTAAGAATAATAGAGTAATAAAAGTAGGAGACAATGTGTTGATGTAGCATCAATCATAGCATTCTCATTGGTTCCAATCCAGATTAGGCAAGTTAACATTCATTATATGGTGGACCCACGTAATGATTCTCAAATATCGTAGACAGACTAGAATAGATAATTAAACTAGGATGAATCATCCTTAGTGTCATAGTTGGAGTAGATAAGAATATAAAACCTCAACAAATAGATATTAAATATTCAAAATTTACACATAATTCAAAGTCACTAACAAGGGGAGGACACACTCATCTCTCACGGATCTTGTTGACAATTTTTTTTGGAGGTTCCTGGTCAAAAAATATTAGACATATATTTTGCCGTTCCGACCAATGGGCCCTAGGAGCCGAGAAACAAACTAAAATAGAATTAAACTAATTTATTTTTTATCTCGAGTTTAAAAAATGATATTGATATGATTCTTGCACCAAGATTTTTAATTTTAATTGCGGATTTAAGGAAAAATACTGTCGCTCCATAAATTTTGGTTTAGGTTAATTAAATTCTAAAAAAATGATTAGTTTTTCAAGCAAACTACCTCTATAGATTTTTTTACACAAAAACTTCAGATTCTAATTCAGCACCCTCAAAAACATTAAAAGACGCTTATTCAACAAAATCAAAAAATATAATTTTTTTTCATGCTTTTCAAGGAAAATGAAATTTTTAAACCAATTATTGGTTACATACCTTTAAATCGCCATTTTTTTTTTTTTCCCCCCGGCTTTAGTGGCACCTCAGCCTTGTGGCTCATTGTGCCTATGCCGTTAATCCTGTACCATTATTAGTACAGTCCTAGTGTTTTCATGTACCCTATAATGCTACTAGGGTCTATGTCCACACTCGGATCTAGGATGATTTCTTCCCCAAAGTGAAGAAACCTTCTCCTTGCCAGCATATCGCATTTGCATATAATGTGGTAAGGCGTTTCATCCTCCCTGTTGCAGAATCTGCAATTCGGTGAGGTCTTGATTTTCATTATGCAGAGACTTACTTGAGGTACGCATGATGATATAGAAGGATCAATACAATTAGGATTGATGAATTAAATGCCACTTCACATATCCACTTGGATATGTTAATCTGATCATTTAAACAACAAAAATCTGGATCGGTTTTAAACGATTTTATTATTTCTAGAGTTTCAAAAGTATTTAATTTTAGGCTATTTTCTACTTGATGTAATATTTTTACTCCCGAGTCTTTATTAAATTTGTGGTTATTTTCATTTAGATGGATAGCGAAATTGGAATTTTGGGTCTTATTAGTGTATGCTCTTATATGTTCATTTACTCTTTGATTTACTGATCGTCCGGTTTTTCCCGTGTATTTTGCTTCACAGTCATAACATTTTAATTCGTATACGCTGCTTTTTTGGAAAGGGTCTATTTTATCTTTCGGTGAAGGGAAGTATGATGACAATGGTTTATTTATTTTAAATGCAGGGTTTAAACCTAATTTTTTTAATTCTTTCCCGACTTTAGCGGATATTGGGCCGTAGTATGGTATCAAAATATATTTTTTAGGGGTAGCTTTATCCTCTGGGGGTGTTTTTTATATATCATTCATAGTTTTTTTTTTTATGTGTTTGTTTTCTTAAAATATTATCGATTGTGGTTTTACTGTATCCGTTGTTGTTAGCTATAGTGTGAATCGTTTGTATTTCTTCGTTATAATTTCGTTCATTTAGCGGTATATTTAAAAGGCGGTATATCATGCTATGAAATGCTGCGAGTTTGTGTGTTAGTGGTCTCCTGGCATTGTTGTCTATAACTACATCTGTATGTGTGGGTTTCCTGTATACATTAAATTCGTGTTGTTTATTGTTTATGGAGATTTCTATGTCTAAAAAATTTAAAGTTTTATTGTTCTCTAACTCCAGTGTGAATTTAATTGAAGGGTGGATTTCGTTTATTTCGCTTAAGAAACTATTGATTTGTCTGGTCGTCCCAGACCATAGGCAAATTATGTCATCAACATACCGATACCAGTATATGATGTGTTGGGCTAACTTTGAATGAAGGATTTTCTGTTCTAATTTATCCATAAAAAGATCTACCAGAAGGGGTGAAAGAGGGGACCCCATTGGTAATCCTTCTTCCTGTTTATAGAATGTATTGTTAAATTGAAGGGAAACCCCGTTGTAAATCTAAAACTTAACCTACCTGCCCCCCTTTTACTTCTCACAAATTCAGTGTTTTAGTTACCTCGAAGGTGAGTGCCTATGCTTGATTTCTTGTCTTATCTTTTTAAAAAACTTTAGTATATATAATCTATGTAACATAGTACTGATGTGTTGAAAATTTTATTGTATGTTTTAGAACTGAAGATGAATGTTTAGCATTCGAAACTAGTTTTCAAATAAAATAATCTCAATAGAAGTGGCATTTAATTCATCAATCCTAATTATGCAGAGATGTTTGTTTAATCTGCAATGCCCTGTATACATTTCTGTCAGGTATTTGAGCTTGGCTCTGTCAAGATTAAGAAGTCGTGTGCTTCTTTTCTTGCAGTGTCCTCCCAGAAACAGTTTTGACTGTCTCAGTTGTTCTGTTTGCCAGTTCTGAGAGGCGATTCTGTCATAGAGCCTTGCAATTTCACTTTTTGCAAGGCTCCAGGCTATGCCACAGACAGGCTCGGGAGCAGTGGGAATGCTGTCCGAACCTTGTCTGGCCAGTTCATCAGCCTTCTCATTATCTGTTATGTTCGAGTGTCCTTTCACCCATTCTATCCAGATTCTGTTTTCAACAGCTAGCCTGTTGAGGTATAATTTGCAGTCCTCGACAAGCTTGGATCTGGTTATAGCATTCCTCAGAGCCCCCAGGGCAGCTTGACTGTCTGAGTAAATCTTAATGGTTCTGTTCTGTTCTGTGTTCTATCTTCTATTAGTTGTTGTGCACAGCAACAGATTGCCATTACCTCAGCCTGGAATACCGAGGTATACTTCCCCTGGGGGAGAGAAGTGCTCTTATTGTCGCTTGCTTTCCAAATTCCTGCTACTGAACCTTTCTTGGTTAGGGAGCCATCGGTACAGCAGTTGATGCCATTGCATTTTTTTGGTGTTGCTTCCCGATGTCTGTTTCCACATTGAAGGTATCTCAGTGTGTTTCTTTATCTGGAGGTCTGAGTTCATTTTGAGCACCTCTATTCCCTCCATTTTGTTTAATAGCTTCTTATGCCCAAATCGCCATTACTTTGTCACACAATTCACTGGTTGGTATCGCTGGAAAGAGGAGAGCCTCAGCTTTCTTTTGATGTATATAAATGTAAAATTCGATGAACATAAACATATTAAAAAAATTGGAAAATCCGAAAAACATTTTTATTTTTAGCTTGAGTTTGAAACCAGATAGGATGATGAAACAAAAGACATTTCAAGCGTATTACCACCCTATATTTCGTGTAAAAAAATAAAGTTGATACGTTAAAGCTCTAAGCGTAATTGATGTTTTTATCAATTTAACTAAAAGTCGCCTACCATTTGGTCAGGCAAATTTTGAAGCTTACAAATTTTTAGTTTTCTATTTGGATGAAATTTCGTATTTAAGGGTTCTTTTGAATGCTGAATTCGAATCCGAAGTCGGTTCTTGTGAAAAAAATATTGAACGTACTTCACTTGAAAAATTTTAGCTTTTACACTGTAAAAATGTGGTAGAAAATTTTACAGTGTAAAAGCTAAAATTTTTCAAGTGAAGTACGTTCAATATATTTTTTTCACAAGAACCGACTTCGGATTCGAATTCAGCATTCAAAAGAACCCTTAAATACGAAATTTCATCCAAATAGAAAACTAAAAATTTGTAAGCTTCAAAATTTGCCTGACCAAATGGTAGGCGACTTTTAGTTAAATTGATAAAAACATCAATTACGCTTAGAGCTTTAACGTATCAACTTTATTTTTTTACACGAAATATAGGGTGGTAATACGCTTGAAATGTCTTTTGTTTCATCATCCTATCTGGTTTCAAACTCAAGCTAAAAATAAAAATGTTTTTCGGATTTTCCAATTTTTTTAATATGTTTATGTTCATCGAATTTTACATTTATATACATCAAAAGAAAGCTGAGGCTCTCCTCTTTCCAGCGATACCAACCAGTGAATTGTGTGACAAAGTAATGGCGATTTGGGCATAAGAAGCTATTAAACAAAATGGAGGGAATAGAGGTGCTCAAAATGAACTCAGACCTCCAGATAAAGAAACACACTGAGATTACCTTCAATGTGGAAACAGACATCGGGAAGCAACACCAAAAATGCAATGGCATCAACTGCTGTACCGATGGCTCCCTAACCAAGAAAGGTTCAGTAGCAGGAATTTGGAGAGCAAGCGACAATAAGAGCACTTCTCTCCCCCAGGGGAAGTATACCTCGGTATTCCAGGCTGAGGTAATGGCAATCTGTTGCTGTGCACAACAACTAATAGAAGATAGAACACAGAACAGAACCATTAAGATTTACTCAGACAGTCAAGCTGCCCTGGGGGCTCTGAGGAATGCTATAACCAGATCCAAGCTTGTCGAGGACTGCATATTATACCTCAACAGGCTAGCTGTTGAAAACAGAATCTGGATAGAATGGGTGAAAGGACACTCGAACATAACAGATAATGAGAAGGCTGATGAACTGGCCAGACAAGGTTCGGACAGCATTCCCACTGCTCCCGAGCCTGTCTGTGGCATAGCCTGGAGCCTTGCGAAAAGTGAAATTGCAAGGCTCTATGACAGAATCGCCTCTCACAACTGGCAAACAGAACAACTGAGACAGTCAAAACTGTTTCTGGGAGGGCACTGCAAGAAAAGAAGCACACAACTTCTTAATCTTGACAGAGCCAAGCTCAAATACCTGACAGAAATGTATACAGGGCATTGCAGATTAAACAAACATCTCTGCATAATTAGGATTGATGAATTAAATGCCACTTCTATTGAGATTATTTTATTTGAAAACTAGTTTCGAATGCTAAACATTCATCTTCAGTTCTAAAACATACAATAAAATTTTCAACACATCAGTACTATGTTACATAGATTATATATACTAAAGTTTTTTAAAAAGATAAGACAAGAAATCAAGCATAGGCACTCACCTTCGAGGTAACTAAAACACTGAATTTGTGAGAAGTAAAAGGGGGGCAGGTAGGTTAAGTTTTAGATTTACAACGGGGTTTCCCTTCAATTTAACAATACATTCTATAAACAGGAAGAAGGATTACCAATGGGGTCCCCTCTTTCACCCCTTCTGGTAGATCTTTTTATGGATAAATTAGAACGGAAAATCCTTCATTCAAAATTAGCCCAACACATCATATACTGGTATCGGTATGTTGATGACATAATTTGCCTATGGTCTGGGACGACCAGACAAATCAATAGTTTCTTAAGCGAAATAAACGAAATCCACCCTTCAATTAAATTCACACTGGAGTTAGAGAACAATAAAACTTTAAATTTTTTAGACATAGAAATCTCCATAAACAATAAACAACACGAATTTAGTATGTGCAGGAAACCCACACATACAGATGTAGTTATAGACAACAATGCCAGGAGACCACTAACACACAAACTCGCAGCATTTCATAGCATGATATACCGCCTTTTAAATATACCGCTAAATGAACGAAATTATAACGAAGAAAATACAAACGATTCACACTATAGCTAACAACAACGGATACAGTAAAACCACAATCGATAATATTTTAAGAAAACAAACACATAAAAAAACTATGAATGATATATAAAAACACCCCCAGAGGATAAAGCTACCCCTAAAAAATATATTTTGATACCATACTACGGCCCAATATCCGCTAAAGTCGGGAAAGAATTAAAAAAATTAGGTTTAAACCCTGCATTTAAAATAAATAAACCATTGTCATCATACTTCCCTTCACCGAAAGATAAAATAGACCCTTTCCAAAAAAGCGGCGTATACGAATTAAAATGTAATGACTGTGAAGCAAAATACACGGGAAAAAAACCGGACGATCAGTAAATCAAAGAGTAAATGAACATATAAGAGCATACACTAATAAGACCCAAAATTCCAATTTCGCTATCCATCTAAATGAAAATAACCACAAATTTAATAAAGACTCGGGAGTAAAAATATTACATCAAGTAGAAAATAGCCTAAAATTAAATACTTTTGAAACTCTAGAAATAATAAAATCGTTTAAAACCGATCCAGATTTTTGTTTAAATGATCAGATTAACATATCCAAGTGGATATGTGAAGTGGCATTTAATTCATCAATCCTAATTGTATTGATCCTTCTATATCATCATGCGTACCTCAAGTAAGTCTCTGCATAATGAAAATCAAGACCTCACCGAATTGCAGATTCTGCAACAGGGAGGATGAAACGCCTTACCACATTATATGCAAATGCGATATGCTGGCAAGGAGAAGGTTTCTTCACTTTGGGGAAGAAATCATCCTAGATCCGAGTGTGGACATAGACCCTAGTAGCATTATAGGGTACATGAAAACACTAGGACTGTACTAATAATGGTACAGGATAAACGGCATAGGCACAATGAGCCACAAGGCTGAGGTGCCACTAAAGCCGGGGGAAAAAAAAAAAATGGCGATTTAAAGGTATGTAACCAATAATTGGTTTAAAAATTTCATTTTCCTTGAAAAGCATGAAAAAAAATTATATTTTTTGATTTTGTTGAATAAGCGTCTTTCAAAGTTTTTTAGGATGCTGAATTAGAATCTGACATCAATTTTTGTTTGAAAAAATCTATAGAGGTAGTTTGCTTGAAAAACTAATCATTTTTTTAGAATTTAATTAACCTAAACCAAAATTTATGGAGCGACAGTATTTTTCCTTAAATCCGCAATTAAAATTAAAAATCTTGGTGCAAGAATCATATCAATATCATTTTTTAAACTCGAGATAAAAAATAAATTAGTTTAATTCTATTTTAGTTTGTTTCTCGGCTCCTAGGGCCCATTGGTCGGAACGGCAAAATATATGTCTAATATTTTTTGACCAGGAACCTCCAAAAAAATTGCCAACAAGATCCGTGAGAGATGAGTGTGTCCTCCCCTTGTTAGTGACTTTGAATTATGTGTAAATTTTGAATATTTAATATCTATTTGTTGAGGTTTTATATTCTTATCTACTCCAACTATGACACTAAGGATGATTCATCCTAGTTTAATTATCTATTCTAGTCTGTCTACGATATTTGAGAATCATTACGTGGGTCCACCATATAATGAATGTTAACTTGCCTAATCTGGATTGGAACCAATGAGAATGCAATGATTGATGCTACATCAACACATTGTCTCCTACTTTTATTACTCTATTATTCTTACATACCTTGTGCTTTATCTGAGGTTAGAAAGGATTGTAATATTATTCGCCTTTGTAGAAAAAGAAATACTAAAATGTTATTGGTTTGAAAGAGAAGAAGGAAGATGATATTAAAAATAATTAACTACATATGTATCTATTATGAAATACTAATCCTTCTTCCTGTATATAGAATGTATTGTTAAATTGAAGGGAAACCCCGTTGTAAATCTAAAACTTAACGTACCTGCCCCCCTTTTACTTCTCACCCTCAAAACTCAGGGAACGTATGTATATATATATATATGTAATTTTTTCTTGATATTACTCATTATTATTATATATATTATTATATTTTTTGAAGAGAAAAGATTTGACCCGGTCGGGATTCGAACCCGAATTTCCACCTCTCTAGTGTGGCGCCTTATCCAACTAGGCCACCGGGGTCGTATCCGAACCAGGCAAATCCCCTCTCTTCAGTGATCCATAACCCCCGGGCACTCGCAAATC